>OY764961.1:148211776-148533676 GCA_963668005.1 Melieria crassipennis | reverse complement strand
GATTGAGAAATGAAAAGGTCAGTTGAGCTAGTTGCGAAAGACCGTAAAAAATGATTGATTGTACAACAATTTTGTATGTAACATTAAATTCATAAATTTTTATAATATTTAATTCAATCAAATGTAATAATAAATTCAAAAACTCTTAAAATTTCAATATCAATTCCTTCCCAAAGTTACATTTTGACAAGAGAAATAATAAAATTAATGATGGAGAATGCATTTGAATGGCTCGTAATGGGTCATATGGGCGGAGCCAGGTTCATTTCCAGTTGTATATAGACGTCCACTAATGTTTAGCTTTTTTGGTTTTCTTGAATAGTTTCATATTTAATATTGTATAATATCATAATGTGGCAACCCTAGCCACATGATTCACACATACACCCAATTCTGTTTTTACACGGTCTTTTTTACACGGTTTTGATTTAACACGGTTTGAAAATAAAAAAAATTTTAATTTTTCGTGCTAAGTGAAATAAAATCGTGTAAAAAAATTAAACATTTTTTTATTTTCAAACCGTGTTAAATCAAAACCGTGTAAAAAAATACCGTGTAAAAACAGAATTACGTGTACACCCTTTTCCACATTAGTATGAAAAATCCATAGCATGATTTGGAAAATCGGTGCTGCCCAATTCAAATGATACCAACGAAAATATAGAATAAATATGGAATAAATATAGAAATTTTTCATACCAGACACACCTTCGTTTAAAAGTTCATAACTAATCCTATTAAGTGAGTTTGAAATTTTTGCGCCACTTAGTAGTGTTCGCATGTTGCAAGATTCATACCACATGATGCAACAAGCTGTAGTAGTAGTCAAGATCTTTCAATATCTGTCATTTCGACAAAGACGTGTATGACCTGGCATTATACTTTTCGAAGGAAACAAGAGGACTTTCTATGAAATTTTGGTGAGAAAAAGCTTAAAGGCGAAACAGGCTTAAAGTTTCGATTAGATTTTGAACAATTTTTTTCTTGTAATAAACTATTCGACTTTGAATTGAGTTTTGTATTATACAATCGGGAGATACATATTAATGGATGTGATTTGTTTAGTTAAATTGGTTAAAGGCTTCAAATGGTCAGATCCAATTGGTTTGATTTGTATCATTTGCCAAAGCCGGAGAATCAATAAAGGGAAAAGAAACGAATGGGTTCAGGCATGGAATTGTGACGCATCATACAAATCTTTATTCATTTATATATATATTTATATATAGGTATACATAGACAATTGAGAGTAATGCTTAGCTTCTCCTGCCGGGACATTTTTACAAAAATAGATGTTTGGATGGATGGAAGGGATGTCATTCCCATTCAAGTTCGATTCCAGTGTACATACATTTTTATTTTCGAACTCTGAGTTTTAAGCTTTGCATCCTGTCAGAACTAATATAATTATCACTGACAGGGGTGATTTCTCGCTAAAAAAAAAACAAACTTTATAAAACGTTTTCTAATTTAGCAAGAAAGCACTAATCAAAAATTTATACTCAAACTTGCAGAAACCAAAAAATTTCAAAAAACGAGTTCGCAAGTGCAACAATCAAATTGACTGAATATCGATACAACTCACTAGAATCTTCATAGCTATTATAATTCATAAAGCTATGATTTAACTTTTCACTTTATAAAATGAGTTTTAATATTCTCAATCTAAAAAAAAAACATGTGTAATTTTTTTACTCGAACAGCTCAGCCATACCGCAGAGTCATCACATTGCAAACAGTTTTGAAATATTTTGCGGCACTTGAAAAATGCCACAAATATGCAACTTACACCTACGCACACACACACAAGTATTTCATTTGCAGTTATGAGCAAAAAAATAAAAAAATAACCAACAACAACAACGACATACGAATTTCATGCGGAAAAAAGTAGTTTAGACACCGTCGTTGTGCCATTTTGAGCGAATAAACAGTGAGCCAACTCGCGTATGTGTGAGTACCGGCGCTCGAGTTGCCAGGCGTGGCGGTGCGGCCATTGTTATTTCACGCTGTGCGCGCCGTCAGCGTGCTGTGTGTAGAATGTGCGTGTGTGTGTGTGTGTGTGTGAACAGTATCAGCGATGTGCAGCAGCGGCGGCCCCACTCAATTTTCATTGAAATAAAAATTGCTGTAACGTAAAAAATGGCCTTCGGCGCCACGGCTAACAAAATGAAACACACACTTTCTGTTATTCTAAACCATGTGCAGCCTGTTTGCAGGCTACCGGCCGTATGCTGCCTAACCGGTGTCGTGTACAACGCACTCACCAAAAACTGGGAAAAATGAAAAAAATTACAAAAAAAGAGAAGCAAAGCCGCAGCGAATGAATGTCGGCTCGTGGTGGTCGGTTGTTGGCTTGTTGGGCTGAGCTGGGTTGAGTTGCGTAAATAAAAACAATTAAAACAAAAGCATTAATTGCATTCCTACTATTTTGCACTTAGGACAACACTCAACACACCCACAACACAAACAACAGCAACGACCGCACAAAAATTGCATAAAAACCACACATTGCGCGCATGCAATGAAAAAAATTCGCGGAATCGTTTGAGAGTGTGAGAGAAAAAAAACATGTTGAAAAAAGTTGTTGGCCTGTATAAAGAAAACTAATTTAAATTGAATACTGAAAATCAAAAAGAATCAACATCATAGAGTAGAGTTGAGTGTGTGTGGGTTGGGGTTAGTGGCAAAATGAGTGAACTTAATTAAAAGCGGAACAAACATAACTTAAACGTTTTATGATATATTCAAATGAATGCACAGTGTAGGCCATAAAAAGAGACCACACTGTTTATATTTTAATTTTAATTTGCTTTCAATTCAATTACAACTCAACTTACTACTATTAAATTTAGTTATTTACTGACTGAGTTAATAGAAACTCTTCAATTTGGCTAATTGTGCCAGTTCTACAGAACTTATCGAAACCAATTGGCGCCTTTCAAAAAACGATTTCAAGTCACTGTTGATGTACTGGAGTAAATTTTGCTAGAATCCTTTCAAAACGTTTAAACTTACAGTCAGCCTTTTAGTAAGAGGAGTGAGCGAAAATGAGAATTAAGTGAAAATCAATATTTTACGTAGCATCATTTGTGTGTCAAGACAGGATTCTAAGTGCGTTTTGAAAATCGAAACTGATCGAAAGAGAATAAGAAACCCTAAAAGATCCAATTGTTTCTTAGTTCCAGTTGATACGCACACATCACACAGCTTGTCTGGATAGCTATGAACTGAATGAATCAGTGTGGATGTTGAATCATTTAAAATCTAATCGTATAAAAAAAATTGAATTGAAAATTGAATCGTATAAAAAAGTAACCAATGAAAAAGACTTCGAGCCTCAGATGGTAATTTTTGGTATGAATAAGGAAGGACAATGAACAATTCCTTCCAAGAAAGCCGAAATCACATCCAGTTCTCATTAATCCCATTAAACTCGAGTAAAAGTGAATCGAAAAGTTTAGTAAAAACTTGACTGTTTTAAAAATGGGTTGAAACAAGACACAGTCCCGTGCCATCCCAATGTTGTGTCAAAATGAGTCAACCGTTTTGTGCCTTCAGGTAAACGCAGCTTTACTTAAGACACAGGCACAAAGTAAAGCATTGAAACTTCCGAAAATAAAATTAAATAATATTTCTGCAGTATTACAATTAATTGCTTTCCCATATTTTCGCCTATTACACCGTGCGACAAAAATCAAAAAATTTCAAAACACACGAAAAAACCGATATACTTGCGAAACTAGGGGCCCAAATGTAGTAAAACTGCGTTTTTAGTTTTTCTCTCTGACGTCAGGATTTTTTTTCAAAGGACTTTGAAATTTCAAGGACATGTTTATTTCAAAAAATTATTTTAAAAATTGAGCACATTGTAGAATAACAATATGGGTATCAAATGAAAGAGAAAAATCCTTAGAATCTTAGAAAATTTAATGTTTTGGTGCAAAAGGACGAAGAGGTATTGAAAATGTCCTTTAAAAACTTTATCCTTGAATATCCTTGCAAATCTCCAATAATTTTTTTGAAAAAATATATCTTAAGGACTAATATGTACACTACTACATCCTTGAATTTCGTCCTTCTAACTTTATTAGTTTAAGATATAAAATAAGTTAGTTAGTTTAAAGTTAGTTTAAGATATAAACTGAATGGATCTTAGGTGAGTAATAGGCAAACCCCGTAACATGTCAAATCTGTTTGAAACTTCGAAAAAACCACGAAGTTCCATATTTGCCATTCCTGCTAATACCTTATTCAGACAGTCAGCTAAACTGCGCAATTAAGGAATTTCCTCAATTTAGGCCTAAATTGAACTCAATTTGTCATACAAAAATCTCAATTTAGCTAATTGCAATTAGCTCCTAATTGACCATCAATTGAGCTCGATTCGCCACGCAACCCTGAGACGGGCTGTTATCGATTAAAAAGTCATTCACAATCAGTGTTTGGTCCAATTGGACCAAAATTGGTAGCTTCGTTTCATGAATTAAGGCTTTGGTAGGTTGATTGGTAGGCAACACACTGCATTAATAAATTTTCTATTAATTTTTTTATGATTTTAAATTTACTCTGTGCTTGTGAAACAATTTTACATGCAAAAGTTCAAACATCTCTGCAGGGAAGATCTAAAGCTATTGGAGATTATAACGCAACATATAGTCCTTTCTGAATAAAATTTGACTCTTCTTCCTTTGATTTCGAAATTTCAAATTTAGTGGACTGCAATCCAGATTAAATTATAACGCAGTGAAACCAAATTTTTGTTTAGCAAATATATTTTGGTAGGCTGAGATTGATTTGGGACCAATTATGGTAGGGGAAAAAATTCTTAGTGGCAACACTGTTCACAATAGACCAAACCAAAACGAAATTGAGAAACTGACAAAAGCGAAAAACGTTTGTTAACATTTGTTTGCTTTGAAATGTCATTTAAAAATTGTGTGCATCAGTAGGGATGTCGAATAAATATTACTAAATGTTCAACAAATATTTTTAAGAACGATTTTTTATATATAAACAGAAAGAACCTTTCTTCTGTGAAAACAAAAACATGTTCAATAACATTTTCGATAACAGCTAAATTGAGGTGTGTGAACAGCAAAAGCGATAAAGTCAATTATGTAAATAACTATTTAGAACTACTTAGACGATTTTATTGGGTTGTCTGAATAGGACATAAAACTAATTAGAGATTTAATCAGTTAAAGGTAGACTCTATACTTAGACAATGAGGGCTTTTTTTTTAATATGCAAACATATGCCAAACCCTAACGAAGCGACACAACAAAACACAAATGAATATGCAAATTGCATGGCGGTGTACGGAAAAATATTTCGATTTAATGAAACTTACCATAATGGTGAAAAATATGCAAATGGCTCCCATGCCCACAATGGACGCCCAGTAGGGGATTCCAATTACTGTAGAAAGTGCAACACTGGGCGTGTACACGGTGATGCCGAGTGAGCAAATCTGTCGGACAATATAAGTGGCCGAGGCGAGGCAGCGTACCATGCGACTCTTGAACCTGAAAATAGAAGAAAATTACAGTTTAATTGCAGTTCAATTAAAAAAGATTTTGATTTCTATTGAAAGATGCTGCTGATATGGTTGGGTCTACCGGGTCTTCTCAGAAAATGAAACAGTTTCTAAATAGATTTGGATCTTTATTTCAATTCTAGTATCTGTGGTTGTATTGAAATCTTTAACTTCATTAAGTATTTTGTAAAAAGTACATAAAATTCGAAAAGACTGACCTTTTGAAGCACAGCAGCCATTCGACTGTCATCAACTTTGTTATGGTACTTTCTTTTAAGGATAATTTAAAAATGACTTATTGCCACAATAAATTTCGCTCTTATGCTAAATTGTGTGTTAAGAGTGTCTGAGGCAGTCGTTAGTCGAAATGTATGCCAAACATTTTCATTTTCATGGCTTCGTGCCGGCATCCTGTTAATCTTTTTCCAGGTAGTGTAATTAAAACGTAATCCGCCGCGAGCTTAAGCCAAAGTATAACAAACAACAAGCAGCCTGCGCTGGCCAACTAGTTTTATTATCTGCCTAAATCCCATCAAAACCGACCCATTTCTATTTTTATCTTTTGCCGCTGTGAAGTCCTTCGCTTTGTTGCCGCCACGCCAATGTGCCGAGTGGCTTTAAAATGTTGCCTTCTTTTCGGGTTTTTATTTTTCATTAAACAACGAGCGCAGCGTTTTATTAACTTTACTATGCGCATAAAATTTTTATGGTTCTTCCAACTGGCCAACTGCTGTAACGCGCTGTTGGGGCTGAAGCGTCCTGCGGCCAGGAGGACCGACGACAAGCGCCAACAATCCGATCACTTTGTGCCACATGGCTAAATGTTGCGCTCGATTTACTATGTATGCATGTGCAGCTGTGTGCGTGTGTGTGTGTGTGTAGGTAGGTGCGTGTGCTTAAGCGAAAAACGCGCATTTGGTTTAAAAACCAAAATTTATGGATGCACACAAATCAAGCAAACACTGCTACAAAATTGCCCAGAAACAGGCGCAAGCAAATACACAACACAGTGTGCGCCTTTGCCTATGCAAGGTTTGGCATGGAAAGTAGACACCGATGCACAGTGTCGCGAGTGTGGCCAAAAATGATAAAAATCAATGTTACAAAATGACTAAAATGAATATGAAAATCGATAATATCTCAACTAAGAAAAATCCGTTATCCGATCTTCAATATCCTACTCCGTTCCATTTTTATGAAGCTTCAAAGTTGATGTTACAAAATTTGCATTCGTTCCAAGTTTGTGGGTAATTCTTTATGCTGAATGAAAAATCAAATAAAAATATAATTTATGCACCAATATAGTCATGTTATATATTAAATAAAACTTTGGAATTTTTCCTGTCTGGCAGTACTATGTTTTCGTTTGTGCTTTGAAATAACTGTGAAATCTCGTTACATTGAAAAATTACGTTTTTCGGTTTGCTTCTAACAAAGAACCAAAAGTTTGGTGGAAAAAAGTTTTAAAAACGTCAAAAAACACTTTTTTAGTTTTAACCCTAAATTACTCAAAAAGTATGTATTAGCATAATCCGGAGTAATTTTTTGCTTATAAGTGCTTATTTTGTGGTTATTTTAATTTTTCTAGTGACGCCTCCACTAAAAATACGAAAAAATACACTTTCTTCGAAGTGTGGCGTAAAGCTGAACCCAGAAAGCGGTCAATAAATTTTGATTTTCTTATAAATTTACTTAAAGATAAGACAGGCGTTGATGTCAATCATGAACAAAAGCAAAGTTTGCGTCCCCACCTAAACATTTACTTTTTGCAGTCAAAAATTGTGATTTTTTCGAAGTATGGCTTCCAAAGTTCAATGAAAGTAGCGGCAAAACAGCTGCTGAAATGATGAGCTGTATAAAGGACAAGGCTGGCACATTGTTCGTATTAATTAAAGTAGGCTGAATGCCACGCCCACTTTAAAAATCGAAACATTTATACCAAAATATGGTATTACAAGGTGAAAAAATTAATACACGAATTCATAAAGGAAACGTTTTGGCCACTTTATATATATGCTCCAGCTGCCACGCCCACTTTAAGGTTTTAGAAAGCTTACCAATTAAAATTACATCGTGGAACGGGTATCGCAAACAGCCTTCAGTTTTAGTTGTAGTAAAATACGAATATTTTTGAAAGTGGGCGTGGCAGACCACCCATTTTTATTGTGAGCTTTTATGTCAATATTCTAAAATCAAAAACAAAATTTCATACTTCTATCACTAATATTAAGAAAGTTATTTCCATATTACAGTTACTTTCGTATGGGAGGTAGGCGTGGCAGTGGTCTAATTTTAATGAGTTTTTGTGAATTTCTTAATTTCCACCACGAAAATAATCTCACCAAGTTTCATTGAAATAGGACAACGCTAAGAAGTTTTGGCCACGGCTTATATGGGATCGCGACACTGTGCGACACTGAGCCACTCAGACACACACACAAGCGCACTTAATTGCCGCTGCTACCCCAGAAACGACAGCCTTGGGTGCTGTGCGAGAGGGGTAAGGGGTTTGCGATAATTTTGCATTAATGCTTAATGGTTGCCTGCATTGAGAATGAATTCAGCACCAGCAGTTCCAACAATTCACAGATACTTGCGCAGCACTGCGCGTTGTGCAGTCGCTTTGTGCATTAAGTGACAAAAAATGTATTTGCGGTGACAGTAAGTGTCGCAACAACGAGTGAAGAAATGGCATTCTGGAGTTGTGGGTTAATCTACAAAGCACCCGCAACTTGGTTATGCGGCTTCGTTGATATTTGCCGGCGCGTAAAAATCGTTCAGCGTGCAAATGCGGGCAACGCCCAACGGAGTCGTTATGCGTCTTAAATGACATATCAGCCACTTGCAACATTTGCACTGAAATGTTCAAAGTGCGCGCGAATGCAAATGTGCATCAGCGCTGATTAAAAATGACCATTTGGTGATTAATGAGCGACCGCTAGTGCAGCAGCGCCGACGATAATAAAACGTTTGACATTGGCCAATGGTCGCATGGAGAGGAGGGGGGGATGCAAACGCTATAAATGCCAAATGGCAAGGCACATAAATAAATTGTCATTTAAAAATGTACCTGGATATGGAATCGAGTTGGCTGAAGTGCTCTCAAGTGCGGCGTTTGATGGCAGGCCGGCAAAGCGTTGAGGGCGACAAGTGTTAGCAAATGTTTGTGCAATGAATTGAATTAAATTAAATTAAGCATAGACTCAACTAAACAAAGGATGGCATCTTGCGAGAATAGGTGAATAAAAAAACAAACAGTTTGTCAAGTAAATGTTTGCAAATTTCAAGAAGGTAGACAATTATTTTGAAAAGCTTATAATATAACAGAAATTGCAATATTTTGAAATTATTTGAAAAATATAGATTAATTGAATATTTCACTCTCATATAATATGAAAGTAATGTCTATTTGATTCGCGTATTGAAGGGCGAATTGATTTGAAAGTCCCTCCTGGACGACCCAGAAAACTGTCTGACAGAGAAGAGAGAAAAAATCATCCGAAAAGTTCGTGAAAACCCACGTATCTCAATAAGGGAAATGGCTTTGGATATAAAAATAGAATGCGGAACTGATGTATCCCACGAAAATGTTCGGAACTGTACGGCGCCAAATTTTCAATGCAATCTTGGTTTTGAAAGAAGACGAATTTTTTGACAGTTTGAAGTATAGCTTCGTTTACTTTTTTGATTTTTTACACTGTTTTCGCTTATCAAATTGACTATTAATCTGAATTGATTGAATAATTGAAATTACTATTAAGATATAGTCTTACAAAAATTTCAAAATATTGTAATTTCTGGTATATTTATAAGCTTTTCAAAATAATTTGTCTACCTTTTTTAAGTTTGCAAACATTTACTTGACAAACTGTACATATTTATAAAGAAAAATTTCTTTTGGCAGCTGTGCTCACAGCCAAAGATTCAAGTAAAGTAAATCATAAAATTTAATATAATAAATTTCAACTACGAGTATACAAAAGTTGTTATTTAGGCAACGCTAAATGTGGGAGCGGCCGCGCTTTTGTCGAGTTGAAAAGATGTATGCCAGCATGAAGGAAGCATTAAAGCGCACGCGAGAGTGTAATCCTTTTTGTAGCAGCAAAATGCAAACAAATAAATATCGACAGGTGACGTTGGACGTGCGAATAAATACGAGAGCTATTAAAACATACGAACGCATGCGATATGAAGTCGACAACAGCTGCAGACAACCGTGGCGACTGCCAGAACTGAGCCGCAGCTGCAATGCTGAGCCGAATCGAACGGGCGCGCGTGCAGCCTGCGAACACACCACAACTTTTATTGGCATATTGCGTATTGTGTGAAAAAATTGCCACGCGTATGTGTGCATGTGTGTGTGTGTGTGCAATAATGAGTGTGTCAACTGCAGTCGCAACGTATTTGCCGCACATCGAAAGTGCTTCTGCCGGTTGCATTGTTGTGTTGCTTGTCGGGCTTGTCTTTTGTCGCGAGCTTGTTTGCTCAACTGTCGGTTCGACTATTTGTCTGTCTGTCCATATGTCTATTTGTCAGTGTATTGTGTGGTGCTTTTGTTTTTCGTTGTTGTTGTAGTTGTTGTTCGAGCTTATATTTTCATTTCGGTTTGTCGTTTTATTTTGCTGTTGCTTGTTGTTGTCGCTTTTGTTGTTCACTTGCGGCATGGCAGCACTACTACCAGTTATTGCCATTGTCATGTGTGCCACATTCACGCGGTCGCACAGACGCTCAAGCACCCACACGCTCCAGCTTCGATACGCTCGCAACAATGAAGTCGCCTGCGCGTGTATGTGTGCGTGTTTATGAGCGTGTAGACATGTTCGTGCGCGCCGTGACAACCTATCAATGCCGCAATCATAAATTGCCGCCATTGTTATGGCGTATTGATGATGCATTTTTTATTTGCATATGGAAAACGCCTGCGTCAATGTCTGCGCAACTGTTCAAGTGTGAGGTTTTTAAGCTGCCATCGTCGTCGTCGTCGTCGTCGTCACTGCTGCCGCTCAACCGGATGCAATGAAATGTTCTTCCGCCGCAATGTGTTGCTGCTGTGTGATAATTTGTTTACAACCGCACAACCGCGCCAACATGCACGCACACATGTCTGCATGTTTACCAACATGTATGCGTGGTTGCGTAATTGTACACGCACACACACACACACACACACATCATACAATAAGTACAATATGCATCTATTTATTTGCTTGGCGAACACACTCACAAATTCATTTAATAAAAATATCAACCGAAATGCGTATTGTTTTAAATATTAATGTGCAATTTCTGCTGTTGCTGCTGCTGGCGCCGCCCAAAAGCTTTTCATTACTGTTCGTACACATTTACGGTTAAATGTCTCAGCGATACTTTCATACGAACTTTTATGTTGATTGTTATGCATTAATTAAAGATTCAACCAGCGTTTAATTTCGGTTTCATGTGAGTTTTTCTTATGAGCACAACTATGCACATCGGGGCGTATGAGTAATGGTAATTGCCATAAGTGAATGAGCAAACAAATCGATAGATCTGTGAGTGGCTATTAACATTTAAGTGAAATATGAGCAAACTAAAACAAGCGGACAAGATAGAAATACCAGAATTGCTGGTGATTTATTTGAATTTGACAATCGTTAGCGATAGGCGATTATAGGCAAACATGAGATAGAAGAACGAAATATGAATGTCATTGCAAGATTTTGGTCAACTAAATCTTGGATGAGATGGAAGAACGAAATATGAATGTCATGGCAGATTTTGGCCGACTAAATCTTAGTTCTGATTGAAGAACAAAATGAAAATGTCATTGCAAGATTTTGGTCCTCTTAATTTAAGACGAATGGAAGAACGAAATATGAATGTCATGGCAGATTTTGATTGGTTAAATTTTGGATGAGATGATAGAACGAGATATGAAAGTCATGGCAGAGTTTGATCCTCTAAATCTTAGATGTGATGGAAGAACGAGATATGAATGTCATGGCAGATTTTGGTCCTCTAAATCTTAGATGTGATGGAAGAACGAAATGAAAATGTCATTGCAAGATTTTGGTTCTCTAAATCTTAGATGTGATGGAAGAACGAGATATGAATGTCATTGCAAGATTTTGGTTCTCTAAATCTTAGATGTGATGGAAAAACGAAATTAAAATGTCATTGCAAGATTTTGGTTCTCTAAATCTTAGATGTGATGGAAGAACGAAATATGAATGTCATGGCAGATTTTGGTCGACTAAATCTTAGTTGTGATTGAAGAACAAAATGAAAATGTAATTGCAAGATTTTGGTCCTCTTAATTTAAGACGGATGGAAGAACGATATATGAATGTCATGGCAGATTTTGGTTAGCTAAATCTTAGGTGTGATGGAAGAACGAAATATGAATGTCATGGCAGATTTTGATTGGTTAAATTTTGGATGAGATGATAGAACGAGATATGAATGTCATGGAAGATTTTGGTCGATTAAATCTTAGATGTGATGGAAGAACGAGATATGAATGTCATGGCAGATTTTGGTCCTCTAAATCTTAGATGTGATGGAAGAACGAAATGAAATTGTCATTGCAAGATTTTAGTTCTCTAAATCTTAGATGTAATGGAAGAACGAGATATGAATGTCATGGCAGATTTTGGTTGTCTAGATCTAAGATGAGATGGAAGATCGAGATATGAACGCCATGGCAGATTTTGGTCTCTAAGTCTTAGATGTGATAGCATAACAAAATGAAAATGTCATTGAAAGATATTGGTTGTCTAAATCTTAGATGAGATGGAAGAACGAAATATGAATGTCATGGCAGATTTTGGATGTCAAAATCTTAGATGTGACAGAAGATCGAAGTATGAATGTCATGGCAGATTTTGATTGTCAAAATCTTAGATGTGACAGAAGATCGAAGTATGAATGTCATGGCAGATTTTGTTGGCTAAATTTTGGATGAGATGATAGAACGAGATATGAAAGTCATGGCAGAGTTTGATCCTCTAAATCTTAGATGTGATGGAAGAACGAAAAATGAATGTCATGGCAGATTTTGGTTGGCCAAATCTTAGATGTGATGGAAGAACGAAATATGAATGTCATGGCAGATTTTGATTGGCCAAATTTTAGATGAGATATGAATGCAATTTTAGAACGAGATATGAATGTCATGACAGATTTTGGTCAGCTAAATCTTAGATGAGATGGAAGAACGAAATATAACTGTCATGGCAGAGTTTGATCCTCTCAGTCTTAGATGTGATAGAAGAACGAAATATGAATGTCATGGCAGATTTCGGTCCTCTAAATCTTAGATGTGATAGAAAAACGTAGTATGAATGTCATGGCAGATTTTGGTCGACTAAATCTTAGATCTTGATCTTGATAGAAGAACAAAATGAAAATGTCATTGTAAGATTTTGGTCCTCGAAATTTAAGATGACATGGCAAAACGAAATATGAATGTCATGGCGGATTATGGTCCACTAAATGGAACAATTACTACTTTTTTTTAACCCTCTCCGGAAATTTGTACGATATATCGTAAAATTTTTTTGAAAGATTTTTTATTTGACAGCGAACGCACTTTATATGGAACAGCTTTTTAATTTTCATTAAGTAGGCTGTGCTGTATCATTCTGTTTAAAACATAAAAAAAATAGTAGCCGTAGCTACAAAGTATGAATGCGTTTTCTAAGCTGCTTTTTGAAAAATCAGCAAATGACGGTACTTCTGCGTAGGAATTTTTAAATATGTAATACTTTTTGGTACCAAAAAGCGAAACAATTTCAAAGTTTGAATCTCAGTTGATTTATAGAACTTTCTAAATTTAACATTTTTTGCGTCTAAATATTTTTCCCGAGTCTTTAAAAAAATTGTACGATATATCGTACAAATGACCACAATGGTTGCAAAGCTTTGTACGATATATCGTACAAATGGAAAGCAAAGGTTGCAAGTTATATTTGAATTTTTTTTAAGTTATAGGTTTGGTTAGAGATTTTTTGCATTTGCTTGCCTGCCACGCCCATCAAAATGATTTTTTTTAAATTTTTCTGTATTTTATTGCTAAAATGTTCAATGAGAGTTAATATTTTGAAGGAACAATTTTTATCTCAAGAAATGTGGAAATTGACCGGAAAGGGTTAATATTAAAAAAAGAGGAAAGACTTTAGATGAGATAATCGAATCAGGTTTGCAGCAGAAGCTTTGTAATTATTTGAAAAATAATATCATAATAAGGGAGAATATGATAAAGCATAGAGAAAATAATTTTTTTGGTAGCGAATAGCGAAGCTTTTCAATGTGTTTGAAATGCGTTTCAAAATTGTGTTTCTATTCAAAGTGATTTCCTTAATAAAACCACACATTATCGACAGTAATTGCAAACGAATGTGAATACCTCCAAAGCCATTATACAGTTTCGTTGCTTAAGCACTCAAAGCCACTCACTTTGTGCAACCACAATTCGACTTGGGGCACTTCACCTTTGCGCCACTCGGCGCGTTAGTCATGCGAAAGGCCATCAGTCTTTCGCTAAGAACTCTTTTAGTGCAACGCCACAATGCCACAACAAGAGATTAAACTAAATTACTTCGAGCACTTTGTGCGGCTCATTCCGCCATTGTTTTCCACTTGAATTGTGTCGCCGAATTTCAACGCGTTGAACCCATACTCCTCTCTCGCCTTCTGCTTGCCCTCGCCCGCAATTGCTGTGCGCTCGATCCGCTGCTGACTGAGCGAGGAAACCCGAACATTTGTAGTGCCGTAGATCATTTTTATGATTTTCACACGCACACGCATGCGAAGCAGCGTAGCCAACTACACTCTAATCGACCCTCGAGGACCCATAACCATAGCGGCACTCATTGGTCGTAGTCACAACTTCACAATAATTTGTTTTTGAGCTGTAATTCATTGTGCTCCACGCTCAGCGGCACCAACACACAGACACTTACGCTTCATACATACATGTACATGTATATGTGTAAGCCATGCGTATATGTGTGTATGTAAGTACATATAAGTATTTGTGTGGGGAGTCTTTTAGTGTATGAGTGCGTGTATCTGTGTGTGTGTTTCCGCAAGTGCGATAAAAGCATTCTTAAGTACGTCGAACTCCAACCCACAGCGACCTCTAAGCAGTGTCGTAATTTTCGACGCCCTCCCTGTCCCACCCTCACCATATCCCAGACCACCCAACAAGCCAGTTGTCTCTTCACACCAGTGGCGTCCCCAGGGGGGGGGGATTAGGGGGATGGATCCCCCCCCTTGGTGGATAAATTCATTTATCCAATTTGATGTAACAATATGGAATCCTGCAAAAATTTTTATTATTTGCGTTACCTCTTCTGTGATCACCCACTTAAAACCTAATAGTAGCTCCCATGATCTGGCCAGACCATGATGTAAACAAGAGGATAGTCGAGGATTGTTGTTAAGGATATAAAAAAACCAGAAAGTGTGAACACATTGATTTGTTTTGCTTGCCTACATTTTATTTACGTAAAACGGTACAAATATACTCGAATAATTAAGTAACTAGCTAGTTTCAACTTCAATGAATTAATTTTGAAATCCAAAAAAAAGGAAAAGAAAGAAATTTTATAAATGTAAATCTGCTTCAACTGCTTGACCAATGCAATTATGGCAACGATATAATTCAGTTACATGCGTCAAAAACATTGAGATTTTACATTGGGCATTGGATTCCTTGAACTGTTGACAATGCTGAACTGCTTTGCCAAAGAAAAACATGCAGAACATGCTCAACATGTTATTGTTCAGGTTGAACTGGCCGTTTTCTTTGTCGCCTTCGTCGTCGCTATCTTCACATTGAACTATTTAAACGACCATTTTTTCTATCAGTATCGGAAGCTTCGTTTTGTTCAGGGCCAAATATTACTTCTAGCAGCAAATTAATTAATATCTTAATTTTATTGCTCTTAAGCATTGGTTTCCGCTTTTGCTTAGGCAATTTTTTCAGAGAAATTGTTCTCTCTGATTTTTACTCCAGTGTCGAGGTTCAAAAACC
Source organism: Melieria crassipennis (assembly GCA_963668005.1). Lineage (NCBI taxonomy): Eukaryota > Metazoa > Arthropoda > Insecta > Diptera > Ulidiidae > Melieria > Melieria crassipennis. The sequence continues at coordinate 148,518,119 of OY764961.1, read as the reverse complement.
AAGTCTAATCCTCAAAACAGCCTTCCCTTCCTTCCATCTCTGCCACAGAAAACAATCCAATTGATAAAAACCGGAACGACAAGACAACAAATACTTCCTTCACATCTGGAATGTAATTGAATTGACACCAAAACACGAACATAGCCATGAGTACAATGGATAAATAATATTTTGAATATGTTCAGACAATATTTTCCAACGAAAACAATAATTTACTAACCCAAAAGAAAATAAAAGCCAAGGCGAGAGAAAAACACTTGGATCAGGTAGATTTTGCGCCAACTAACGTATGTCACGATTACATGGGATGGCACGAAATGAGGGTTTCAAATCGAGTCAGATGGAAAAGCCTATAAGGAACAAACGAAAAAATGTTTTAAGCCATTCCACAGTGATTCGTTCCATAGACAAAATTCAAAAAATTTATAGTCTCAGAATTTAACGATTTTGATGTCAATTGAAAGGTAAAACTCCAACTAAGAAAACCCAAAAAAATCTGTGCAAAAAATTAATTAGTTTCTGTGCAAAAGCGGCTCAAAGTTGAAACTTTTTTCATAAAAGAATGTAAACACATATTTTCTGTTTTTTAGTCTATTGAGTAAAAAAAATTATAAACATACATGATTACCAAGAAGTTGCTAAAACCTTCAATATAGATTAAGAAATAATGTGGCTATTTTCGCTTTTAATATTTTCTCAAAATTTGCAAAGTTGAGGCTTTTACTTCACTTTTAATCAAAAATATTTTTCTAAATTAAAAATCTGAAATTTGGCTAAACTTAGAGGAAAATATCTAAAAAGTATGTGAAAGTATGTTCCTGGATTTTTGTATTTTAAGACTTCTTTCTTTGTCGGATAATGTAATTACATGTTTCGATATCTTCCGATTTCAGAAAATAATTCAATTTGAAAAGTGGTCTAAACACATCTTTTTTGACAAAATTTATTTCGTCGACCCTAAAAGTATGCAATCAACATGAAAAATGAAAAAATCTGCACAAATGCGAAACATACGTCTATTATTCTCGTTTTTTGCAAAACTAAAGGGTCCTAAGACAATTTCTGTTACTCTTTGGAATTATCAATGTTGACGTTACCGATTAAATGTAAAATCTGAAAAATTTAGCCAACACACTTGGTGCTGTAGCTTTCCAAAAATGACAAAATTTGCAAATTTAAGTCTCAGGCATTGCCAAACTACAACAGTTTAAGCAGTCAATTCAGCAGACTATGATTGACTAGTATACAAAATTTTATGAACGGACCACGGTTGTATGGAGTCGAATCACTGTGCATTCTGACAATAATTACGTGGGAAATAGCAAAAAAAATTGTAACTAACTGGCAAATTTTTATGAAAATACACCATGGTCTGGCGAGGCCATGGTTTTTGTACTTAGAAAGTATCAGTTGAGGATATCATGAAATATGAGCTCGATAGCTTAACTACAACATTACTAAAGTGGATCCGAAGTTCGATGTGGTCTGGCCAGAACCGGATGCCTGCAGAAAGGTTAAGAATAAATGAATACAAAAATCAGTATTGCACTTGTTCTCGCAGAATAGTTGTATTTTCAGTGTTCCCAAAAGTATCGACTATTTACCAAAGTAGTAGTCAAACACAGGCTTCATGCCAACCCTGCATTAGCTGTTGAAATTTGACAAAAATGCAGGTAAATTTTTTTGGTGAATTGTGTGTAAACATGGAAAACATGTTCACCTATATCATAATTGAATTTCGGAACGTCATACATTTTAATATTTTATTTTTTGGATTTATTTTACATAGCTGGTGTGTTATGCTTTTTATGCTGGTGTGTTAGGTCTTTTGAGTTTTTCGTAATTCTACTAGAAGAAGTTTTCAAAATTTCATAACTTAAAACAAACTTGAATTTTTTAGTTGGGATTTTATGACCTAAAAATACGTGTCACTTGAATTTTTCGTTTTAATAATTTTATTTTAGTATATGTACATATGTATGCATATATGTATGTATGTGCATATGTACAATTTTATGCAACATGTATTAAAAATAATACGCAAAAATTAAAGTATAAAAATGGCGTTAAACTGAATTTTTTTGAATATCCCCCCCCCTTCCCGAAATCCTGGGGACGCCACTGCTTCACACTCAGCATTGGCGCGTAGTTGTGTGTTTGCATGTCTGTGTGTGTGTGTGTGCCCTAAGTGCGGGTAAGCCAATTTCTTTTTTTTTTGTTTTGGTTTTTACTTCTTTGGCGACAAAAATTCGCAATGCAAATAGAAGTACAAGTACCCACTTACTTCTATTGCAGCGCCCCTGAATGCTCGAGCGGAAATTCGCTGCCCACTTTTCAAAGTGTTTCAAGCAAACACACACACACACACATATATTCCATATACGATGCGAGTATGCGGCTTTGCAAATACATACAGAAGTGTATGTATGTGTGTATGTGTCGAAATGCGAGAATTGCAAATTTTCTTGGTTATTGTCAAGCGGCTTTGTGTATATGTATGTGTGCGTGTGCGTGTGTGTGTGGGTACGAGTAATTGTATATTTGCTTTGTCGTTTCGGCTGCTGGTAATTTGTGGTCACAACTTCACTGCTTTCCGTTCGCCGGGAACAGACTGCAAAGGACTTTCCACTGCACTCAGCGTTGAGTGTGTGCCCCCGCACACGCACACACACTTAACTAAAGCAGCTATTAGGCATCCATAATTCAGTGGCGCACGACATATCCGGCAAAATATTTGCATCTCCGTGACGCAGTACGCATAAGTGTACGGACAGCACTAGAAGCACGTCGGAAGTCAGAAGTTATGGTGACCAGGTAGGAAGTGGCAATTTGCGAACGCAACGACAAACGTGCAGCAGGTATTAGGCTTACACTTTTAGCCATGAGCTGAGCAAAGTTATGATGCACTTACGTACAGAATGGATAGCAAAATATGTCGCATGCTGAATTGACCACATGCTCACCTCATGAAATGTACAAATAAGTTTTTATTGGGCATTGGGCGAAGAAGAAGGTGTTCGATGCGGTAGTAGGAGGTGGACGGCGAAGAGGAAGGACCCAGTTGAGAACGTCCTATTAACTCTTGGTGTGACTAAGGTGCCTGGAGAGAGGTTTTGCGGCAGACCAAAACCCGGTAAGGGGTTGTTATGGTCAGTTAAGTGAGTAAGTAAGTAGGCTTCAGGTATGACTAGCACTGAGCAAAGGATTGTGAGTGTTGTATGAGTGCATATAGTAATTTAATACATATGAGAGCATAAGCTTTTGGTAAGGAATTTCTAAGAGTTTTTTAGGCATAAGTTGATACGGGAGATTCTGTGAGATTACGTTAGTATTATCCAAAATATTAAATTAATCTAAAGTTCATCACTGTTCAGCACTCAGTGGGAGAAGACTATTTGCATACATTACACCGTGCGACAGCATTTTTCACACCGGGAAGAATCCATATGTGCGTGAAATTAGAGACCAAATATAGTAATCCTGCGTACTCAGTTTTTCATTTCTACATCCTTTGTCCTTTTAAAAGGACTTCAAAAGTTTTTAGGGGATACAATTTTGATTGATTTTGTATCTTTTTATTACTTAAAATACTGATTCTCAAATAAATTAGAATTTTTGTACTTCATTAGAATTGCAGCTTCCGAATTTTTTTAATAACTTTCGAACTAATAAAGCTAGAGTAATGAAATTCTGACACGTGATCAGGGAGATTTGGGGATTTAACATACTTACTTTTCAAGAAAATTCTATATAAATTTTCAAGGATATAAAGGATTAAAATTTTCAAAGGAACTTTTTCATATCCTTTTTTTACAAATGTATAAAAAATCAATTTTATTTCAATTCTTGAGCCTTTCCTCTTTCGTTTCATATACATATCGCCATATTCTAACGAAGTTAAATATTTTATATCTTTTTTTTATTTTTTATGCCCTTAAAAATTTTAAAGTCCTTTTAAAAGGACAAAGGATGTTGAAATGAAGAACTAAGTACGCAGTATTACTATGTTTGGTCTCTAGTTTTACGCTCATATGGATTTTTTCCGGTGTGAAGAATTTTTTAATTTTTGTCGCACGGTGTTAGGACAACCTTTTCTTCGAAAAGATCTATTCAAAGATCTTAAAGATCTGCTTACTTTTACTTCCACCCGAATTCTAAGAGAAAGCTGCTTATGACATCACAAGGGGCGAGCCTCTACGAATAGGACCTCATAGAATAGGACCTATTAGCAATTTAAACCTAACCTAACCTAAAATAACCTCTTTTTTCGAAGGTTTATTTATGAACGAAATTCAACTAAAGCCAGCACTTTTTTGAATGCTCCAAATTGATTGAGGCGTAACATTCAGCTTCGTCAGAGAGTTTTCTTTAATAGTCTTAATCAGCCACTTAACTGTTATAAGTTTTTTAAGAAAATAATTGCAATGTAACTATTACAATGCAACATAAATTGTATTTGTTAATTATAATTATTATTTCCGACTATTAATTTTTACGTTGCGTAATAATTGTTATGAGAAACAAATTTTTTTTTCGTTGCTTCATAACTTTTATGAAAGACATTTTTTTTACGTGCCCTACCACATTTTGAGTATGAATTGAATTTTTATTGTTTAGTTGTTGGTGGAAATTAGATTTCTGCAGTTAATTTGCGTTTGGCAATTTAAAACAATTAAAAATCAATTCATATCCAAAATGTGGTAATTGAACTTAAAAATTTTATTTTTCAAAATAATATATAACATTTTTTTTTTCAAAACGTAATTGAAAAAAAACAAAAATACAAGATATGAAGCAACGTAAAAAAATATCTCAAAATAATAGTTATCGGCAACGTAAATTAAAAAAAGTCATAAATAAAAGTTATGAAGCAATGTAAAAAACAAAAATTCCAAAATAATAATTATCGAGAACGAAAAATATATTTGTTACTTATAAGAGTTATTATGCAACTCAAAAAATTTATTACATGGTAATAGTTATAGGCGACGTATTAAAAGGTTTAATTGGGAATAATTATTATAAAGCAATAGTTATATAGGGTGTTTTTTTTAGAGGTTTGTTTTTCGAATAGAGATAAAACTGGCATTTTGTGGTCAAATCTGGCAACTCTAATGTCATTTATGTTCAGTTTGGTTTGCCATTTCATCATGAACAGGTTGACAAAAGAACAACGCTTGCAAATCGTGCAAATTTATTTCGAAAATAATGGTTCAGTTCGCGAAGTTTACCGTAAGCTCCGTCCATTTTATGGTCGACATAATCGTCCATCAGAGCAATTAATTCGGTTAACCATGGGTCGTTTTCGCACTACGTTTACTCTATGTGATAATACGAATCCGCAGAGACGTCGAACAGTGCGCACCGAAGAAACAATTGCCGCTGTAGAGCAAAATGTTGACGAGGACCCAGTCAGAAGAGGAGTCAGTTACCGTTAATGGAGACCGGTATAGAGCCATGATAACCGACTATTTTGTTCCCGAATTGGATGGCATGAATGTGGATGAGTTGTGGTTCCAACAAGACGGCGCTACATGCCACACAGCGCACGTCACAATCGATTTATTGAAGGAAACATTCGATGAGCGCCTAATTTCGCGGAATGGACCTGTCAATTGGCCACCAAGATCGTGTGATTTGACACCATTGGATTATTTTCTTTGGGGATATGTGAAGTCGCTCGTCTACGCCAACAAACCAGAAACGTTAGGGGACTGGGAAGCCAACATTCGTGGCGTTATTGCCGACATACGGCCCCAAATGCTCGAAAAAGTGGTTGAAAATTGGACCTGTAGAATTGGCTTTATTCGAGCCAGCCGCGGCGGCCACATGCCCGAAGTCTTTTTTAAACATTAATGGCATAAAATTATCCTTCCAATAAAGCCAAATTGATGGACATTAAAATGATTTTCTTGTGTTTTATTTCAATTCGAAGTTCTATACCTCTAAAAAAAACACCCGATAGAAATTTCTTAAATTAGGGCAATTTTTTTATTCCCAAAAATATGGATAATTATTATTTTAGGTCTCTGGTCTTAATCGATTGATTGAAATACTTACATCGAATTGTTTAGTTCAACTCCTGAAGCATTTCAGTCATCCAATGAAATGTTTTAACTGAGTTGAAGTTGGAGTTTTTTATTTTTTTTTTGTATTTTTAATGAAAAAATTCCCAGAAAAGAAATCTTCAATTCATGAAACTAATAACTGAAATAATTTTTAAGTTAAAATAAAAAAACTTATTATAGTAATTATTTGTTTTATAGTCACGAAAATTTATTAACCGAAAGAAACACAAAAGCAATTTCTTGCTTTTATTATTGTGCGGGAATTAATATACAAAAACCAAAATAAATAAAATTGCCATTTAGGAATGAATTGAATCTATTTGAGTACATCATGGAATTAGGATATTGCGCCTAGATGAAAAATATCCTTCAGATTATTTATCGCATAAGTGGCTACTAGCGACGGCACATGTCACAGCTGAGCAAAATCCCCCCGAAGCAGCCAATGGAGAAGGAGACAAGAAGAAAATAATTTTGCACAACGGAAATGGCACACACGTCAGCAAGCCATCATATGACGAACGAACGACATTATGGCCCATTGCAGCCTCGTAGTCGCCACAGAGGACGCATCACACATTGTGCGCTCCGAGACTCAAATGCCGAAACAACATACAACAACAACATACCAACCAGAGGCCAAAGCGACAATTGAAATCTAAGCGAATACGAATGGAACGTGGAAGTGGCTGGATGAGTGGCTGAGCAGAAATAAGCGGCGACAATAAATCATAAAAATCGCGTTCGACTGTCTAAGAAGCGCTGCCGAAATTGACCGCAAGTTATTATTGTCAGCGTAGATTTCAACGCATCGTCAGCGGCATCAGCTACGACAGCGGTGACAAACAAATAAACAAACGCATAGACATAGAAGCGAAACGACAAACAAATAAACAAACAAGCTGCCCGAAAACAACAACAATGAGACCATTATTTGCATTGTTATTATGCGTTTGCTGGCCGTGTGTTGTTACGTGCACAAAACCTGCTGAAGAGTAATTTTAGCATCAACACATACACACACACACATAGTCACTCATTGACATTCGTGTGTAGTTGCACTTACGGCACAACGAAGCACAAACGATTATGACATTTGACTTTTGCTCTATGTTTGTGGATTTTGGTCTCGGCGTGTCTGTGTGTGAGTAACTGCATGCATGTGTGCGAATGTGTGGCCGAGGCGTGTTTGTGTGTGCGCCACTTTGTGTGGGGGATAAGTAAGTAAGCCCAGAGCTATGCAATGAAATGCTAATCGCCGTGCAAACAAATACACACACACACAAATTGCATGCGAGTGCGCTCACTCGTCCAGCTGTCTGCCTGCCTGCGAGGTGAACGAACGTGTGTGTGTGTGTGTGGGGGGGGCAAACTGTCAAAATAAAATAATAATAACAATAACAGAATGACAAACAAAAACACAACAATAGGAAATTCCAGCGAAAACAACAACAACAACGACAATAGCAGTGATAGCGCAACAGTAATAACAAAAAAAGAGCATTCCGCAGAGTCCGCAGCAGCAGACGGCCAAAGTAGTGGCAGTCGTAGTGGGTGTGGGTGTGGATGTGGGCGTGGTAGCTGCAGCTAAACTCTCGCATGTATTGGTGACATTAACAAGATATTAGATTGTCAGCTGATGTGAGGCAGAGTGGCGAGGGAGGGCATCATTTATCATTGCTCGATATGTGGCCGAAAGTTTTAGTTCGTTGCGAATAGTTTTTTGTGTGTGTGTGTGTCTTATTTGTGTTGTTATTGTTATTGTTGGTGGTGCTGCTGCTCGTTTATTATTGTTATTGTTTTTGCTTGTACACTTTTGTTATTGACACTCACAATGACGGGGGAGGTTTTGCGTTTGTGTGCTTACATTCGTAAATACGTTGCGTTGTATTATTGAAATTCGGCTGAAATTTGTGTGTGTCAGCAGACGTTGGCGTCATTTGATTTTACTAAGCCAACGCTTAATAGTTTATGAACTTGTTACACTGTGAATTGCAACAAACAACGAGTCTACTATATTTGTTGCTGCATATGATTCAATTACGCATGAAACTATTGAAACATTATCAAAGATGTAATTCGATTTCAATAGTTTAAATGCGACGACAATATGGACATATGGCTTAAATAATTTTAAATTTTAGCAGAAGATTGGTTGTTTGCAAAATGAAGCAAAAAATACTCATTTTAATATTGAGGCAATTCAAGTTAAATCCCCATTGAAAGGTGAACATGGCGTATGAGTGACACTAATTGAAAGAAAACCAAGCTACACGATTCGTGCACTTTGAGGAGGTAAATAAAATGGAATTATTATTATTATTGCAGCGACCTAGAAGATCTATTGTGCAATAAAAATGAGAGACCTAAAATAATTATTATTCATATTTTTGGGAATAAAAAAATTGCTCTAATTTAAGAAATTTCTATAATTATTGCTATATAATAATTATTCCCAATAAGAAATTTTTTACGTCGCCTATAACTATTATCATGTAATTAATATTTTTGAGTTGCATAATAACTATTATAAGTAACAAATATATTTTTCGTTGTCGATAATTATTATTTTGTTCTTTTTGTTTTTTACATTGCTTCATAACTTGTATTCATGACTTTTTTAATTTACGTTACCGATAACTATTATTTTGAGACATTTTTTTTTACGTTGCTTCATAACTTTAATTTATGATTTTTATTCAATTTACGTTGCCGATAACTATTATTTGGAAAAAAATTGTGTACGTTAAATTACCACATTTTGGATATGAATTGATTTTTAATTGTTTTAAATTGACAAACGCAAGTTAACTGCAGAAACCTAATTTCCACAAACAACTAAACAATTAAAAATCAATTCATATTCAAAATGTGGTAAGGCAACGTAAAAAAATTTTTTTTTTTATAAAAGTTATGAAGCAACGTAAAAAAATGTTCTTTCAAATAATAGTTATCGGCAACCTAAATAAAAAATCATAAATAAAAGTTGTGAAGCACCTTAAAAAAAATTTTCTCAAAATAATAGTTATCGGTAACGTAAATAAAAAAAGTCATAAATAAAAGTTATGAAGAAACTTAAAACAAATTTTCTTAAATAAGAAAAATAAATATTAATAAATAATAATAAAAATAATAATTATCGAGAACGAAAAAAAAATGTTTTCTTATAACAGTTATTACGCAACGTAAAAATTAATTGTCGCAAATAATATTTATAACCAACAAATAAAATTTACGTTGCATTGTAATATTTAAAAATTTTTTTCTTAAAAACTTATAATAGTTAAGTCCCTGAAAAAAATCTTATTAAAAGCTGCACGATTTAATTAAGTTTAAAATGAAAGCTTTCTAATTAATACAAAACAAAGGAGATAAAGAAAGAAAAAGTATAGGTTAGGTTAGGTTAGATTGCCGCCCACAATAAGTTCTCTTGGGCCAAGTAAGACGCTATTCTATACTTAAAAAAGCATAGAACTGACTCTTCTCGCCCTCAGGCTCGATTCCTTGTCCAAGCTTAAATATAGAAACACATAACAATTTCTTTAAGGTTATCTTCTAATAATAAATTTTCCAAATCGTTGTTCAAAATCGACAAAAAACTGTAGGCCCTGAATTTGAACTCATCCATGTTTCAATTCATAGGTACCACACGGATGGTTGATGTGTTATCATTTTATCCAGTCCTGTTTATTCGAGAAAAATTTGTCAACTAGCTGAATATTCGAAAGATTTTGTTATAAAAACCTTTAGACCACAGAGACCACGCATAAACTTTATTGTTTTCTCATAAATATTAAAGCACCCAACATGTATTTACTTATATACGAAAATGAGTAAAATTCGTTTAACGTATGTAAGAAGAACTTTAAATAGATTGCAGCGTTGTAGGTATTTTCTTTTCATCATTTCTCCCATACTTGTAAAATTCATCAATTATTTCTTAAGGAAATGAAAAAATATTGGCAACTTTGGTCATAAATCAACTTGGGTCCATCAAATCCACACCATCACTCACAACTTACAACTCGTACGAAATCATGTCAGTCAATGGTTACAAATGAATGGGCGCGCGCTGCCTTTGTCGTCGCTGTCACATTTTATATGAATCAATGGCAGTGAAATCAACATTTGTATGCCCCAACTCTTCATGGTAGTCTCTGGTTTTTGGGCATAGTGTATTTTGTTGTTGTTGCTGGCAATTGCTTTGCATATGAAAAAGCCGTGACCGGCACACAACTCAGACCCAATGAGTACAAGCGGCCGCAACAGCGTCAACTCCCCGGAGAAAGCGAATTCAAACAATGCTAAACATATCCGATTTGGATTGTATCGTTTATCCGCACTTTGCACGGCTCATCCTGAACACACACACACACACACACACACACAAGTAGACAGTAAGTGTGTATGTATTTTGTGGTGATTATGTTTATATGTAAATGGATGCATGTCCGGGCAGTGCCCATTGAACTTGTGTGTGATTTGTTAATGCAACCATAAAGTCCCAACGGAACGTAGATAACATTTGAACCCAGCTCGTCCGTTTTTTGTTTCCCCATTTCCCAGCTGCGCGCTGTGGCTGTGGCGCTTCCTGTCTTTCGTGCTGTACGAGCAGAAATTCAATGTGGCGAATGGCGACAGTGCAAAGCATCCAGTTGCCGCCATTTGGCAGTTTGCGGCATTGAGAACGTTGTACTTTGTTCGTCGTAACCGCAGATGATGACGACGACGACGATGCTGACGCCAACCTGACATTTTTGACAAGTGTTCTGCTGTCATGTTGTGTGCGGAATTTGTGTTGTGCCAGGCAGCTTATCGTTTTTTTTTGTCCTCTTTAGCGATTCCACTTTAAATTTCGCTGTCAGTGCAACGATGGCTGCTGAACGCCATAACGTACACCAACACCAACACCAACCGCAACAATTCATAAACATTACAAGTGTGACTTAAACGAATTGCAATTGAATTTGTCATCGTTTTGAATGCTTTTCAGCTTTTCTCGGCTTCTGGCGTTGAGCTTTTTTACTTTCTTGTTTATTTTTTCATAAAATTTTGGTGGGATTTTCTTTGCTGTTGGCCTATTGTCGCGTTTGTTTTTATTCGGGTTTGTTGTTGTTGTTGTTGTGTTGTAAACGAAACACGTTCCCATGCAATTGTATGTACAATACAAATGCGAAGCGTATGCGGAGGATTTGTGCTCATTTGTTGGTTGGGTTATTGTTTTCCTTTACGAGCGCAGTTGGCTTTTTTTCTCATTCGCAATTCAAACACAAAACAAAAACAAAAGAAACATGTGTGCAACAAAAGTGCGAAGGCGTTAAGCTGTTGATTTTAATGAAGTATTGTTTTGCCAGCGTTGTTGTTGTGCTGCGCTGCATGTCGATGTTTGTATGCATGCCCTGTCGGACCTGAGACAACTGGTTGCCAAAATTCATTGGTCTTTCAATTGGTTTTTTGTAAGTCAATTGGACAACTAGTTGTCAAAGTAGCTGTCAGCGAATGCAGAAGTCAGTCAGTTCGCGTCTAATCGTTCACGTTCTGTGTGCGCGTTCATAGGCGAGAAGAGACATGAAAATACGAAACGAAACGAAAGACGAAACAGAGATGAAATAATCAACAAAATTCTGTTACGGCTGATCTTGCGATACTTTTGTTACAACAACAACGTAGAAATGTTTGCATTTTTCAAACTTTCTGTTTCTATGAAACAGTGAAAATAAACACTAATAATTTGCAGTGTTGTCTGCGTACTTGTGTGAAGATTCAATGGAGTTTTTGAAAGAATTTGTGAGAGAAAACTTTATTGGTGGCATTTACGATGTGTCTTAATTCTGCAGCTGAAGATCTCGATCTCGAGATCTGTATGCTGATATTTTGAAGGACCTTCTAAGCGTTGTTGAATTATGCAAAATTAGCTACAAAGTGGCATATTTTTGTATTTATGTGACATGGTCAATGCAACTCTGGGTTTGCTTGAAACGTACTAAAAACATGCGCAAGGCTTTTAGAAGAATTTGTTTCCTTATTCACTCCTCTCGAGAGTATAAGGCCTCCCCAAGACATTGAATTGTGTTGGTTACAATAATCGGCTGTGTTTTTCTGCCAGGATAGTGGATTAGCCTGCCGCAGGTAGTCCTAAGTGATGAGGCTGCCATCTATTGCCGCTTAGGAACGACGCCTCCGATGTTGTGAGCTACCGCTCATAGTACCATCTGTTGTCTAAAGAAGGTGAGAGCAGGTTGGTTGGGAACTTTGCTAAGATTGGTTTGGTGCGCTGTTTTTCGCTCACTTTCGGTGAGTGAGTGGGAAAGGATCATGTGAAGGACGGAATTTTTGAACTACGAATATTAAGAGAACAGGAAAAATTGGAAATGTTGGTAGAGTGCGGGACCATGCACCAGATAGGAGTCGAACCCACGACCTCTGGGATGATAGGCTAATGCACTCACTCTATGGTATCGAGGCTGCCTAAAAGAATATAGGAGTAGAATGCGTACAAATCTGTTACCAATGTATTGCGTTATTTTTGATAATTTGGGCTGCTCATTTTGTGGGCTGGAAGGTGACACTTTGTCAGTAAATCATTGACCTGTTCTTGACCTGTTTTTCACTAAGAGCTTACAACTTGAAAAGGATTGGATGAGTTGTTGAATGCGATGGAAGTTTTGTTTCTTGTTTTCTTTTGTTTTATATGTGAAATCAGTGGTGCACGCACGTGAGCTTTGGGGGGTTCAAACTCTTCTGCAATATCTGTTTGTTACAACAGTTGTGGGCGCTAAATATGGTTTCAAATTTTATTGGGCTCAAAAGTTCCGCACAACCCAAATGAAATCCTGTGTGTGTCCTGCTATGTTATGTTCCGTTATGTTACATATTTCGCTGCCTCATATTTGCATACATAGATTTATAAACAAACACACACACACAACTAGCAACCAAAGACTTAAAATAATTATTATTAATATTTTTGGAAATAAAAAAGTTGCCCTAATTTAAGAAATTTCTATAACTATTGCTTTGTAATAATTATTCCCAATAAGAAATTTTTTACGTCGCCTATAACTGTTATCATGTAATAAATATTTTTTAGTTGCATAATAACTCTTATAAGTAACAAATATATTTTTCGTTGGCGATAATTATTATTTTGGGATTTGTTTTTAATTGTTTCATAACTTTTATTCATGACTTTTTTTATTTACTTTGCCGATAACTATTATTTTGAGAAATTTGTTTTTTATGTTGCTTCATAACTTTTATTTATAATTTTTTAAATTTATTTTGCCGATAACTATTATTTTGAAAAAATTTTTACGTTTAATTAATGAATTATTTCAAATTGACGAACGCAGATTAACTGTGGAAAACCAATTTCCACCAACAACTAAAAAACTAAAAATCAATTTATACTCAAAATGTGGTAAGGCAACATAAAAAAAATTTGTTTTTTCATAAAAGTTATGAAGCAACGTAAAAAAAATTATCTTTCAAAAAAATTAAAAATCAATTTATACTCAAAATGTGGTAAGGCAACATAAAAAACTTTGTTTTTTCATAAAAGTTATGAATCAACGTAAAAAAATTATCTTTCAAAAAAATTAAAAATCAATTTATACTCAAAATGTGGTAAGGAAACGTAAAAAAAATTTGTTTTTTCATTAAAGTTATGAAGCAACGTAAAAAAATTGTCTTTCAAATAATAGTCATCGGCAATTCAAATAAAAAAAACAAAAATAAAAATTATGAAGCAAAGTAAAAAATTTTTTTTAAAATATTTGTTATCGGTAACGTAAATAAGAAACGTAAAAAATAAAAGTAAAAAAAAAGTAAAAACAAAAAATCCCAAAATAATAATTATCGAGAATAAAAAAATATTTATTTTTGATAACAGTTATTATGCAACGTAAAAATTAACTGTCGCTAATAATAATTATAATCAACAAAAAAATTTATGTTACATTTTAATAATTACATTGCAATTATTTTCTTATAAAACTTATAATAGTTAAGCAACTGAAGCAAGTAACAACAACAACAACATAAATGTGTCATCCAAAGGGTTGTTGGTGGTATAGGAAATTGATGCTTTAAACCATTAATGTTAATTGAAGCTCAGATAATTGAAGATCGTAATGCAAAAATATTCCATATACAAGTACTATACACATATATACATATTTACATAGTGTGCGTGTGCGTGGCATGGCTGCGGCCCATTGTTCTGATTGATTGATGACGCAAAAGTTGAGTTGAGTGGATTTTGCTTTCAATTTGCAATTGATAAATGTTTCATTATTAATGAGGCCTCGTTGTGCGCCTCTAATAAGCTGCGTGACAGCCTGCAGGACTCTAATAACCATTTAATGTTAATGTTGCTCATACGTCATGGTTGGTCGCTCGAATCGCGACCATGTGAACGAAATAAATTTTGGAATTTCGTTGCAATTTGTTTCGTTCGTTTGTGCCCATCGCATTAAGCTAATTGTGTGTGAGCTGGTGTGTGTCAGCGTTTTTTTATTGGTGGTGTGGGGCAACGTTGTCAACCGAATATTGCTGCGCAGTTGTTTGTTAGGCATTTTCAATTTAATTTCACGCTCGGCAAATAATTAACTAAATTCGCTAAACGTGCAAACATTTGATAACAAATTTGTTAACTCATTTCAATGCGAAAGCAATTCGGTGAACAATTTTAAGCGGATACTGTCTTCAACAGCAACAACGCACACATACACACAAACAACAACAAACACCAATGCACGGCCGCTTCTAAACGTGAACAGTTGAAGTGGCATTGGCGTGGGCGACGAGGCAGCGACATCTTCGGGGAAGTTCCAAGTGGTTTGTGAAACACTTCAACTTTTAAGGATGTCGCCAGCAAGTGACACACCGCTATATATAATGTAGTGTGTTCACAAAAGTCCTTAACACACCCCAACTCCCCGCAGCGCTGCGCCATATCGCAGTCAGCATCAGCAGCAGTCGGAGTAATGAGCACATTTTGCCGCTGTTTATTGGCACAGCGTTCGGTTTTCCGGCATTTGGATGTGCAATTTTAAAATTTGGACGGCTGCTTCCGGCAGCAACGAGCGGACAGGGGCACACGCCATTTCCGGCGAACGCTCTAATGTTCAAATGTACAACGCAGCCGTGCTTCGGGCGCGACTGAAGCTTAATTAAGACTTGTCGCCAGTACGTTTGCAGGCTTTGTGCGCTGTCTTTGGCGGAAGTGTGTGGCGCTAATTTGCGTTGCTGAAATGCTGCTGGTCGAGCGAGGGACGAGGAGTTTTCGTGTTCTTTTTGGTATGTGAAATTGGAAACGTATTCAATTTGTTGGCAATTTGCTAGCTAAATTACTTTTCATGCTGCAATTTTATCACAAAATGCTATTTAATGAGAGTTTGCAGAGCTGACGCAGACCATTTACTGCTTGCTTCCGATTCCGATTCCGGTGAACGTTTAGATTAGTTCAGCTATGATACTTGCTGGAATTGTACTTTGATGTGACTTACCTCAGATCGATGTACTGATAGACGGACGTTATGCCCAGGTTGAAGTAGACTGGCACAAAGATGAAGCACACAATCGGATAGGCGCTGATCATGCCGTAAATAATCTCCCACATGGCAGAGCCCCGATAGAAAAGTTCACTCGGGTAGCCTGTTGAAAGAGAAGGGATTTGGAATTATGAGTAATTTTCAAATGCAAAAATGTACAATTGAGAAGTTATTGCCTTAAAAAAATGTTTTACAGAAACTGTTAAAGACTATTTAACTCTTAATACTCTATAATTCTCTACATGAGAAAGGAGAATATTTTCAATTGTTTCGTCGAATTTGATTGTATTGTCCGAAAATCACTTCAAATATGCTTAAATTTCTGTTTGTTTGAAGTCTACAACATCGATCATCGATTCCCTATAAACTAAAAATCAAAGCATGTCCTTTGTGTACATTTTTTCTTGTTTCAAGTCTACAACATCGATCATAGATTCTGCATAAACTAAATATCAAAGGATGTCTTTTGTTCTAATTTCTTCTTGTTTAAAGTCTACAACATCGATCATCGATTCCACTAAACTCCGCTAAAACTAAAAACCAAACTAAGTTTATCGTTTAAATTTGTGCTTGTTTCAAGTCTTTAACATCGATCATTGATTCCGTACAAACCAAAAACCAAACGAAGTCTATCGAAGTCTATCGTTTAAATTTTTGCTTTTTTCAAGTCTACAACATCGATCATCGATTCCGTATAAACAAAAAATCAAAGGTTGTCTATCATTTAAATTTATGTTTGTTTGAAGTCTACAATCTATCGATCATCGATTCTCTATAAACTAAAAATCAAAGGATGCCTCTTGTTTTAATTTCTTCTTGTTTCAAGTCTACAACATCGATCATCGATTCCACTAAACTCCGCAAAAACTTAAAACCAAACAAAGTTTATCGTTTAAATTTTTGCTTGTCTTTAACTTCGATCATGGATTCAAATATATTTAAATTTCTGCTTTAAGTCTACAACGACGATCATCGATTCCGTATAAACTAAAAATCAAAGGATGTCTTTTGTTTTAATTTCGGCTCGTTTCAAGTCTACAACGTCGATCATCGATTCCACTAAACTCCGCTAAATTCCACTAAAACTAAAAACCAAACGAAGTCTATCGTTTTAACTTCTTCTTGTTTCAAGTCTACAAAATCGATCATCGATTCCGTAGAAACTAAAAATTAAAGGATGTCTATTGCACATTTGGTTATTTTCCGCAATGTTGAGCACAATGTCGATGCTGAGCTGCATTTAGCTTACAAAGCGATTAAATTTGCTCGACTTCTACACATTGCACGGGCTTTGTGCTTTTGTGGAATATTTAAAAAACCCGACTGCCAGCAAAATCCAGGACAGTGAAAGCGGCAAATCGCCGGGTTACTCGAAACATGGAGCGAAATGCGGCCGCACGTAGTACAACGCACACGTGCAGCGAGTGGAAAGTAGGCAAATTTTCAAAGTATAATTGGGTGTCCGTCCTGCGGCGTCCACGACCACGCCGACCGCAGACGGGTGTGTGTGTGTGTGTGCACACACTGAATGCACAATGCACGTGTCTGCGGCCGTGAACGGAGTTGTGCAGGTCAAAAGTGCAGCAGCAATCATGTGCGTATGAGCTGGCTTCAAGGACCTTCGTTCTATGCTGCTTCACTGGACTGAACACGAATTTAGCGCGCACAACGAAGTGAAGGAGAATTATGGCAATGCAGTCGAGAGACGTCCAGAACAAAAATACATAAAAAGGCCAATATTGAGCAGAGCTTTTGCCCACCCACCTGCGAGCCAACTGTGCAGCCGCGCGGACAGCGGCCATTCGATTGGAGCTACTTACCCAGAACGGTGCGTACGCCGAGCGTGCCCCTGGCAATTGATAACATAATTGCCACAACGGAAACGCCGCCCGTTGCGAACACATAGTCCGCCTTGCTGCGCTGCTTCGCCTTGCCGAAGAGGCGCTTCCATAGTGGCCCGAAAACGGTTATGGCTATGAAGACCACAAAGAGCAAATAGTCCCAGCCGAGGGTGCGCAACTCTTTCCCCATTCTGCTTTGTACTTATGCGGCAGGTGCGGGCGAACGAGGGGCTGTAAATAAAAATAAAACGAAAATTATGGTTACGAACACGAGATATAACGATTATTTATGGCTTTTATTGTAGTCTTAAGTTGGCAGCATTGCATTTAAGCATCCGAACGGATCGTTTGTGAGTAGAAGAATTTAAAATGCATTGGAATTTTCACTTTAAGCATCTAATAGGTTCAAAGTTGTTGGACAAAATTTGAATTTGAGCAACTAGCCACACATATAGTGGCTAACTGTCGAATTTCTATAGATGATTCAAATGTTATATATGATTCCATTCTATTCAGCTTCATCACAGTAATGTGTGTCCGTTTACTATCACAAGAATGCATGAAATATAACATAGATTCATTTTGTTGTTAGAGATGTAAAAATAACTTAAAGTTGCCTTAGTAGATCTGGCATTGTACTAAAGAGAAACCAAGCCGATGCCGATTAATCGGCCGGAAGGGCGAGCTTGGCCGATGCCGATTAATCGGCCGCGAGGGCGAAAATCGGCCGATGCCGATTATATAGAAAAAATAACACGAATGAATTCAATCAAAAACACAGTATTTTTTATAAAATAACAAAAGGAACTATATTGCTTGTAATATTCTTTACAACATAACAAAACAACGAGAAAAGAAATAATTAAAAACTAAATAAAATAACAAGAGAATTCAGAATTCTAGTACATTAATAATAATAATAATTGACTGGCACGGCAGCCCGCTTACGCGAGACTAAGGCCTAGCTTCCCGCAACTACCCGTGTTGTGCGTGTGAATTTGTACACGGGTTGGAGGGACCTACAGTTTAATGCCGGTTCCGAACGGCAGGTTGGGAGCTTTTTCATAAGCAGTTTTTACTCTCAGAGGTTTGCCATTTCCAGCTGAGAGGACAGCCACCGAAAGAGAAAACGAGTTTTCCCGTTATTTTTTTTAGGTGTTATTACAGGCAGTATTTGAACCTGAGGTTGCTGCCTGCGACTCGCGGTCCAACGCACTAACCAACTGAGCCACGGCGGCTGCCAAGTAGTCTAGTACATTAACATGTTTTAAAAAAAAATAATATATCACATTTATCCACTGAGAGAAACAAAAATAGTGACGTAAGTATTGCATACAAATTCAGTTTTTTATTCAACTTAAAAGTAGGATTTTTATATTAAAATTTGTACTCTCAAATTGCGACCCGTTGTACAGATGCAGTGGGAAGAAGTCAGAAAACAAATTTGGAAAAAAGGCCTGTTAAAAAAATGCTTCCAATTAAAAAAGAAGAAAAATTAACCCTTTCCGGTCAATTTCCACATTTCTTGAGATAAAAATTTTTCCTTCAAAATATTGACTGTTATTGGACATTTTAGCAATAAAATACAAAAAAATTTCAAAAAAATTATTTTAGTTGAGAATTACAGCTTCATCAAATTTGGTCGATATATCGTACAATGGTCCGCAAATCAATAAAAATTGCCGAATTTTTGGTTTCGGTTTTTTAAGTTTTATGAACAATTAATTGATTTTTTTGATAGAAAACATAAATTATAACAACAAAAATCAAAATGTGATTTCATTTTGATCGAAAGTTATATAAATTATATATAGTAAAAATTTTTTCACATTTATTCGGCATTATATAACCATTGTTGTTGTTGCAAAGCCTTTTTCCTCTCAATAAAACACAGAATAAATTAAAATTCATACAGTTTTACAGAAAGGCACTGAATATAGCCGATTTCTCTTATAGTAGTGGGAGTGGCAGGTACGCATGTCTAACCTTACACAACCTGTTTCTGCCTAGTAAAACAAAAAATCGTCTAGTAAATCTTATTTTTAATCGAAAATTGCTGAATAGTCGAATTTTCTTAGCCACGTGGTTTACAAATGGGCGTGGCAGGCATACAAAAGCAAAAAATCTGTTACCAAACCAATAACTTAAAAAAAATGCAAACATAACTTGCAACCTTTGCTGTCCATTTGTACGATATATCGTACAAATTTGAATTTGACTTAAGTGCCATTGTACGATATATCGTACAATTTTTTTAAAGACTCGGGAAAAATGTTTAAACTCAAAAAATTTTAAATTTATTAACTTTTATAAATCAATTGATGTTTAAACTTTTAAATGTTTATATTTTTTGTTACTGAAAAATATTACAAACCTGAAATTTTCTCTGCAGAAGCTTCGTCACTTGTTGCTTGCTCAACTTCTTGCAAAGAACGTTTTACAAAACAAACAAATACTGTGTAACCACCACCACTATGATTTATTTTTCTAAACAGAATGATAAAGCACAGCCTACTTAACAAATATGAAAAAACCGTTTCATGAAATGTGCGCTCGCTATCAAATGAAATTTCCTAGAAAAATGTTATTTTAATTGTACGATATATCGACCAAATTTCCGGAAAGGGTTAAACTAGCCGATACCAATTTTATTGGCCGATACTAGCCGATGCCGATGCCGATTAATCGGTCGGACTCTATCAAGCACTCCTAAAAAGGACTGTAAAGAATATTGAAACAGCAACATTCAACTTCGTCACAGTAATGTCTGTCCGTGTGTTATCAAAAGGATGCGTGAAATGGAAAATATATTCCTTATACTTCGATAGATCAGAATAGAATAAATTGTGGGAATTTTGGTATATTAAATAATGAAGGTTAAGTGTTAGTTATTTATATATTTATTTACTTATTTACTTATTTATTTATTTATTTATTTATTTATTTATTTATTTATTTGTTTACTTATTTATTTATTTATTTATTTACTTATTTACTAATTAATTTATTTATTTATTCGGTCTTCAGTATGAATTCTTACAGCCTAATTAAAAGTAGCGAGGTATACTAAGTTTATTTCAGATGATTAATTTTTCCAACTCGTTTAATAGTTTGTTTATCTTATTTGAAGCTTCTTATGTTGTTTGTTTGTATTTGTACGGAGTGTTGTACGGCATCGAGCGTTTCTAGGTTAGGTTAGGTGAAAGTGGCTGACTGGGCTCGGAACTTGCCAAAAGACACACTTAGGCCATAAAAAGGGCCCATTGTCATACCACAAGGAAAAAGTGATCTGACTTACTGCAAGTCGGAAAGCCTACACAATTAAAATTGCTTTGTGAAGAAACCCCAGCAAGTCTCTTATGTTGACTGATCTGAGGTTATACAAGTTGTCGAAGAAGGGTGAGCCCAAGAATATGGAAATTTATCTAGAGAGAGCCAGGCAATGGCAGAGAAGGTGACGAATGATAAAAAAAAGACTGCAAAGTTCATTGAAATTCAAACATTTATACCACTAATATTTTCAAAGTCTATTTCAAAAGTAATAATGTACATTTTTAAATTCTACTTAGACAATGTAGTCGTTTGGACTATAGTGTAATTTTAGGAAAATTCAAAATAAAACTTTCGAGAGCCAGATCAAGTTCCTAAAAGTCTTATAACATACAATTAAAACTCGAAATAACCAGCACTATTTTGATTACCCACAAAAATAGCCCAAAAATATGCAACACTTCTGGCATTTTAAACGTTCAACTATTCGAAAATCTCCCATAAATATGATTCTGATTCTGATTCCCATACTTAAAAGCTGCTCTAACCAGCAAACTGACACACACACACATAGACACACAAAACATAGGTTTCACACCCATCAAGCACCTGTTGCTCTCTTGAGAGGTTTTAGCGCAGCCAAACTGCAAAGGGCGGACGGTTAAACTGAGCTGAGCAACACTGTAAAGTGTAACAGTTAACATTAACCACTTTTGCCCCACACTCGAATTTTGGTTTTGCCTTTCGCTCTGTGCAAAGTAGTTTTTATCGACGATGTGAATTGCGATCTCTGGCAACGTTGACCAGCACTAATGCCCGCATAGGCGTGCAGACTTTTCACCGAACCTACATACATATGTATGTACATGTGTACATATGTGCATGTACACATGTCCGCACAAATCTGAACACACATGTGGCGGAAGCAGTCCATAAATTCGAAGCTGGATAAAATTACGCTTACTTTGTGCACATTTCGGGTTGCAGTGTTGTTGCGTATCTACGTACAGTTGATTGTGGTCAACGCAAATTGGCAGAGGATAAGTGGAAAGTGAAGGGAAATATGAGGCACTTTTTTTTGGAAGAACTGTTTGACGGAAGAAAACATAGTTGAAACTGTGCTGACAGAGAGTTAAACAACATACAACAGTCAGTAATCAGTTGGTCCATCAATATTTCTGAAATAAACAATAGGCGAATGCTTTCAAATAGTCCAAACTTAAGGATGAATAACTTCTTTTTATTGCGCCACAGGCCCTATACAGATTTATTTGTTTAAGTTTGGAATGTTCTCAGAGATTTCAAGAGAAGCATGAAACTAGTACAATAAGTCCACTATGATCTGGATTCCTTGAACTCTGGTAAGCATTGAAAGAGACAAACTGAACAAACAGACAAACTGAAGAGAGTACAATGAATCCTCTATGGTCTGAGTGCTGACTTCCTGAGACTCAGTAAAGCTTTGAAAGACAGACAAGCTGAAGAAAGTGGAATAAATCCAGGAAACCTTTGAAAGAGACAAACTGAATGTAGTACAATGAATCCTTTCTGGTCTGAGTGCTGACTTCCTGAGACTCAGTAAAGTTTTGAAAGACAGACAAACTGAAGCTAGTAGAATGAATCCTTTATGGTCTGAGCACTGACTTCATGAGGCTCAGTAATGCTTTGAAAGACAGACAAACTGAAGCTAGTAGAATGAATCCACTGTGGTCTGAGTGCTGACTTCCTGAAACTCAGTAAAGCTTTGAAAGACAGACAAGCTGAAGAAATGGAATAAATCCAGGAAACCTTTGAAAGAGACAAACTGAAGGTAGTACAATGAATCTTTCATGGTCTGAATGCTGATTTCCTGAAACTCTGTCAAGGATTGAAGGACATTTAGACTAAAACTGGAAGAATGAATCCACTGTGGTCTGAGTGCTGACTTCCTGAAACTCAGTAAAGCTTTGAAAGACAGACAAGCTGAAGAAAGTGGAATAAATCCAGGAAACCTTTGAAAGAGACAAACTGAAGGTAGTACAATGAATCTTTCATGGTCTGAATGCTGATTTCCTGAAACTCTGTCAAGGATTGAAGGACATTTAGACTAAAACTGGAAGAATGAATCCACTGTGGTCTGAGTGCTGACTTCCTGAAACTCAGTAAAGCTTTGAAAGACAGACAAGCTGAAGAAAGTGGAATAAATCCAGGAAACCTTTGAAAGAGACAAACTGAAGGTAGTACAATGAATCCTTCACGGTCTGAGTGCTGATTTCCTGAAACTCTGTGAAGAATTGAAGGACATTCAGACTAAAACTAGTAGAATGAATTCATTGTGGCCTCAGTGCTGATTTCCTGAAACTCTGTCAAGGATTGAAGGACATTCAGACGCTTGAAGCTTTTTTTTTGCTTGAAGCTTGAAGAATGAATTCACTGTGGTCTGAGTGCGGACTTCCTGAAACTCAGTAATGCTTTGAAAGACAGACAAACTGAAGAAAGTGGAATGAATTCAAGAAACCTCTGAAAAAGACAAACTGCAGATAGTACAATGAATCCTTCATGGTCTGAGTGCTGACTTCCTGAAACTCTGTCGAGCATTGAAAGACAGACAAACTGAAGATAGTACAATGAATCCAGTAAACCTTCAAAAAACAGACAAACTGAAGGGATTAAAATGAATTTTCAATGGTCTGAGTGCTGACTTCCTGAAACTCTGTAAAGCATTGAAAGACAATCAAACCATTTTGTTGCTCTTATTTGTTCAGAATGTCCTATGAGTAGTTAGGAATCATTTAAAACAATTTACTAATTAAATTTTCATTTAATTTTATTTTCACTTATCAATTTCCTCTTTCCTCTGACACCTGACAGCCTTTGCATATCAGCACATTTCCTGTGTCCTTTGATATCATAACAATTAACTCGTACAGCCGAAGGCCTGTCATGAATTTACCTCCACAATGGACTCCATACGTCTGACAATCTAACCACTTAAAAACTCTCGAGGCGTTTTCATTCTGCTTTTGGGCTGCCTGTCCCACAAAGCCACAAAGAAATCGCCACCTGACAGCACTAATAAAAATATCAAAACCAAACGAGCTTCCCTCAACTAACCGAAAATAAATTGCTCAGTATTGCCGGTACTGGCTGCCGGAATGGACAAACTTACGACCGCAGCCGCACAACGCGAAGGGCTGAGCCGAACGTGGTGCTGTGCCTGCTTCCGAATTTGCCACATAACCGACAAATTGAAATGGCAGCCAACAAAAAGCGCAGTATGCAGCCAACCGTTTCTGGATGACGTCCAACCAAGGCGCACAACGGGCCCGCTCGACTTGCAACGTACTCGTACTCGCCTTGGGGTGTTGTGCGCCTGTGTGTGTGTGTGTGTGTGTGCGATTGGGCGCACTTTGCATCACCGGCAGCTGATGGGTGGTGGTTGCCACATGCTGAGGTGAGCGTGTGCCAAGTGAACGGATTTCTATCTGGTTTTTACAATTGCCATAAATTGCAAACAATTTTTGGCATAATTGAATTTTTCCTGTTGGGCGTTTCTTGAGTGTGCGGGGAGTTCATTGTGGCGACCGGCAGTAATGCTGACGATGATGACGATAGAATTTAAAGTGCATTTGTATTGTGGTAAAGTTTTGCGTAATTGCTATTTTCTGCTCAAGTTTATTATAATCTGCTCCGAGCAGCACAACTCCTGAGGTCGTTCCAATAATAATGAGAGGAAGTGGCAAACGCATTCGCATTGGCTTAGCATATGCCAAGGCATTCTTGCATATAAATGCAAATGAATGTGCAATAAGTTCATGAATGTGCAACTACACTGCGAAACATTTTAAGTCAAATTTATAAATGTTTGTTCACATTTTTTATACAGCCACACTTTTTGCTGAGCATTGCCAATTTCAACTTCAGCGCCTGAGCGTTGACTAGACAAATGCAAAAGTTGAGCACAAATGGAATGTTTTTTTTTTGCAGTGTAACAGCTTATTTAGATGCTGGCAAATATTTATTTGCATTTGTTGTGGTTTTTATGTCAGTTTTTACTGCAACAATACTGATGCTCGAAATATTTAGAAACACTAGTGAGTGGTTTTTTTTGTTGTTTTTGTGCGTTTATTGTTGGCAACAAAAATGTTGTAGTTAAATGGTCAGCATATTTTTTGCATGTGTGCACGCTGATTGCGCTTTAATTAAAATTGTCTAATTTGACATTTAAATTACTCTGCTTTGTACTTTCGCACAAAAATAATCGCAGTTGGCAACATAACTGGCGGCATTTTATTTCCATATTTAATGTTTTTCTTACGAAATACGGTTTCCTCCAATAATTGTGCCACTTAGTTTTAGAGAGGAATTCAATTTTGAATAACAAACCAGCCAAAAGCAATTCTCCAAATGGTAACAATTGCAAAGGAATTGTGCCAAGTTTTCTTGGCCGACTTGAAGTACCTTTTTGTTTTGTATTTGTAGCAAATTTGGTTTCGGAAATTTGCGTTGGCTGAAAAAGTTTGTGATGCAGAGAAAAAGAACAACAATGAGTGAAAATTTGAGTGAGTGAGTGAATCGATTTCACGTTCAAAGCAAGAAGTTCAATTGAATGAATGAATGAATGAGGTTTTGTTTAGAATGCAGAAAATCAGTGGAGACTTGTTGTTAAAGAATTAATACAAGATTTGTAAAGAGCTAAAAAATTATAGATCTATAATAAAGATATATATTTTGTATAAAGATCGGCGTTAATAGACTCAATAATAATCTTCAAACAGTGGCTTCTTCCATGGACTTGTGCAGTACCAACTGTTTGATCTGATTTTAAGTAAGCAAGTAAGTTTTCTCGACAACTAATTCACTCGACAATTAAATCTCTTTTTTTATGACTAGACTAGATGAAATAAACTGATTGATTGTAATATCCAAATTGTTTTAATTATTTGTATGACTAAAACTGGAGGATATTGGCGATATATCTTTCAAAAATTTATAAGGCGATTTTACACCTCTGGACAATAAGAACGAATAAGAAGAAGACAAAGCTATGCTTGATTAATCAGAAACTGAACGCAGTGGTGGAATCAGTAAATGTTTTATGTATCAACCACAAAAGGTGGGTTTGGAAGTTTAAATTGCCTCCAAATATTTGTTTGTTACAAGATGTGTGGAAAATATAATTTCAAATGGTACAGGTAGAGCTGTGAACAGAATCCTTTAAATGAAATCATGTATGCGCCACTGGTATCAGCTCACACTTCAATGAGAGCAAAGCCCAAAACTGATTGAACTAAGCTACGAATTGTTTTTTCATTCACTTTATTCTAATCCAATTTATTTCTCCATGAAAATGAAATAAATTGGTCGATTGCAAGAGAATTTTATCTCATAAGAAAGTTGAAAGGAAAATAGATGAACATTGAAGACTTTGACATATTGTTTTTTTCCTAAGGTACCAAATAGTTGGGGTATCGTTGGCCTATGTGAATTAACCCTTTCGGGACTACTGGGATAATACGTCCCAGCCAGTTTTTAGTGCCCTTCAAAACAATTATTCAATTCTTACGACCCATACAAAATATTTTTTCGATTTTGGTGCTTCCGCATAAAAGGCTGATTACAGGATTTGTGAGCATCCAATATAATTTTCTAACCCCATCTTTCATAGCATGACCATTTTTCTACTGAGAGTATTTTGGATTTCAAAATTAAACTCCGTCCCGAAAGGGTTAAGCTGAAAGAAGACTAAACAATTATATGAAACTAAAAAAAAAACTTTTTCACTTGTCTATTGTTCATTACTTTTGAAATCCCTTCAAAAGAATGGCAGAGAAATCATGGAGACTATTGAACTGATCTTATTTTACTCTCAACAGATAAGAAGTGTCCTTATTTATTTATAATAAAAAAAGTACGCGTATTTTCTGTATAAAATAAAATAATTCATCTTTTGAACTTCTTTCTTTGAAAAAAACCTAGCAAGCTCAACACTAAGTCCATGGTACTGCGACTTGGGGTTCCCTGTTAATGAGCTTCAAATCTCCGTTCTCTGGTGATATCTACCTGCAGTCTCTTCTGCATCAAGACAGAAGAAACTGCAAGCATTGGTCTGAAATGACGGGAAGCATTAGTTTAGTCTCTCAGTTCCCCATTTGTTAAACCCCCTTTGAAGGCCGAAAATGGGGAAATTTATCAAGTTGCACACCCTGTTTCTTGTTTTTTATTTTTTATTTTTTACTTGCATTTTCAGTTTCCCTTTTTTTTAGTAATTTTGTTCCATGCTCAGCGTGCAGACATTTCCAATTCTTCTGCAAGCGGCAAAACTTTCAATAGTCCAATCCAATAAAAAAATATCTTCGAATTATTGTGCGCTTTATTTACAGTGAACATTGTTTATTGTTGTTGGTGTTGTGCTGAAAGTTGAGCTACTGTAGGTTTTCTTCAATTTCAATTGATTATCCCATAACGCGTGAGTAAACGCAAAAATTATTTCATATTTTCAACACTTTTTGTTATTTGTTCGCTGGCAGCGCTTCGAAAGTTCATCTACTTATGTGCGCGGGAAAAGTTTTGAGCGTCAAGCTTCGGCTGGCATCAGTGTTGTGGAGCATTTTTATTTAGCTCGCAAAAATGAAGTGAATAATGTGTAGGTACATAAAACATTTCGTTTTTACTTAACCAAAGCCACCTGGACAGAATTTGTAGTTTATGTAGTTCAGTTATACTAAACTTCACTTACAAAACTTAACTTAAATTGCCTGCTTACTTATTCAACTATTTGTGTGCATATTGTTCTATTGTTTTCAAATTATTAGAATAAAGTTTCGTCTATAGCGATTCCAAGACAAACTCTGGCATCATTTATCAAACCAACACTTGAAGCCAGTGGCCTTCGCTCTCACAAATCACTCAGGCACAGCATTTCCGCTGCATAAAAGTCATCATAAATGGCTGCATATTTGCTTCCAACTAGCAGCTAAACATTTGTTGACGATGAGTGCAACATAAACAAAACATGAAAATTGAGAAAAACATGAAAACACAAAAAATTAAAAGAGCAAAACGCCGTCAAAGTTTTGGCAGCGAGTGCTAGTAATTTCGAGCGTTAGTGTGAACGCGGTTCAAGTTTCAATTGCTTTCATTTATTTTCTTGTTCTTCAACTTTAGTCAGTTTTTGCTGGCACGTTTCTGCTGCCAGTTCGGTCGGTGCCATGGCCGAGCTTAAAGTATTTCGCCAACATGGCTGTAATTTATTTTCATTCGGGCTTTAAATATGAAATGAAAAATGGCCAATATTCAAGTTGTGTGCTTCTTTTGGCTGCTTTTAGTTTTCGCTAAAATATTTAATACAATTTCTACGCTGTGGCATTGAACTATGAAAAAAGTGTTGCAACAAAGAATATGCGAGATGTGCATTGCTAAGTAAGAGGGGAGAGAAATTTTGCTTTCAGGAAGGAAAACGTTAGATTAGCCAGAATTGGCCAATGAGAAAGACGTTGTGTCCTATCTACTATATAGTGATGGGCCATAAAATCTTGGAGTTTGGTTGGGAAGTTTTGATGCATCCACCTTGCAGCTGGAATCTGGCAGCACAGCACCGCATGTCCTGATTTGATTTAAAATATGAGTGATCAAGTGCCTCCTTCTTTTAACAATATTATATTAAAAACGACTTAAAAATTCAGGGCACTGAAACCCCTGAACCAGAGTGAAAACTTCCCTGACTCCAACTTTTTCTGTAGAACTAACTTAATCATTTTATTACCAACTCAAAATCATTGACAATTGTGAAATTCTTTCACAAGATTTGCATTTGCGATTGCACCAACAATTAATTAAAGACACTTAAAAGTTCTGGTAACTAATACACAGTGCATTTATTGATGCTGAAGCGGTTAATATTCATACCCACCAACACGTTTTACCTCCTTTTGTGGCAAATTGAAATTAAATATTGAAATATTTTACCAGTTAGAACATTGCTGCTGCAGCTCATTTGCAATTAGGTTGGTGCCAGTGTTTCCGTGAACACACACACACACACAGAGACGGCACACAATCGGGCAAAACTAGCAAAACTTGAGTTGAAGTTAAAGTGTTGTTGCAATTTAATGCTTGTTAAATGCAAAATATGTGCAGCAAACAGCAAACCATCGAGCGGGAGAAAGCTGAAATGTGTCTGCTGGCCAGTAGTTCTGACCATTCGTCGCATCCCAACACTAAGTTGCCTTACTGGCGCCACGGTGTTGGTGTAATTTGATCAACGCCCAACTGACAACGCGGCGCCATCGTTGATGTGCAGAAATCAGCTTGAAACTGCAACAACAATGAAACGCTGCAACGACGCACAGTGTTGCGAGTTCATATAGCGTAGTGACAAAAATAGAAGGAGTGGTCGTACTTAAATGAAATTTAGTAAACAGTTATTGTTTGAGTAAAGAACTTACTGTGCAAAATTTCAATGAAATCGGACCAAAACGTCGACCACCTCCCATACAAACGGATTTGATAAAACTTCATATTAACAGTGAATATTATGTTAGTTCATAAAAGCAACGTTCATAATATTCGTATTTTAATATAAATTTATTTACAAATGTGTATATAGATAAAATGCACTTTTTCCAAAAGCGATTGAAAATGAAATCTTGATAAATTGTTCCACAGCTGCTCAGAAGTTGCTCTTAGAGGGTTAAAATCTTAAACTGAGCTCCACTAATTTTTGCTTCTGAATATTTGTTTCGAACATACCTACCCCCTATCTCCAACCTTTCATGAGGCTCCCATACAAAATCATCGTTTTTAGAAAGTGAGCTACCGCTGCTCTCCGGTTGGTCCCAGACGTACCATATGTAAGACTGACCCCCATTTATTTTCCCTTTCGAATGTTTTTTCTATACACACCTAACCGCTATATCCAACTCTTAAGGTGGCTGCCATACAAAACTAGTAATTTTCAATGGAACTGGCGCCACACATGTAAATGTAGTAAAGTATGCGAGGAAACATCGTATTTGGGAAACTACTGAACCAGTTTGAATGATTTGTTCAACAATCCTTAACATTCCTGAATGCAAAAAATACAAAATCAATTCAAGTTCAAAACTTCACCAGCAGAGGGCGCCTCCTATACAAGTGAAGTAGTTAGGTTGCCAACTTTTGGGTTTGTACGAAAAAAAATCAAAGTGTAGTGTCGAAATTCGATTAGCCCCTCTATTTCGAATATAATAGTAATCGTAATTGATTTTCAGAAGCTATCTTCAACACATTTTTCCATCAGCAGCAGAGCATTATTTGACCGATTGCTATGGGCATTCAACCAAACGTTGAAAATATCGCGAATTTGCACTCAAGTCTTCACCGAAAAATGCCAATAACTTGCATGCGCGCAAATATGCGCAGCTGAAAATTTTACAGCATAATGTACATACTTGCCAAAATAAAATATCGAAAAATTTCAAAAGTGATATTTAGTGTTTTTATTTAAATCACTTTTAAAGTTGGAACTCATTTTTTATTCACTCGTTTTCTTTACTTCATTTTCATCATAACGGTACAGCTCAGAAGTGAGAGTAATCAGCAAAATTTTTATCTTTCCAGACCTATATTATATAAGACTTACGACAATAGTAACTTTTAGGGGCCTGCTTATAATTTATTTTGAAATATTCAACCTCAAAGTCAAAGCAAAAATTTGCTGTTTCTACACAATTTTTTTTCAACGCTGGACGAGCGTACTTTAAGAGCTCATAACTTCTATGTTATCAAATATTTTTTCATAAAACTTCGGATTTCTCTTAATTCAAGTATTTACAACAAAACCTCATACTCAGCTTATACAATTGCAATTTGGCATTTTTGACACTACTCGCAACACTGTGCGACGTGTTGCAACCAGACACACACACACACACACGTACACGGCTGCATTGTCCTTGCAAGTTAGTGTGGCAGCGAAAACGGACTCATTTAAAGTTGTTGCCGCTGCGTGCGAAAGCGTCAAACTGTGGATGTTGCTTCTGCTGTTGTTAGTTATTGTTGTTGGCAAAACGTGCACTTGACATTTGCGTCCAGGTGTGGGTTAATTGAGCAAAAAATATTTGCTTGACGCTTGTTGCAACAAGTTTTGTGTTATTGTTGTTTATTTTTTATTTTTGGCGCTGCATAGAAAATCGCTGCGTGATGGTTGGAGTTGATGTTGTTGGTGGTTGTTGCACCAACTTCAAATTAACTCGGTTTATTTGCTGTGGAACGTGTTGGTCGTTCTTAGGTGGCGCCAGTTATTGTTGTTGCAATTTGATATGCATTGCGGTCACCGATAGTGCGAACGTGTTTGCTGCAGATAACACCTCGCACACTTAACGAGTTAACTGCACAAAAAACCAAAAGAAGACGACAACAACAACAACAACTCTGCGTTTGTATATGAATTTTGGCACTTTTCAGAAAGCTTCTTTAAGCTGCATTAATGAACTTTGCGTTTCAATGAAATTTTCAGACAGCGACAACGCGTCTCGCTGATGCGGCATCGACGGGCGCGTTGTCGCCTTTGACGTTTCGACTAAAACACACAGCTCGAGTGGTTTTGCTGGTAGCATGCAACAAACACCGCGCAAAATGTTGTTGTTTTCACCTTAAATGGCACTCGACGTACGACCCCTCCACCCCTTTCCCAGCGTGTTACTTAATTTCAATTTCACATTTATTTTTGCGAGCGCATTGTTGGCGCTGTGTTTCATATTAACCCTTCGTTGCATGATTTAATTTCCGTGAAGAAAAGTTCGTCAAGTAAATGTTTGCAAATTTAAAGAAGGTAGAAAATTATTTTGAAAAGCTTATAATATAACAGAAACTGCAATATTTTGAAATTATTTGAAAAATATAGATTAATTGAATATTTCACTCTCATATAATATCAAAGTAATGTCTATTTGATTCGCGTATTGAAGGGCGAATTGATTTGAAAGTATCTCCTGGACGACCCAGAAAACTGTCTGACAGAGAAGAAAGAAAAATCATCCGAAAAGTTCGTGAAAACCTCCGTATCGCAATAAGGGAAATGGCTTTGGATATAAAAATAGAATACGGAACTGATGTATCTCATGAAACTGTTCGGAACTGTACGGCGCCAAATTTTCAATGCAATCTTGGTTTTGAAAGAAGACGAATTTTTTGACAGCTTCATTTCCTTTTTTGATTTTTTACACTGTTTTCGCGTATCAAATTGACATTACTATTAATGTATATCTTAAAAAAATTTCAAAAAGTTAACATTACATATATGCAATACCATGCAGCGAAGGGTTAATTTTTCGTACGGTTGGCTGTGCTGTCTGGAGTGTTGCCAGGACGCGAACACACACAAAGTTAAATAAAAGTGCGCACACACTGCGCCAGTGTTGCCAATGCAGAAATTAGAAATTATTGTGCGGATTAAGAGGAAATTAATGTAGCGGCAAATGTTCGAATGGGTACGACGTTTCAACTCGCCTGACATGGCCTGATTTGTGTTTGTGTTCAAGTGCTGTTTGAAATAAGTTTGGAAAAAAGAATAAACATAAAAATGGAGTTTTCAAAGAGGGCTTCAGTGAATTGTTGCAGTGGTTCT
This sequence comes from Melieria crassipennis, assembly GCA_963668005.1. Classification (NCBI taxonomy): domain Eukaryota; kingdom Metazoa; phylum Arthropoda; class Insecta; order Diptera; family Ulidiidae; genus Melieria; species Melieria crassipennis. Next base: position 148,485,799 of record OY764961.1, on the reverse strand, counting down.
AGATTGAAAGATAAACAACTAAAAAATAAATACAAAATTTACAAATGGAAAATAAAAAGTGTTTGTAACCTATTGAAAAAAATGGCAGTTGTCAATTGAAAAAAATATATGCAAGTAAAGAAAATATAACACCGTGCGACAAAAATTAAAAAATTTCAAAACACACGAAAAAATCTATATATGTACTTGCGATGTAGTAAAACTGAATTTTTAGTGTTTCTCTCTGACGTCAGAATTTTTTTTTAAAAGGCTTTGAAATTTCAAGGACATGTTTATTTCAAAAAATTATTTTAAAAATTAGGCGCATTATAGAATAACAATGTGGGTATCAAATGAAAGAGAAACATCCTTAGAATCTTAAAAAATTTAATGGTTTGGTGCAAAAGGACGAAGAGGTATAGAAAATGTCCTTTTACAACTTTATCCTTGCATATCCTTGCAAATTTCCATTAATTTTCTTTGAAAAAAATATATCTTAAGGACTAATATGTACGCTACTACATCCTTGAATTTCGTCCTTTTAACTTTATTAGTTTAAGATATAAAAAATTTAATACTTAAATAATTTTTTGAAATAAACATGTCCTTAAAAAATTTCAAAGTCCTTTGAAAAAAATCCTGACGTCAGAGAGAAAAACTAAAATCGCAGCATATATAGATTTTTTCGTGTGTAAAATTTGTTGTCGCACGGTGTAATAAATTGAAAATAAGCAAGTTTCGATGGCTTTGTTAGTGTGTGCCAAAGTAAGAATAAACATTATTTCAACTATGTGAACTGATGTCTGGGAACTTTTGGACCACAACTGAAGCATGTTTTTTCAATTCAAATTGCATTGAAATACGTTGGTGTCGTCGTTGTTTGCTGAAAGTATGAAATTTTCATTGCAAACAGCTGCTTTGACTAGCGCCAGCGGCCAAAAGTCGGTGAGCTGCTCCTAATGCAATTAGAAAGTTGTCAAGTTGCGAACGCAAAATGGGGTTAGCGGTTAGCTCAAAAGGGAGCTTACCAGAAGCCCCCAACCGCAGCCAGCTGAGCAACCGAAAGTGTCCACAACAACAACAAACCCGGCACAAAACACCTCACCGACACCAATCAATTTTGCTGCTCTTCTGGAGTGGTGCCGAACTTTGGCTTCGACTTGCAAATTGATGCCAACGAATTTGCATTATTTGCCGCGGCGGCAATTTTGTGATCATTAAGGCATTCGCTTTCAATTAACGGCTGCAATTTCGCGACTCAGCACAACGCTTCACAGTCATTGCTGGCGGCATCTTTGCTTCACTTTGTTTCACACCGACGAAATGCGACGAATTGCCATCGAAGCGATATTAAAACTTTAATTCCATTAAGTCAACAAGAATTAAGTCGCAGCGCGCCCTGTCGCCAGGTTGCTGCAGTTTGGTGGCAACGCTGGACACATCGGACAGTGTCAGACACAAACAAAGAGCAATAAATTGCTTGAGTGTGGGTGTGGCATATAAAAGGGTGACGGAGTGGAGGCGATTGCAATTTAGTGGCAGTGGCAGTCAGACTGCAACAACGACACTTGCAGACTCAGCAGCAAAAGTTTCACGCTCAGGCAAAAGTGTTGGTCATTTATATAATTTAATGTTGTTTCTTTTTCTTTTTTAGGTTTGTGTGTCTTTATGTAGTTAGAACAACAACAACAACTACAGTGGCGACATGTGGCAAAAACAGACAACAGACAACAACAACCGACAGTGGCAACAACGATAGAGCAATCGCCGACAACAGTTGTTGCCGGCGACTGCGCAAAGTTGCTGCAATGTTCATTTAATTCGATTACACCAACAATCTAAGTGAAGATTTATGCTAAATTGATATTGACAATGTAATTTGCTGTTGCTGCAAATTGTTGCTGATGTTGTTGTTGTAGCTGCTGCTAAAGTTCTCGATATGGTTGTTATTTGCTGTCTGCCGGCTGTCAACTTGTGTTAGCGAACCGAGCAATGTAACGGTATCTGTGCGCCATCACACATTACCGCGACGCGTCTTGTCATAATTTCCAAACTCTGGCAAATAATTGCAAATTATGCGCCTACAATTGCCGTGGATAATTTGCATATTTAATAACACGTTGAATATGCATGAATTTGTGTTGTAGTTGCTGTTGTTGTGTTCGCCGCAGACCGCATGCGTCAAATGTTGGTTAATGTTGGTTTTTTGGAAATCTCTGCCGCCTGAGTTGTTATTAGTCCTATAGAAGAAATTTATTGCTCCTCGACTGTCTATGTTTGGTCTCACCGCGTTCCAGAACCTCAGACACATCACTCTCAATTCTTAGATTTGCTCTGAGATCAAAATCTATAAACAAAAATTTAATCATAATATTTTGATTTTCAATTCTTAGATTTGCTCTCAGATCAAAATCTATAAACAAAAATTGAATCATAATATTTTTATTTTCAATTCTTAGATTCGCTCTCAGATCAAAATCTATAAACAAAAATTTAATCATAATATTTTTTAATGGTCTAAACTTTGCTCTCTGAATATTTTTACCCGCTTAACCACATTGAGATTCTTAAAAGTTTAAGAATAAAAGAAAGTCTCTCACCAGCGATTCGTACTGCATTTCCCTTATTTTAGATATCTATGTATCTCTCTATACAATTACACTACTCGACACGAAAAATGCTTCTAAAAATAAAAGTATTTTTTAGACTAATCTTCGGCTGCTGAACACGAAACTGAAAATCAAAAAATTTTCTTAAGAAGCGTTTTCCAAAAATCTTCGAAAAACACGTTTTTCCTCTCTTATTTCAGTTATGAGCACATATCTCGTAAACCAACCAGCCGACTAACACAAGTGGCCCGTCGTTCGGAAGGTAATTAACTAACCTTTCCAACGGTATATAGATTTCCCAAATCAGATTTGGATTTGGGGAAGTTACTGACGATGAAATTGGAAAAAATTGCATTATTTGACCATTTTCAAAAATTAGACATTTTCGAATGGTTTTTTTTATAGATAAAATAAATGATCTCCTCTGGTTTTAAAATCTAAGATGAAAGATATATATTTTGAGCAAATATTAAGCCTAACATCAATAGAATTTCAATTTCAGTTTTTCATTTTCTGACCCAAAAACAATTTGGATATACATTTGGATTAAAATTTTAAGGATATACACATTTCAAATATTTTTTAAAATATTTGCGATTATGCAATGATGAAGATATGGGTATCAAATGAAATAGAAAAATTGTCTCCTCTTAATAAAATTTTCTATTTTTAACTTTCAGGACCAAAATATGCTAGGTATGCAAAACATAAATGTTTTGGATCTCAGTCTGTAGATTCATACATCTCATTTTTTTTTATTTCGAAGTTCAGTTCCTATGCCAGGATATTATAAATGACCTCTAGTTTCACATCTCTATCAAAATTTGGATGGGTCTCGAAAATATAAAAACAAATTTTTCGCACGGTGTAGTAAATGAAAAGTTGGTGTTTTCACTCCGTGCATCATAACTTTGTCATTTTTCTTTCAATTCTATTGATGTTAGGCTTAATATTTGCTCAAATAGTAGGTATATCTTTCATCTTAGAAACCTTTTAAAACCAGAGGAGATAATTTATGTTATCCAGACATGGGGGTTTTGCACTAAAATCCACTACCACTACCACTAGAGGTCTGCTGGGAAATTTTCCACTACCACTAAATAAATTTTAGTGGTAGTTGAATTTTTTCCACTAATCACTGATCTTTATTTAGTGGTAGTGCAATTTTCTTCCACTAATTTTTTTTAGTGGTACTTTTTACCACTACCACTAAATAAAATTCAGTGATAGTTGAAAATTCCTCCACTATCACTAATTCTTTTCCACTAATGTCACTGATGACAATTTTGAACGTCTAGTCTTGATGAAAGCAAATAAGTTGTTTAAATAAAACATATATTTTTGCGCATATCGTTGTTAGTGGTTTATTTAATGGTAATGGATGTCTTTGTTTAGTGCACTATGCTTTTCACTACCACTAAATAAATTTAGTGGTAGCTGAATTTTTTCCACTAATCACTGATCTTTATTTAGTGGTAGTGCAATTTTCTTCCACTAATTTTTTTTTAGTGGTACTTTTTACCACTACCACTAAATAAAATTCAGTGATTAGTGGAAAAAATTCAGCTACCACTAAATTTATTTAGTGGTAGTGAAAAGCATAGTGCACTATGAATTTAGTGCAAAACCCCCATGTCTGATGTTATCTACAAAAGAAGTGTTCGAAAATTTATGATTTTTGAAAATGGTCGACAAATTCAATTTTTTTCAACTTTCACCGGCAGTAACTTCCCCAAATCTCTGATCTGATTTGGACCACATATATATCGTTGGAAAGGTTAGATAATTACCTTCTGAACGACGGGTCCCTTGTGTTAGTCGGATGGTTGATTTACGAGATATGTGCTCATAACTGAAATAAGAGGGGAAAAACGTGTTTTTCAAAAATTTTTCGAAAACGCTTGTTAGGAAAATGTTTTGATTTTCAGTTTCGTGTTCAGCAGCCGAAGATTAGTCTAAAAAATACTTGTGTTTTTAGGAGCACGCGATGAACCCACTTTTTGTCGAGTAGTGTAATTCGATCGATTTAAGCCCCAACAACCATCCAACCGCAAGAAGCACTTCCAACTTTCTCAAGTCGCTCATGCGTGCATTACACGCATATGGCCACCTTGGAGCTGTCTGGTTTTTGTGCACACTACGAGTATCTTAGACATCTGTCATTGATCCACCGCAGAATTTAAATGCAGAAATTCATTATACTTCAGCTGTATCGACTAAGACAAGTAATGTGTTTGTGTTCAGCTCGTCCACACTTCCCCTCCACCCCTCGACGACCCGATAACCCATGCAGCTGCTGCTTGTTTTCGTTGGCGCATAACTTTACATCGTTCGCAATTCGCAAGATGTTGCAGCAACACGACTTCAAAACGAGTATGTATGTGTATGGAGTAGCCATGAAACAGCCAACACAGCCACTCTGGCTTGTAGCCGCACTAATTTGAAACCCGAACATAAATGAGTGCGGCAACGCAGTGACGAGCCACAGTTTTGTTGGTGCCAATCAAGCATTTCGAGCAAAATCCAATGCAGCAACGCAACCAGACCAGGGGGAGGGTGTGAGGAGTGTAAGGTGAATTTTATGGGCGCAAGACCCAACAGCGGACACAGGTATGGGTTGACGAGGTGCAAGCAGTGGGTGGGGCAGTACGGAAGGGACGAGTAATGTTTGTGGTACGTTCCGCTGCCTTGCTTTGCATTATGTTAACAGCAAATGTTGTTTGTGTTGTTGTTAATATTTGTTGTGACATTGGTATTTGTTGTTGTGGCTGCTGCTGTCACATCGTTGCTGTTGTTGCGCCTGTCATTTGGCGGCATGAAGTTGTAGTCGTTGTTGTTGTTGTTGCTGCAGTTTGTAATGTTGCTGTTGCTGCCGCTGACGCAACTTTAACATAATCTAATGATTCTAACAACTTCTTGTTGCCGCTTGTTGTTGTAAAATGGAAATTACTGCTAGCAAACTTTTCAAGTTGCTGTCGCTTCTGTTGCTGTTGTTTTTATTTGTTTTGTTGTTGCTGGTATCAGTGCTGCCGTTTCTGTTGTAACATGCACAAGTGACACTTTTAATGTCAACGCAGCAGCTCATTAGAAAATTTGTCGCCGAAGCGAGAGTTGCCAAGCATTCTGCCGCACCACTCAACTTCCGTCATGGACGCCCGAAACCAGCCGAAAATGCTGTGGGCTACAGCCTAAACGACAGTGGGGAGTGGTCGGGAGGACGGCAGCTCTAATTGCATGGATGACTAAATACGCAAATGAAGCAGCATGAAGAGTGAAAAGGATTACAGAATGTGGCGGGAATTTAAGAAATGTTCGGAATTTAAGAAAATGTTTGAGGTTATGATTGCGGCATTCGTGTGGAACATGAAAATTATTTGAATTAATTAGACTACTTTGAATTTTTGGTCTCAGTACAATCGATTAGTTGTTGTCAAATTTGCAAACATACGAATTCTTTGATATCAGAAGCTGTCAAAAACGTGTTTGATTACTCAAGTGAACTGAGCCGTTTATATGTTTGGTATTAGCTATTAGGGTCCTGTTCGATTAGTCATTAAATAAAGTATTAATTTTATAAATAAATAAATGAATCAATAAATAAATAAATAAATAATACATAACTAAATACATAAATAAATAAATACATAAATAAATAAATAAATAAATACATAAACAAATAAATAAATAAATAATTAAATAAATAAATAAAAAATAATTAAATACACAAATAAATAAATAAATAAATAGTAAATAAATAAATAACTAAATAAATAAATAAATAAATAAATAAATAAATCAATAAATCATTAAATATATAAATGAATAAATTAATAAAAAAATAGATAAATAAATACATAAGTAAATAAATAAACAAATGAATAAATAAATAAATAAATAAATAAATAAAAAAATAATTAAATGAATAAATAAAAAATAAATCAATGCATAATTAAATAAATAAATAAATAATGAAATGAATAAATAAATAAATAAATAAATAAATAAATAAATAAATAAATAAATAACTAAATAACTAAATAAATAAATAAATAAATAATTAAATAAATAAATAAATAAATAATTAAATAAATAAATAAATAAATAAATAAATAAATAAATAAATAAATAAATAAAAAATAAATAAGTAAATAGATAAATAAATAATTTAATAAATTAATTAATTAATAAATAAATAAATAAATACATTAATTAATTAATTATTTAATAAATTAATAAATAAATAAATAAATAAGTTAATGGGCGAAGATATGTTGATCATGTATCAGAATGTGTCACTTCACATTTTTTGATTGAAACACATTGCGACCAGCAAAACTGTTGAGAAGTCTTTATTGATGCCAAGTAAAGTTTCAACCCCCTTCATGAAAGTGACCTCTATGGTGTATATAGTGCGATTGAAAGTATCTTATGAGCATTGGAAGCACTGGAATCATGTGCATTTGCCCGATAGGCTCAAGAGAGGCCCGTGAGGACCAATTCTCCAAACTTTTGACAGCAAGCATTGCTTTTACATTTGCACAAAGCCAAAAGTTTAATTGTAAAATCTCTTTCAAATCTCATATACAGAGACTTCTAATCCTTGGACCTAAAGTGAAAATGGTTTATAGTACCTAATTGTTTTATTAAATATAGCATAAATTATAAATTTTAAAATGTTGATCAACGCAAAGCTTATGTTCAAATATTTCGCATAGTTACAACGCTTTGAACTATGCTACCCTTTACATATGTATACACACATCAACATAAGTGTGTGTGTGAGTGCTTGTGTTATTGTAAATTAAAATGCATACATTTTGTTGATTTTACATAAACAAAAACGATAAAACATGATGTTGTGCACTCTTGGCCAGGAAGCACATTGTTTGCCTCACAATATGAAAGCACGTATGGTTTATTGTATTAGTATGAGTGCGTGTGTGTGTGTGTGAAATTTGATAATTTGATAACCCTGCGGGCAATTGCATGGAAATTGTGTTTAAATTGTAAAAAAAAATTAATAACAAAACAGAAAAGCGCGAAAAAGCTTCACGTAAAGCGGCGTGCAAAATTGATATTTAAAAAAATTGCAAACGGCTTAGGGGATTAATGTGCATTAAAAATAATGAAACGAAAACACTGAATACGTAATGAAACATGTACAAAAATTATACACATACTATAAGCATTACAATACTCGTACTTATGTATTTGCATAAGTAATTTGCTGTAAAGCACAAACTCGGCCAAAAAAACGCAAACAATTTCGCTCATTTTGGACCAGTGGTTCTTATTAGCAGTTTATTTGTTGTTTTTATTGTTGTTTATGAAAATTCAAAGTCAGCTAATTTACATTGAAATCGCATTAGGCGCCGGTTGCGTTGGCGTTTGTGTTCGCAATTCGCTTTGGCGTTCATTGACAGTGGGGGGGTGGGAGGCTCGTGTTTGCGTCGGTCGCGGCATAATATTTTACTTAAAAAAGTGTATATATATAAACAACAACAATGGTAAACGAAATTTTTGTTAGTATGTAGTTGAATTGGTGAAAAATTCAAATCGCCTCAATGTCGTTGATTAGGCAATTGTCGCTGTCGCTGGTCTGAAGCAGCGCTGTTATAACTTTAGAACTTTGCTAGGCTTAAAAAAATTTTAAAAACTCTTGGAAAATCTAAAAAATTCAATTTAATAAGAATAGTTGTCTAATCTCATTGATTGATTGAGAATTTTAAAAGGAATTAAATCGATTTTGATTTGATCGCTATTCAACTGTTTGAGGAACACTGGCCCAGACTGGTGGCAATCTTGTGCCTTGATTGTTTGCTGCTGATTCAGATTTATGTATTTACATTCTAATAAATTTAAAAATGCCAATGACACTGGTCCACATGCACACACAGACAGTGACAGAGCAATGTTTGTGCCATGGCCAGCGAATATTTAGATATCCTTTTTTGGTTTGAATATGAATATGAATATGAATATGAATTGAATATGAAAGAGATAAACACTCTCATGGGAGTCAAAGTCAGTCGGAGGCGGCGTCAGTACGCACATTTGGCGTTGTGCTGGGAAAATTCGGCATATCCTTTAATAACATTGCGCCGCCAATGCGGTACCATGCATTCTATTGTGATTTAAATAAGCAGCTTTGGCGGACAATTGCCTGAATTATGCTAATTGCATTGCGGGTTTTAATTGGCGGATTATGTTGAGCGCGCAGCAGACAATGAACCCATTGGAACATTCGAATTGCAGCATTTGGCAGCGCTGATGTCAAGGACACCACGCTTGGCTGGTAGAAAGCAAAGCAAATTCCAACAACATTCACCAGCTCAAATGATTCAAACTCGAGCAATTAGGAATTCAGGGAATTTCTCCACCTAAAACAGAATATTGGCTCGTATTAAAAATCAATTTGCATGAGTTCGCTAATTACGCACACCTGGGTTTGTTCATTCGTTCGTTCGTTGCTATTTAAGAGGTCAATAACAAAAGTTTAATTGTAGACTCGAAAACGTGTCCGAAAGGTGAATTCAATTGTTGCCATTTACAAGGACCGGCACACCTGATGCGCCAACGTGATGCCGTCTGTGTGTGGCTGCCACGTGCTGCATGCACTCTGTTGCCATCCAACGTCGCTTTCATTGCCTTCCCACTGCTGCCAACACGTCTGGCTGGACGTTGCTGTGTGCTGTGGGCGTCCAGCTGGCCAATGCGTCTAATTGGATTAATGAATTGAGTTGCCACATTTTTCATTTGCACAAATTAAAAGTCTCCTTTTGGCAGGTGGCGCAAAATAAATCACCAACCCCACCCCCCGGTTTACGTATCTCTCCGCATAATTCGTTACAGTTGTTATTGTTGTGTTGGTTGTGTGCTGTGCTGTGTTTTTGTTCGGTCGACACAAGTGGCACGTAAAGGCAATATGTACCGATTTGTGGCAATTAGATTGAGCGGTCTTTGATGAATTTTCGTTGGCATTTGAGAAAATAATACAATTGAGACAATGTAATTTGCAGCTGGAATTTCGGTAGAAAATTCATTGAGGCAAATTCGTTTGCAATTCGTTGGCGAATTATGCAGATTGACAGGCAATCAAAGCGTAATCAAGTAAAATAAGCAGGTGAAAATTGCAAATATGTACATTGCAATTGAGATTTTAAGTTCATTTGCATGACGTATGGAGTAAAGTTCTTGTGTTGCTGTTGATGTAAGCAACAACTGACACGCAGTGTAGACTCTTCAATTATTGAGTTAAGATACCAATTTGCAGCTGCAAACAGTTGAAATGCAAAGTATTTATTTGCACTGATGCGGTGAGTATTGAAATGTTGGTCATTAGTTGGGCGATTACTTAGTTGAAAGGTTAAAAGGAAGAAGTGTTGTAGTTGATTGACTCCAATTGAGTTTTTGATTTGAATGTAGTGGAATAATAATGAACTGGAATTATATGAAAATAGTAAATTTGATTAAAAGCAAAACCTGGCTATACCAACAATTAAGTAAATGTGTGCCTGATATCTCAAAATAGTCCATACAAAGATTAATTTTGCTTTATTTAGTGGCGAATTGGTCAAAAGACAAACTACTACACAACACATTGGAAAAAAATTGGATTAGTCCACTTTCGATTAGGCAAGTTGAACCATAAATTCACAGCACAACAAAAAACACTTTTTTTCTGTTCAATGGAGTTTTTCTACTGTTTCTTACTAATTTGGGTGCGCTGATTTCGAATCTATCCTCAGATTTTTTCTAGCAGCTCTAGTTAGTGAGATATAGGTACCGTGTCATTTTTTCAGTTTTTCTTCTAATTTTTCCATATTTTTGATCGTAATTTCTAAACCAAAAAACTGATTGACATGATTTTCTTATTTTAACTTATTTTAATAAGTTTTAAAATTCCGCGGTAATTGGACCTCAAATTCGGAAAATATGGAATTTTAAGGCGTTTTCTTTGATGGTCAAAAACATACACAATTTTCGTAGATCAATTAACCAGTTAGGTGTATAATGAAAGCCGACACATCAAGCAATACAAGACAGCCAAATTATTTGGCGGAATACGCATTCGCATCGAAATAACAGCAAAAATGTACCATAGTTATTTTCATCACTTTTCATACTTTTTCCTTAAAAAATTAGGGGCCTCAAAATATGCTCTTTTATATGTTCCATTTATAGTCTGAAATACAAGCAAAAACAAAAATATTTTGAATTGCTCGAAACAAAAAAAAAAAGAAAACCTTTGCATATTTTGAGGCACCTAATTTTTTAAGGAAAAAGTATGAAACGTGATGAAAATAGCTAAGGTACATTTTTGCTATTATTTCGATGCGAATGTGTATTCTGCCAAATAATTTGGCTGTGTTGTATTGCTTGATGTTTCTTCTTAAGATATTCATATACTTCGTTACTTGATTTATGAAACATCTGCACAATTTTCGCCATCAGAAAAAACGCTTTGAAATTCAATATTTTCCTACTTTGAAACCTTATTACAACGCCAATTTAGAACGCATAAAATTGATTAATGTCAGAAAAGATGAGGTGAGATGTTGTTAGTGCAACTATTTAAAAATCATGTTGATAGGATTATTGGTTCAGAAATTACAGTCGAAAACGAGAAAAAAGCCGAGGAAAATTCGAAAAAGTGACACGCACATTTTTTTTCGAAAACTAGAGCTGTTACATAAAAACGAAGGATGGTTTTGAAAACAGCATGGAAAACCGATTCAGATTCATGTAAAAAACTCCATGCAACAGACATGCAACAGTTGTGCAGTGTTATTTACTTTCCAAGAATATATTCGCCGAGTGAAAAACTTGTTTTCATATGTTATTGATTCATTCGAAAGTCGAATCCGCTATACACTAATTCACAATACTAATTCACAACATCCCGTAAACTACATAAATACTTATTGAAATATCCGCAAAAACATTCACTGCAGTGCAAACAAAATTCCTAACCTCAAAACTACACTAAATGCTGTGTGCGGCAATGCGGCCTAACGGTAATTAGGCAGTGTAGTACAATTGCCAATATCGATTAACATAACAATGGCGAGCGCGTTGTGTATTGCGGTGAATGCTAATGCCGACAATAATGTAAACACTAACAAAAATACCAACAATGCGGCAACAAATAATAAATAGGCGCGCCAAAATATGAGCTCAACCAATAATAACAACAGCAATAACAACAACAACAATAAAAACAACAGCAACAACAACAACAACACAAACGACAAATGCAGCCTACAACAACTATGGCCAAGTTAATAAGCGCAACAATGGGCCATTAAAATTGGTACAAACAATGCGTTGCCAGACTGAATTCATTCATAATTTGAATGTTTATGATTTGTTGTTGTGGCATGTTGGTATTGTTGAACTCATAAACGGTTATGTGTGAGCGTCTGTCTGATTTCTTCAAGTTTCTAATATGTAAGAATGCATTTCTAATTAAAAATTTCACTTAAATTCAAAAATTAATTAAAAAATTATAAACTAAACGTTATCATTATATATACAAATATCGATTTGTATTATTGTCACAATTGTTAATTGTGATAACTGTTCATTAAACACACAAAATAATCAAAAAATTTAATATCGTCCAACATTATGCAATGTTAGCTCGCTTTCATTTCAATGCCAGTCTGTGCATAAATATATCTATGTGTGTGTATGTTTGCGCTTTCAATTACATTGACTTACTAAAACAACTAATTAAGCTTCTGTGTTGCGCCAGAGCGCTGTCGCTATCGCTATCGCTGTCGAGGTGTGAATGCTCGTCTGTGCGCGTTTGCGGTCGATGTTGCGCATACGCCACCGTGTGCCATGCCACACGCAGCGCGTTATAACGAGCACAAATTAGTGCACCTTGCGCTACGCTACACAGGCACACACACACACACACACAGACTGACTGACACGCGCACACAGTGTTGCCAATGTATAAAATGGACTAATAATCGCTCGGTTTTAAATTACAAACGCGCAATTATTTGCATATCTACCTACAGGCGCGAGAGAGAGAGCAAGTGTGTGTGTGTTTATTTGGTATTAATTTTGTTGCGTTTATAGGGAGTTGGCAGATTCGGTTTCTTTAGTGTTTAATAAACATAATAATTCTATAATAGTAAATGTTTAAAATACTTAAAGAAAATGTTTAAAGTGACTAACGACAAATATTCTATATTGAAAACAAGAAGAGATTTGTTGTGAAATGATTTTTTATAAAATACTTTGAAATAGTGTTAGTATTGGTCCATTGAATAAAAAGCTTTAAGCAGTCTCAAAAGTGTTTTGGATCATTCAGTTTCATTCACGAACTATGCTACGTGGAATCTGAGCGTAAAGTACTCCTATCTTAGCGGTTGAAGGTTCGAATCCTGCCTGCCTTGGTCCAAGTTATTCTTTTTTCTAACTGTTTCCCCATCTTTCGGCATTAGCAGTGCCAAATCGGACTAACATTGCAGCTCATACATCACCCAAAATAAGCTCATCAAAGACACAAACCCTGGCGTTTTTCAACACTACCTCCTACACAACCCAGTAATAAACTTTCACATACGAAGGCTTCTTTTTTAAGGGACGACAGACGGCCGGTCGAGCATCTATGATTGCTAGCGATTGGCTGGTAGAAATTCAAACGATTTGGGCCTTGTTGAGGCATTATGTTTCCAATCGCAGTGAATAGGCATAAAAAACTACTATATACAGTTAGAGCTCGAACAAAACTTGATTTTGAATTTAAAACTCTGTCTTTTCATTGACAAAATTAAATGATTAATCCTTAAAAGAATTATGCATAAATATGACAAATTTTTCGGCGAACTTACACCTCTGGATAAGCAAATATCGAATCTAGTGTTCAATTCATGGTTAATTTTGTTGATTGTTAATTTCTTATTTGTTATTACCAGGGAAAGGATTTTGTGGAAATTGCCTTTTTTTGTTTGCTGCTACATAGAGCATTTCTGATTGAAAATGAGCACGAATTAGGTCGTCCAGATTAGAAATATACTACTTTTATTTTGCCTTAAAAAGGCAGTTTGCCTTTTTCACCCATAAATGCCTTTTTTTAGTGCCTATTTTATCTATAAATGCCACAAAATGCCTTTTTCAAGATTTGTCGAGCGCCTTTTTATTTTTCTTTCGTTTTTAATATTTTCCCCTCTTTGTTTCGCAAAAATACCTTGAAACTAAAAAAAAATTAAGTGGCAACATTGCAATTTCGTTAACTTATCGATGCTTTTACACTGATTTGATCATTCCTAAGCCGTTATTTTTGGTTGTGCAGTGGAAAATTTGAAGAAAAAAACATACCAAAATCAAAAAGTGCGGTAAGCGCAAAAATTTCCGCGCGATAACAGAGTTTGGTGGTGAAGTTAAAATATGAATTTAAAATATGTGCCTACATTTCAATTAAAATATCTTAGTTTTCGTTTTTAAATTTTCTTTGAAAACCTTGATGTTCCTTTTCTTTTACAAAAAACGAGGTATAAATATTGTATGTTGCATACGTCAGCTGAAATAAAATTATTAAAAAATACATATCGTTTCCCCCTTTTTTTTTAGATTTTCTAGTATTTTTTTCTTATTTTTAAATGCCTGTTTTTGCCTTTTTAACAGTTTTGAATGCCCTATTTTGCCTTTTTAGGCAGTTTTTAGTGCCTTTTTCTACCTTTTTGACAGTTTTAAGTTCCTTTCCGTGCATTTTTTGCTATTTTATTTTGCCTTTTTTATAGGTTTTTAGGTCCTCAATATCCTTTCCATGGTTATTACTTATTCAATATTCTCTTTATTGTCTTCAATATTTCTATTCAATAAGAAACCACTCTACACTTTTAACTTGAACATGACCCATTTGACGCATTTCGAAGTTGAAAAAATCGCTGAAAATCCATTATATTCGCAATGTTTTTACGGGGGCTTTTGGCTTTTCGGCTCTTTTGTTTACATTCCGGCACAACACATTTTCTATAAAATGTATCGATTCAACTGGTATCGATTCAAACTGATGTCGCATGTGTTTTAAACACTTGGACACATAAATAACAAAATTTGTTTACTTACTTGACATGTTTGTACATATTTTTCAGTGCGCTGACGCACTCTCACATATGAGATACATGCCTACATACGAGTATAATGACTCAACAGATCAAAATGCGATATTTTAAATATATTTGTCAAAATATTATTAAAATTTTTTATTTATTTGCAAAAAATATTTCACAGGAGTGCATCATTGCTCTTAGGTTAGGTTATGTTGATGAGAAAGATGGATATTTGTGATGCGATTGTCATGAAATATCAAATATAAACCATACTACAGTGGAACCCGCTTAAGTATATCCCACTCTTAAGTACCTATTCCGTTCAAGTAATCAAGTAAACAACATTTGTGGGCACTAAGCGCTTAGAACTGAACGCTTAGTACTCAGTACTTGGTATTCAACATGTGCTCAATCCGCTTAAGTACTGCACCTGCTTAAGTTCCTCAAATGATTGTGTCTACAGGTGAGGTGCTTAAGCGGGTTTTATTGTACTTCTTGTTCAAAGTAGAAAGTTCAAAAAACTGGCCTATAATTTGGTTGCTTAGAGGTTTGGAGAACGGCAACAGTCGAATAGAATCGATTTGAGTATTTATTGTTCACAGTTGTTTTTAAAGTAAGTACATATTTTATTAACATATTTTGAAGCTATTCACCTGGCTTCTTCAAAAGTTCTTTTATAATTTGCTAATATTTCTTTATGGTACTTATGCCTTTTTTTGGGATTTTGAGTGAATTACAGCTGCGCCATGTAAATTTGCTATCATGTCTGTCTCAAAGTGGAGTCTCTGAACTTATGGTTTTTTTTTAAAGAATTGCAATTTTGATGTGTTAACACTTTATGGTGTTTGTGCAATAAATCAAATTCTTGAAACACTTCTACGTAACTGTTGCCTATCTTTTCTCTTTCACCTACTTTTTTTATGATTTATAGCGAAAGATTTCCACCGAATCGACAACCTCAGAATTAACCACAATTAAATTTCAACACCACTAACATCAACAACAATTTCATTTATTATTTGGAGCGCTCAAATTATTTGCGAGACAAATATTGACGGAGACAACAATTGCGCAGAATCATTTGAAATTTACGCTTAAGTGAAAAGATAAAGAAAGAAAAAATTAAAAAAAAAAAATTAAAAACTGGCAAATTTCAATTGAAGGTTAATCCGTCAGAAATGTGGCTTGTGAGAACATTGCCGTCGTAGGTGCTATCTCCATGTGTGTATGTGTGTGTCTGCTCATATTTATGTATGTTTTTACATGTGAAGTTGTACGTTTGTGTGTGTCAGAGTACTTCTATCAAAGCAGAACTGCCTTAGAGGAAGGGCGCGGGTTAAGAAAACATTTCATAAAATTTCCTAAAAACTGCCGCAACTGTTTTTAATAACAACTATTCGCAGATAAAGTTGAGGCATGAATTTGCTGTAGAATTTAATATATATGAATCATATAGCTGAACTGAGAGAGAGAGAGAGAGAGAAAAACTGTTTGTTTAGCGCCTATTTTAAGTTTGTCATTGTCCATGGCTACGTGCAACGGTGATTGCGTCCTGTTGCAAGCGTCAGCTGCGTCTGTTATTCACCAGAATGTGTTACATTTTCGCAGCAGTTCGTCAGTCAGCGCAATTTGAATCACAAAGTCAACTAGTCAGTAAGCTGGTCCACCTATGTACAACGCGCAACGTATCGCGTGTCAATCATATTCGAAAAATATATATATACATAAAAAAATATATAATTTGTATTGCAGTGACATTATTTGTTGGGTTAATTGTGACACGAGATTGAAATTCATTCAGCTTTGCATTCAAATCGAGGCGTTGGCCTGCACTCGCGCAATTATTTGATCAGCCGTTAACAAATTGCAGGCAATTTATTGGCTCGTTGTGCTGTTTCGTTTTCTCGGGTAATTGCACCATTAATTTTATATGACACATTCTAAAGTGCACGACACAGTAGTTTTCCATTTAGTTTGGTCGCCGATGAGTCAGTTGGCTTTCGGTTTATGGGCATTTAATGGCGCAGATTTAGAATGCAGCCATCATAAATCGTCGAATATGAGCCATTCGCTTAGTTTTATAAGCAACACGCGCTCAGCGCTGGATTACAGACCATGTTATGGATATGCAAATAAATAATTATTTGCATACGTGTACTCGTACAGCGATGAGTTGTAGCGCCATTCAACTTGACTCTTCTCTTCTGGTATCTAAACTGACATTGGCAACAGCTGTTTGCAGTCGTCATGCGATAAGTAGGTAAGAATAACGGTTGGTCATGCTACTTCAAAAATTTGCTTAGTTTATGTGTCGATAAGTGCAAGCGAAAAGTAAGCTTTGCATATGACTAGAAGTGGCTACAAATATGGGTTTGAGAACAGTGGCAGGGGAACAGAAAACATGAAATGACAATAGGAATTTTTCTTCTGGAACTGTACTTAGAACAACAAAAACAAACAATACTCAAATACTCAGATATCGATACTCGGTGGATCACACATCTGGTCTCCCATTTCATGCACTTAACCCATTAAAACCTGACCCCAGAAAGGCTTGTGCGATTTCCATAAAATTTTACACAATCTTATTAATTGACCTAATCAAGAAAAAAAATCAAGCAAAAAATTCATACCAAATAAACAAAATCAAACATTTGCGGAAAATAAAATGTGCCAATAAAATATCAGCTGCTTGGATTTTGACATTTTCACGCGTTGCGTTGTATGAAAATTGGCAGTGTTTAGGCCCAACGTTGCATTCGCGCAACACAAAACTTAAAGCATATTTTTTGTTTAAAAAATCAAAAAAAAAACTTTTCAAAACTTATTTTTAAATAGTTTAGCATTGCAAAATGCAGCCCACTAAGGGATTTTGATAGGTTTGAAGAATAAGTATTTTTGATTGAATTTCAAAAATTCCCCAAAAAAACCTTTGACTTTGGATCGAAAAAAACGTATGAATATTTAAATAATTTTAAAATTTGAGTATGGCAGAATCTAAAACGATCAATTCTAATCCAATTCTACACATTTTCAAGTCTTATGTCTTTATGAATTACTTAATATAGCGAAATTTCCAAACGTTGCTCAGGGCTTAATGGGTTAAAACAACTAAAGTGAATCAGAATTTTAAGTATATTATAATTTAAACGATGTATGCCGAAACTTTCAAAATTTCAAAGGCAAAATTAAATAGTAAAAAAAACACGGAAAGGCACTAAAAACTGCCAAAAATGCAGAAAAAGGCACTAAAAACTGACAAAAATGCAGAAAAAGGCACTAAAAACTGCATAAAAAGGCAAAATAGGGCATTAAAAACTGTTAAAAAGGCAAAAACAGGCATTTAAAAATAAAAAAAAAAATGCTAGAAAATCCAAAAAAAACGGGGAAACGGTATGTATTTTTTAATCATTTTATTTCATCTGACGTATGCAACATACAATATTTATACCTCGTTTTTTGTAAAAGAAAAGGAACATCAAAATTTTCAAAGATAGTTTAAAAACGAAAACTAAGATATTTTAATTGAAATGTAGGCACATATTTTCAATTCATATTTTAACTTCACCACCAAACTCTGCTCTCAGCGCGGAAATTTTTGCGCTAACTGCACTTTTGGATTTTGGCATGTTTTTTTCTTTAAATTTTCCATTGCACAACAAAAAAATAACGGCTTAGGAATGATCAAATCAATGTAAAAGCATCGATAAGTTAACGAAATTGCAATGTTGCCACTTAATTTCTTTTTAGTTTCAAGGTATTTTTGCGAAATAAAAGGGGGAAAATATTAAAAACGAAAGAAAAATAAAAAGGCGCTCGACAAATCTTGAAAAAGGCATTTTGTGGCATTTATAGGTAAAATAGGCACTAAATAAAGGCATTTTTGGGTGCAAAATGCAAACTACCTGTTTAAGGGAAGGCTCCCCTGGATTTGGGTAAAAATAAGGCAAAGTTTGTAATTTTTTTGTGGGATAATGAAAAGGCGTACAAACTTCCGGTTTTGACTATTAAATTCGTCTATTATGTAGGAGTTTAAAAAGTTAAAAAACTTGATGAACTTGACTTTCTAAAAACTTCAAACGCGTTTATCTCGAAACCATTTTTTCCAATCTAACTGAAATCCCCGGACTTGATCTAATGATCCGATTTTCTTCATCTAAAAACTGCTCGAATGTATTTGATTTTCTGTATGCCTTGAACTAACAATTTGCATAAATAGTTATTTATTTTTAATTTTTAAATGTGGTTGAAATTAAAAAAAGGTGAAAAAAATTGAACTTTTTACTTTAAATATTCATTGTGCAAGAATTTTTCGTTTAAATTTTTTGAGTCTAGTTCAATGCACAGACAATTTTGTTATCTTTAAGTAATGACAATGCTTTTTGATTTCAGTCCACTACAAGAGGCTGCAGGATTACAGTTCTCGAGCGATGTTTGGCGCGCAGAGGCCTACGGAAATCGCCATTTTGTAGCCGCCATTTTGAATTTCATCAAGTTTTTTAACTTTTTAAACTCCTAAATAATAGACGAATTTAATAGTCAAAACCGGAAGTTTGTACGCCTTTTCATTATCCCACAAAAAAATTACAAACTTTGCCTTATTTTTGCCCAAATCCAGGGGAGCCTTCCCTTAAGGCAAAAAAAGGCAAAATAAAAGTGGTATATTTCTAATCAGGACGACCTAATTCGTGCTCATTTTCAATCAGAAATATTCTATCTAGCAGCAAACAAAAAAGGCAATTTCCACAAATTCCTTTCCCTGCTAATCACAAATTTGGTATTTGGCACTGTTTTGCCGCATTTACTTGGAGTCCTTCAACAAAAACCAATCTTGCAAAAATGTTTCACCATTAGTGGCCACAGACTTTTCTGAAGCACATTTAAAATACCAACTCCAGCCTGAAACTGAAATTGGGCGGCCTTTAATATTTTCAACAGCTTTTACAATATTTCCCAGCACATCATTAAAATCGACACTACATCATATTTAACATCTACATATATTTGTACATATTTGCAAGATTGCATGCTTCAACGAATAATGGCTAATGCAGCATAATACAAGCTTTTAATAGAGATGAAGCAATTTGCAAGTCAGCAGCAACAAGAAAAAGAAACAATAATGAAGCGAAAAGGTTAGCGCTGAAATGTTTTTGCATGCTGCTCTCAAGAAGCAAACAAGCAAATAATAAGAAAGCATAAAGGAAGTGAAACCGTCTTATATCAAACACAGGTATGTACTTTGACATTGGTGCGTGCGGGGTGCGGCGCGGCGCGTCGAGTGCACGAAAGTGGATTGTGCGTGAGTGAGTCGTGGCGGGCTAAGCCTTCTCGCGTTAGACATCATCAAAAGAAGTTGCGGCATAAATTTTCATTTTGCTAAAATGCAAAATGGCGCACGCCCGCACACACATGCTAACGCCCGCCGCCGCAGCAACAACAACACAAAGGCGGCAACGGCAACAACGAGAATTTCATTAGCAGCGCAACAAAAAGTGCAAAAAAACCAAAAGTGCGCGTATTGTGTACATCAGCGGCAGCAACAACAACAGCAACAACAACAACCTTAACAGTAGCAGGAACATGCTAAATAAAAAAAACCTCAAACCAACAACAACAGCAGCCACTGAACAAAGGCCAACAGCAGCGCAGGAGCGAGTCACATTGAAAATTTATGACATTTCACTTTTCGGCCAAGTTTGAAGCTGAAATTTTTCACATTATTTAACAGCGCAAAGTGCAAATGCTTAAAAGGTAGAAATAATGGCGGCGCTGCTCACAACCTACGCCAAAGTGGCTTTAATGAACTGCAAACGGCACTGCCGCTGCCTCCGCACCTGCTGTCTGTCTGTCTGTCTGTCAGCCGTTGTCGAGTAGGCAATGCAAGCGCTTCGATGGGAGCTGTGCGGCGAAGAAGATATGAAATTCGCCGCTGATAAAGCGTTATTTATTGGCCGCCGCGTTTTCGTTTCCAAATTGAAATCGCACAAACGGTTCGGCCGCTGCCAGATTTGGCCAATGCCAAAACTTTCGACTTTAGATGCTTCTTATTGCACATTGTTGTTGTTGTTGTTGTTGTTGTTCGTATTTTCTACGCCTTTGACGATGCGGCAGGGTTTACTGACTTACTGTCTGTGCTTTTGTCTGTCGGCAGCTGTTTCCCTGCTCACATTTTTGTTACTGCCACCAGTGATAGCGTGTTGAAATTTATTGAGCGTGGCTGCTGCGCCACTGCGACTACCTGAAAGCGATGTAACACTGGAATGACAGCCGTAACAAAAATTGCTTTATTGGACTGCAGTAACTCATTCGGAGTGGAACGAGCGCAACACCACGTGGCGTCAGCTAAGCGCGACCAGATGTGTGCGCCGGTAGGTAACACGTCATGCCCATATAAGCCATCCATAAATAAACAAATTTGCAAAGTTAATCTAGTCAAGAATATGCAAAACAAATGCAATTAAAGTGCGACATTTATTTGTATGACAGCCAACGTCGTCAGAGCTCCGCAAGCTAACTGTTCGCGCAAATTTCATTGGTTAATAGTGTTTTATTATTTTACACTGTCTCGAGAATAATTTATGCTTAACTGGAATACAGCACCTCATCTAGGAAATTGTGACCTTCAGAGTAAGAAAAAGTGTATTTAATTTTTTCTGAAATTCACATTTTACATTCTCACGAACTTGAACCTGAGGAACAAACCATTTTACATCTCATGTGCTCAGTGTTCAACTGTGGCGAGAAGGAAACAAAAACCTTGACTTTCCCTATTCTATGCAAATCTGATTAAGCTGCCATTCATTCTGTACACATCAGATAGATAGTGAGATTCACTTTGGAAGCGGCGTTTAAATGTACTTTCATGCCCAAATAAACCATTGGATTGGCTGAGGCAATAACTTTTCAAAGTCTTAAAAGCGAGTCAAACGTTTTGAGGGTATTTTATGAATTAAAGCAGAATACGTCAGCTACAAATCTGGTTTATTGCAACACCTCAACATCCATCAGCTACTTACTTAGTTGAATCACACATCTCCATAGACCAACTAGCTGCAAGTTGAGTATGAAAAAGTCAACATCGCCTTGCGAAGATCAAATCTCCGCAGTGTTATCTATGTTTGCTATAAACGTTTAGATTGAAAACAGTGGTTAGATGTCTCAGTAATTGTTGCAACAATCTGTGAGAGAAACATAAATACTTCTTAAGCTATTCTATTATACCTGGATTTGAGTTCGCATAAACCATAACTCTAGTCTTTTGACATAATCTATAAAAGCCATATCCGGATAAGGAAAAAAAATGCTTCCGGCCAATTGTGATTGTTTTATTTTTTTAATACTAATATTAATATGGGTAACCATTTTCCAGAGTTTTAGTCCATAATAGTTAATCCGCGATCAGCCAGAATTAATCTATACTATTATATAAAAACAAGTGTGACGGTGTTTTAGCCACAATCAGGCAAAAACCACTGAACCGATTTAGATGAAATAAGCACGAAACATTTTTTGATCTGGGGGAATGGTACATAGGCTATATGAGAATGACCACACCCCCTTCTTACGCCCACTATGGTAACAAAACTCATCTATGGTATGCTTTTGTAAGGCAATATGGGTATCAAACAATTCAGCGTGTCATTGCGGCAAACATAGGCTATAATATAATTGGCCACGCCCACTTTCCGCGCCCACTATGGTAATAAAACGAGGCTACGGTACATGTCTGTAAATCAGTATTAATATCAAATGATTCCGTGTTTCATTGTTGTTAACATAGGATATATAAGATTGACCACGCCCATCTGATATGCCTTTTCGCCACACCCACTATAATAACAAATCAGCCATGGTATATTTGTCACAGCAATATAGATGTCAAACGATTTAGCGTGTCATTGCGGCAAACATAGGCTATAATATAATCGGCCACGCCCACTTTCCGTGCCCACTACACTAACATAACGAAGCTACGGTACATGTCTGAAAATTAATGTTGATGTAAAATGATTCTGTGTTTCATAGCGGTAAACATTGACCACGCCCACCTTTTACGTCCACCTTTTACGCCTTCCTGCAATGCCCATTGTGGTGACAGAAATTAACTGTGGTATATTTGTGCAAAACAATATGGATATAAAAAAATTTTGTGAGTCATTGCAGCATATATCTATATATTGTACATAAAAATTAATGTATGTTTATTTGTTGGTCCCACGAGACTAAACCTCAAAAACTAGACAGCCGATTAGCTGAGTGTATGTTGCTGAATGGCACCTCCCATACAACTTAAATTTTCAATATGGAATATCTTCGTAATGAGAAGTCGGACAGCATTAAAATTTGGTGCGGGGCCACCGTTTAGGTGTGCCGTTTCACTGGTAAAATTTAATGGGCGTTGGACAAGGGGCGTGGCACTTTTTCAATGCCGGTGTAACTTAGGAACTATAGCGTTCACATCAATGGCACTCGGTACGAAAGTACGATTTAGTTGTGTTTTTCGATAGGGGGAATGGGGTGGGTTTTTGACAAGGGGGTGTGGCACCGCCCATACAACTTAAATTTTCAATATGGAATATCTTCGGAATGGAAAATCGGGCAGCATTAAAATTTGGTGCGGGTCCACCGTTTATGTGTGCCGTTTCACTTGTAAAACTTTGTGAGCGTTGGATAAGGGGCGTGGCACTTTTTAAGCAACTCAAATGTTTTGAATAACTTTGGAACTACAAATCACACATTAAAGAGATTTGACACAAACTTACGATTTAGATGTGCCCTTCGACAGGGAGAGTGGGGTGGGTATTGGACGAGGGGCATGGCACCGCCCATAGAACTCAAATTTTGAATGTGGAATAGCTTCGGAACAATAAGTTGGAAAGCTTTGAAGTTTTGTATACCATCGCCCCATAGATGTGTCATTCTACTGGCAAAATTTTTTGGACGTTGAACAAGGAGCGCGGCATATTTTTTGTGACTGAAATTTTCCGCGTAACTTTGGAACTGAAAGTCGCATATCAATGAAACCGGGTCACACCCTTCGACTGGAGGAATGGATTGGGCATTATATAAAAGAGGCGTGGCATCGCCCATAGAGTAGTATGAAGAAACTTGATTTATTGGGCCCATTGACTTCAAGTTTGCGTGCAAAGTCGCAGGGCCCTACAAGTATGGTAAATAAAAACAAAAATTAATAACTTTCTAAGTAGTCATCCGATTTAGATAAGATTGAGACATATTATAGATTACCAGAAAAATTGGTAGAACTCAAAAGTGAATATAACCTCAAAAAAAATTTTGTTTAAAAAAAAATTTTTTTTTTTTTAAATTTTTTTATTAAAAAAAATATTTTACCAAGTTAAATTTTTGGTACAATCATCATATTTTTTTTATATACATATATTTCTCATATAATGTTGACCAACATTTTTTTCAATATTTTATCCACACTTTTTTCCACCTGCGTGACACCCAAAAAAAATAAAATATAATTATTGTGTTCACAGTTCAGCGATATCTAGTATGTTAAATTTCCCACCTGGCAATTTTCCCAAATTTTTCCCATATGGTATCTCAATTGTTTTTGCTTTGTATGAAAAACAGAGATACCGGTAATTTGAAAATTTGCCGCACTGCTGAGCATGTTTATTGACAAGGTATATTAACAAGGTATGCTACGTATGGAGCGACGTTTGTCAATGTCTCTCTTGGCACCCTTATTTGTGAACTGATGTCTTTTTTGTAGGAAAAACTACTAAGTATCAGTATTGATATTGTTTGGTACAACCACCTTTTCTGTACATTTTAGAATAGCATTGAAATAACCATATTTGATTCGTAATATAATTAATAAATCCAAAACATATGCACATATGTATGTTTTCTTTGTTGATAAGAATAGGTAAAAAGATGTTAAAAACTTCATTGGACAGGGCAATTTTCATTGCCCTTCATCATCCTTGCCTTGAAATCCTTGCTTTTTGAACTTCATTAAAAAAGTATTGCGATTTGAGACAGGACTCAAAAAAATTGCGCTGAATTCATCCAAATTATAAATGATTGGTTCGATCTCCTTAATTCTCGGCTGACGTCTCCAAATTTCAGTGTGTTTAAAAAACCCTTTGGAATGGCTTTAGAGGAGCAGAAAGAAATGTTAAGCCGAATGTCGAAGATTATGGCAAGTCCTCTGCTACCTAATAAGACGGCACTCGCGCCATTCCAGAAGGGCATTTTGATAACAAACAAATCACTGGAACTTTTATACAACGAACTCAAGGAAAAATATAACATAAAATTCATCGTGACTAATAGATTGAACCAAGATTTAGTGGAGCACCTCTTGGAACAATCAGAAGTGTGGGCGGCCTGAACGATCACCCGAGTCCACTCCAGTTCAAATATCGATTTAGGAAATATTTATTTGGTATATAAAAATTTTGTTTCATAGTATATTACATTGTCCGACATAACTTCGCAAACTAGTGCTTACTTATATTCGCCATTAACACGTGAACATTCGGAACCAGTGAAGTTATTAGCGAACATTTGTTTAATTCACTTAACTCGTTTTCGATTACAGCGCGGAATACCGAAATTTTAAGTTCAGCTATGAATGTGGAGCCAGACGACACGCCATGGTTATAATTAAAAACAAATCAACGTCAGCAAAATAACAACATAGACTTGACAAACGAATTTGACAGTTTCCACGAGGACGGATTAGAATATTTGGCGGGATGTATTATTCGAAAATTAAATTTAAATAGCATTGAAACAACAGAAAGTGGGACTTGGACATGGGTAAACCAAGTATCCCAGGGTGGGCTTCTCAAGCATTTTTCTAATAAACTTTTTGCTACACAAAATCAATTGTTTGCACATGACGTTTTTGCCTTAGGAACAAATACTGAATGTTGCAACCAAACATTTGCTACTAAGTGAAAGTTACTCTGATTTTGACATAACCCGCACCCTTATTTTGAAGACTCTCCATACGTAGCATACCTTGTTAATATACCTTGGTTTATTGAAATAGTCAAAAAACAAAGTCAAATTAATTTGTTGACACAATCTCCGGAGCGAATTTTTTTGATTACTTTATGGGACAATTTATTGGGACAATTTCTTTATTTGATGTTCAACGTTTGTTTCCATTTGAGCGAGGCATTTTTATTTTGAAAATTTTTCCACAATTGTTTGATGGGGTTACAGTTAGATAGTTATTTTTTAGGGAAAGTTGCCCGAAATAAACTGTGAATATCATAAATGTTTTAATTTTTTTTCAGGTTATGTGTGCGGAACAATGACCAAAGTTTGTTTAGTGTCACTGCATCAGGCAGGTTGTTATGCTGAAAGAGACCTCAAAAGCTTCATGTACACAACTCGGTGGATAATAATTAAGTAGTAAAGGAGACACAAAGCGTTCAATAAAATGGTTCCCGAAGAAATCGAGCCTTTATTATTTCCTTAATTTTCAGTATTTTTTATAAAGCCTCCAAGATTCTTTCACCTTATTATCTTCACTAATGCCTTTTGTGTTGGCCATGTTACCTCTTAACCTAAACCCCTAAGAACCATTTGAAAAGCAATCGTTTGGAGAGCAAAAAAGAAGGCCAACATGTGGCCTGTAAACAATTTTCATTAAAGAAATAAAAGCCCAAATTTCAGTTGGAGGAATCAAAACCTAATCAATAAAATATTAGGTTGAGAATTAACTGAAGAATCTACGCACTAGGCTGCAATCTCTGAATGGGTTTCTATATAATAATTATAAATATAGAAGTGATTCTTAAATGCCGATGTTTTCTGTAATTAAATAAATAAATAAATAAAAAAAAAAATATTTTGATAAAAATCGCTACAAAAAATTTTTGTAAATAAACACAGCAATATTTAAAGTTTTCCCACTTTTCAGTACCTCCAACAAAAAGTAGGTTACTGCTGTTGACAAAAGTGGTCGCATTAAATATTAATTAATTACTCGTATATACAAATATTTCTGTGCATACATTAAGTGTTGTTCGTATTTTTGAAAACAAATTAAAATTTTTACAGCCCGTTGCATTAACTTAAAACGTCCATTGAGCAGTGGTTCGCTGTAGGTGTGCGCATGTAAATCGATCGAAATCGATGGATCCATTGACAACGGCTGGATCGATCTTCAATCTAAACGCAGGTCAAACGAGTTCTCACGAGTGGTTGCCAATGAATGAAAAACACTTTGGGTTGGGAGCGTCAAGGGGCAAAATCCCATCAAAGAGTTGTGCGTTGTTGAATTTTTATTGCCGAACGGAATTTCAATTAAACCATTTTAGCTATTCTGGGCGTGATGACTTAATTCGAACTGGTTTGTCCAACTTCTCAGAAATTCGATGCGCAGCATCACGTGGGCTACAGGTGAATTGAAAAGTTGCTAAAAGTTTACACTTCTGGCCGTTGGGCAAAAGAACATTTAAAGATTTTAAAATTTTGCATTCATAAACTGTTCCCAGAGACTACTAAAAGATTAGAGCTGTGCTTGTTGTTCTGAATTAAAAGATAAGGGGGAAAAGAAGAAGGGGATCCAAAGAAGGAGGAAGGAGATGGACGAGAAGAGAGAACGAGGAAAGAAGAAGAGAAGAAGCGCCAGAAAAAAGAATATGAACGAGAAGTAGGAGGAGACTAAGGAGTGGATGAAGATCGAGGAGAAGAAGGAATAGAAGAAAGAAGAAGAAATAGAAGAAGAGCGAAGAGAAGAAGAAGTAGGAGAAGATACAAATAAAACAAGAAGACAAGAAAAAAGATAGAAAAGAAAATAAGAAGAAGCGGCAGAAAAAAAGATGATGAATGTAACATTTAAACATTTTAAAATCTTGAATTCATAAACTGTTCACGGGGTCTGCCAAAAGATTAGAGCTGTGCTTGGTGTTCTGAAGTAAAAGAGGAGGGGCAAACGAAGAAGGCGAGCAAACGGAGGAGGAACAAGATGGACGAGAAGAGGAGAACGGGGATGAAGAAGAGAAAACACAGAAAAAGGGGAATAAGAAGGAGTGGCAGAAGAAAAAGAAGGTGAAAGAGAAGTAAAATGAGAAGAATGAGAAGAAAAAGGAGACTGCGAAAGAAGAGAAGAAGAAGGGGGAGAGGAAGATGATAAAAAGAAAACAAGAATACAAGAAAAAAGATATAAGAGAGTATAAGAAGAGGCGGTAAAAAAAGATGATGAATGGAATATGGAAGAGAACATTTAAAGATTTTAAAATCTTGAATTCATAAACTGTTCCAAAAAATTAGAGTTGAGCTTGAGCTATTCTGAAGTAAAATAAAGGCGGGGAAAAAGAAGAAAGAGAAAAACGAGGCGGAAGGATATGGACGGGAAGAGAGAACGAGGAAAGAAGAAGAGGAAATATAAGAAGTGCAGAAGCAAAACAAGGTTGGAAGAGAAGGAGACGGAGTGGAAGTAGGCGGGGAAGCAAGAGAAGAATGAGGAGAAGCAAGAGAATATTGCGAAAAAGAAGGGAGGGAAGAAGGAGGAGAGGAAGATCATAAAAAGAAAAAAATGAAAAAGAATAAAGGGACAAGAAAAAAGATAACAAAGGAGAGAATAAGAAGAAGTGGCAAAAGAGTAAAGATGATAAACGAGAAGAAAGAGAATCGAAAGGACGGGGAATAGAACGAGGAAAAGGAGTGGAAGAAGAAGGAGGGAGGAAGAGGAAATGAGGAAAAAGAAGACTGCGAAGAAGAAGCAGGAAAATAAGGAGGAAAAGAAGATGAGATAAAGATAAAAAGAGAAGAAAATAAGGGGGCAAGAAAAAGATAATAAAAAGAAAATAACAAAAAGCGGCAAAAGAAAAAAGATGATGATGGGAAAGGAAGAGAAATGGAAGGACGATAAGTAGAACTAGTGAAATATGTCCAAGAAGAAGAGGAGAAAGAGGGAGCAGAAACAACCGTTTCGCTCTTAAACTTCGAGTGTCAATATAAATCCAGGAAAAGCATACAAAAGATAATAAAAAAGAGAATAAGAAGAAGCGGCAGAAGAAAAAAGATGATGAACGGGAAGGAAGAGAAGAGAAAGGACGGGAAGTAGAACGAGGGAGAGAATAAGGAGGGGAAGAAAGAGAACCCTACGAAGAAGAAGGAGGAGAAGAAGATGGATCACAAAAATAAGGAGGAAAAAAGTTGAAATAAGAAAAAAAGAAGAACAAGAAAGGGACAAGAAAAATATAATAAAAAAGAAAATAAGAAGAAGCGGCAGAAGAAAAAAGATGATGAACGGGAAGGAAGAGAAGAGGAAGGACGGGAAGTAGAACGAGCAGAATAATAAGGAGGGAAGGCAGAACGAGGAGAGCAAGGAGAAGTCGAAGAGGAAGAGGAGTAAGAAGAAACAAACGGTTTCAAACTTCAAGTGTCTATGAAAATCCTTGGACAGGAAAAGCATACAAAAGATAATAACAAAGAGAATAAGAAGAAGCGAAAAAAAGATGATGAACGGAAAAGAAGAGAAGAGGAAGGACGGGAAGTAGAACGAGGGAGAGAATAAGGAGGGGAAGAAAGAGAAGCCTGCGAAGAAGAAGCCTCCTTCTTCTGGACGACAAAAGGAAGGAGGAAAAAAAATTTAAATAAGAAAAAAAGAATAAGGGGGAACAAAAAAAGTTGGAGAGGAAGAAGAAACCAACGGTTTCAAACTTCAAGTGTCTATGAAAATCTTTGGACAGGAAAAGCATACAAATGCTAGACTCCTCGTTTCTTTGCAGCCTTTGCGAGCTTCTAACTCTGAACGCTAGGGAGATATGTAGTAATGACTTTATTAGAAGTATTAATGCTTTCATTTCCCGTAAAGAGGAAGTTATGCAGTTTCAACGAATCATCTCTCTGTAGCATTTTAAAAGAAGGCTGGGACGCAAAAAATAACCCAAGTTAGTTTTCATTCATGTTTTCTGAAAGTTCGTATAATTCTATCATGTAAAATGATTTTGATCAGATAAGTAGCAAAGTACAATGTGATTGAATAACAAAAACCATATTGAAAAAACTGACTGGAAAACCGCATTTTCCACTTATGGTGTTAGACTTTTAATTTACACTGTAATTAAGATTTTCGAATGGTTCGCGCAGTGTGAGGACGCGTCGAACGCATTCACTTTGGCAACGGTCACATGAGGCCTTTTGCCAGCCAACTGAACGGCCGTCGTTGACGATTTTAACTAATTCATGTAACCAATTAAGGTGCAAACAAAAACAACGAATTGTCGCTGAGCGCCATTTACATTTCAATTAGGAATTTAAGACCGAGCGAGCAGAAAGAGCTGACAGTACGCGCATGCGTCCGTCGCTACGAAGCGATGCGGTGCGGCAAGTGGGCTGCGGCGAGGAGGTGGCTCGGTAAGTGCAGATACGTGTGTAGTTGACAACGAGCATCGCATGTGTTGGCCCCCACCACCGGCCGCAGCCACAGTCGCAGTCGCAGTCGACGCTCTGCATTATAAAAACACCGTTACAGCTGGCAGCAGCGATGGGTTCGCGCTGGCAGGGTGTCGGTAGATAAAAGATTTATTAAGTGCCATTAAAAAATTAACACGCACACATCGACTGCAGCACCGTCGGCGACACACTGCGGCATCGCTAAAGTTGCCGCTGCGCAAACAGGCAGCGACACAATCGGCAGGTGGGTCGAGCTGACTGCGCCGGTTGGCAAATTGGCTTAAATGCCTGAAAGTGCCGGCTGGCTGGGCAAGTGTGCGCGTTGCTGTTTCTGTTGCTGTAAGCACACACAAGCCGACAGAATGAGTACTAAAGTGCCACATGCACACATACGCGAATTTAAGTGTTGGTGTGGGTGTGGGTAGATGTGTGTGTGTGTGTGAGTGTGAGTGTGTTAATGTGCGCCAGCGTACTTACCGTCGGTAATATTATTTGTAATTAAATGATTTATGCTGATCTTTTCGCAGTTGTGTGAGCGCTTAGCTGCGCTGTTTGTTGTTGCTGCTGTGATGGTTGTTGTTGTTGTGTTGCTCCTTTGGCAGCTGTTGTGATTGCCACTTTTATGGCTGTTGTTGTGGTTTTATTATTATTGTTGTTGTTGTTGTTGTTGTTGACACGTATTAACGTAATGTTGCACTGAGAGTTGTGTCGTTGGAATTTTCCAAATTCTTTTGCACTAAAATGGTATACCTTTTATGCTGTTTTTGGTGTTGTATTGTGCGGTTACCCTCAGCATAAAAGCTTGTTTTGATTAAATTTGAAAACCAATTAAGCGTTGAGATTCTGTAATTAGAAAAAGTTCGGTGGCATTGCAGATTTTTCATTTGTTGCGTGATGTGTTGATAGTAAAAATAAGCAAGTTTAAGCAAAGAAATAACAATTTGTTATTTTCAAGTAATGCAATATTAGTCAAAATTCAAAACGAAATGGATTTGCTTAAATGGTTTTGAGTTGAAAAAAAAATTTAGTTTTAAAAAGATATTCGAAAATTCAGAGGAACTTCATAAATTATATGACATGATAACATGTTAAGTGAAGAGGGAAGGAGAAACATTGTAGACCATAATTCACCTACTTTTTCACTGAATGAATCTTTTTAGACCCCTTTAAAACCTGCATTATTATAAGAGACTAGCAGAGCCCCGCAGCCTTCCACGCAAGTTTGAAGTCAATGGGGCCAATAAATGAAGTTCTTCTTAACCCTTTGCTGATCTCATCAGATTTTTATGAACACTTATCTAGTTATTTCTTTCTATTTATCTAGTTATTTCTCATTTGAAGTGCTTTCACCATATTTGACGTCAATTGGCGCATTAAATCATGTTCGCCCACACAAAACCTTAACCCATCGTTGACACCGTCCGATTTGGTTTTTCAAAAAAGTGAAAAACACGTGTCGACTTATTTCTCACTAAGAGTACTTTCACCAAGTTTAAAGTCAATAGGTCAATTAATTCATGTTTTTTCACACAGTTTCAGTTTTTGCATACAAACTCTTAACCCGTCGTTGACACCGTGAGATTTTGTTTTTCAAAAAAATGAAAAACACGTGTCGACTTATTTCTCACTAAGAGTACTTTAACAAAGTTTGAAGTCAAAAGACGTAAAAAATTATGTTTCTTCATACAAACTTTTAACCCTTGGTTCACCCGTTTAAGTTTCGATTTTCAAAAAAAATGAGAAATATGTGTCAAATTGTTTTTGATTTCAAGTGTTTTCACCAATTTGAGGTCAATAATCGGTTCATGGCTTTTTCGTAGTCTTTCTGTATATGAACCTTAACCTTTGGTTTACCCCGTTAAATTTTGATTTTCGAAAAATTGAAAAATACGTGTCGAATTATTTTCGATTTTGGAGTATAACTTGGTGAAGTTTGAAATCAATGGACCTATTATATCGCGTTTCTTCATATAACACCTTAAGCCATGTTTTGCCCCTTTAGATTTCGAATTTCAAAAAAACCCGGATTAGTCCCATAAAAAGTTCCGTCTCATTTTTCAAGATGTTCCTACAGTTTAAATTTCATGTCATATTTCAGCTTCAGTGGTTTGGGTTGGGCGATTTGGAATCAGTCAGTCAGTCAGTACAAACAATTATATGTATATGTAGAGATATAAAGAATCAAGAATGAAAGAATGAATGAAACTAAACTAAGTGAAGTATGACAAAGGATTTTCGAAAATTCAGAAGGGAAATTTCAAATATTGTATTATATGCCATTTGAGTGAGAAGGGAAGGAGAAATATAAGACAGTAACTTATATACTTTATCACTGAATGAATCTTTTCAGACGGTCTTTTGTGTCACTCTTTAACAATGATATGAAGAATGAAGAAAGAATGAAATGGTATAAGGAACTAAGGAAGAAAGAAGCACCAATGCATGTTCTCAGTGAGTGCTGGGTTTCAACTGAAAAAGATTTGAATTTTAAAATTACTAAAAATTTAAAATTACTAAAAAGCCTTAAGCTGAAATATTAAATACAGGCTCGCACAAAAGATCATTTCTGGTAGTCAGCTCAGTTTTCAAGGCCATAATCGATTGTTATCAGCTCATAATTTATTATGAAGGATACAGAAGATCTTTCTTCCTCTTTGAGGTGTAACAATGAACATATTTTCTAACTATGCGTAAATGCTTGTGCATCGACCGCTTCTTCTTCTTATTCTGTACTAAATGCTTTAGTGACTTTTCCATAGCTGAAAGAGAAGTGAGTTGAATTACAAGTCTGAAGGTTATGGGTTGACACTTCTTACTCAACCGACTTCAAATATAGACAATTTTTGTTTGGCTACTGCTCTCTTAACAGACCTTTGAGCGTCAACTTCTATGGCAATAAAGGGATCAAAACACCGTGTTTGGTATTACTGAGGCGGTTTCTTTATCGAGAGTGTTCGAGTGGTGCTTTTGTCAGTCTGAAAGACTCTATTCGGGGTTAAACGATATGAAACGATGGGTCGCGCCAATGATAGTACCAATTTTGATTAAGTACGAAATAAGACTTAAACACATTTTCAGTTTTGGCTTAATTCTGACGTTCAAGTTAATTTCTGAGCTTTGATGTATTCAGAGACCTATAGTAGAATTTTATGGCGAATATTTTCGTGGTACATTTTGTCCTTAAAAGTCCTGTTTTACAGGACATTTTTTGGCACTTTAGAAAAAAGGGTCAAATTGACCCATACAAGTAGGAGCTGCAGGGTTAAAATGCTCCACAAAAATGTTCTTCATAGTATTTTACATCAATTTGCTGAACACATCATATACCTAAAATGTGAGATTACATGGTTTTCGTATGCCATTCTTATGGTGAGAATGTGCAAAAAGGGGAAAACTTTGACCGTTGTCAGAACGTTGTTACTTTAAATTTTTTCGTTGTGCAGCGTTATAAGTTTCTTCCAATCTTCCAAAAGAAAAACAAATTATGGCAGGAAGGTGGTATAAAATATTTGAAAAGCTGTTCCGGCTGATAGTTTCAATATGTATTTTGTATGTAATGTATTTCAAAAATATGTTCTTTTCATTATATATTTTAGGCAAAATGTATTTTAAATGCTTTTAAATTTTGTTCAGAAAAAACTAGCAACTAATCGCTTCTGTGAATGGAATTTCTAAAATAAAATTTCTCTCTCTTCTCTACGCAAAAATGGGCACTCACACACAAGAAAAACGACACCACTCAAATTCTGCAATAAAATGCATTCACCTCGAAAACACATTACCTAATACAAAAACAACATTAACTATGTAAATTACCGCAGCAAATATTAATTGCAGCCAACAACAGTTACACATTACAGTTATTTGTGTCGAATCATTAAATTTCATTGTTCCATGCTTCCATGCAAATGTGGAAAATTTGTTATGGCATAAAGTGAAACACAAATAAAACAACATACACACACACACACACACACGCAAAATATGTGTTTACCGAATAAAGCGAAATTGGTGAAAATATTTCAAATATTCCCATAACAATTGCAAAGAGCAAATGACTGTAGCGCAGTTCCCAATTGTGGCAATAAATTTGTACAATGACTGCATAAATGCATCATGTGATGTGATACGAGATGATACGATTTTGTATAATAATGCGATCAAAATTGTCATATCGAAAACAACATCGAGTCGAGTTGAAGCGTGGTGAGGTGAGGTGAGGCGAGGCGAGGCGAGTTGAGTTGACAGCTCATAGGCGCACAAACACACACACACACACAAACCACTCAACTGCACTGCACTCTTGTTTGGGCTTTTAGCTGAAGTGTCATTTGAAACTTGTTTGATGTTGTTGATATTGTTGTGCTATTGCTGTTGTTGTTGTTGTTGTTAACCCTGATATGCCGACCGTACGCATACAGTATACCTGCATTCCATGGTATCAGTTAGCAAGTTTAAAGCACAGTTAACGCAGCACCCTTGGAACAGGTGTACTACGGTCGGCATGTGTGGGTTAAGTGCGAGGGCACATCTTTGGATTCAGTGAGTAAACAACCGGCTGGGCGGCTAATTGCTGCCATAATCACTTATTCGTTGTGATTTGATTGGGTTTGGGCTTTTGTGTTGATGTTGTTGTTGTTGTTGTCACTTGAATGAAACACTACGTCTCCATGGAGAGCACAACAAGTGACTGCAGCTACAGTCGAATCATTACTGGCGCCATGAATGCGTTAACAAGTTTTGTGTTGACCGTTAGCGATCAAAATTGGCGAAAACTTGGCATCGGAAATATATTTTTGGAAGTAATAAATTAAACTCTGACTTTGATTTAAGAAAATCTGACAATTTTTTCGGGCATCTTTGAAATATGAATGTCTTAAATAATGTTGTGAAAGGTGCAGAAATATACTTTTATTATTTTTTATTTATTTTTATTAGTATTATTTATTTTTTTTTTTAATTATTTTAATTTTTGTATATTATAATAAGGCTATAATTTTTCCATCAAATTATTTTGTAATTTCTTTCATTTTTGAGTTTAAAAACTAAAAAAAATTAAACTTTAATTTTGTACCTAAAACGAATATGCCGGAATTCTTTTTCTTTCAAATCTTACAAAACCATTTGTAACGATTTAATACGAAGCATTTTTTAAGTGCATGTTTAGGCGGTACCGGGTTAAATAATTGTTTTCAATTTTTAAATGTTTTCAAATTTATATACTTCAATTATTATAATTTGTTTTATTTTTATATATGTATTTTTTTTCAAATATATGTTCTTTGAAATATTCTTTTCCTTATTTTCAAAAAATCTATTTTTGTATTTAAACAGTTTTGCTTTTCAATCTTTGAAGTTTTTGAAATTAAAGTATTTACATTTTTATAACTTTTTGTACTTTTATTTATGTATTTAATTTTTTCCAAATGTGTTTTTTTTTAATATTCTTTTCTTTTTGTATTTTTTTCTATTTCTACTCTATTTTTTTCTATTTTTGTATTTAACGGTTTTGCTTTTCAATCTTTGAAGTTTTTAAAGTTAATGAATTACAATTTTTTAAAACTTTTTGAACTTTTATTTATGTATTTAGTTTTTCCAAAGCTGTTTTTTAAATATGTTTTTGTATTTTTAATAAAATTTTCTTTTTTTAATGTTATACTTAAATAATGTTTTTAATATTAAAACTTGTTAAATTTATTTATTTTGTTCAAATGTATCTTCTTTAAGATATTTTTTTCTTTATTTTCAAAAAATCTATTTTTGTATTTAAATAGTCTTGCTTTTCAATCTCTGAAGTTTTTCAAATTAATGCACTTATTAAAATTTGTATAACGTTTTGTACATTTAATTATGTATTTGATTTCTTAAAATATATATATATATATATATTTTTTTTTAAATATATTTTTAGTACAATATTTTCAATAAAATTTTATGTTTTTAATGTTATAACTAAATAAAAGTTTTAATATTAAAATTTTTCCAAATTATTTTATTTAAATGAATGATTATTCTGAAGTTTTTCAAATCAATGTACTTATTTAAATCTTTATAACGTTTTGTACTTTTAATTATGTATTTGATTTTTTTCCAAATATATTTTGTTTAAAATATATTTGTATATATTTTGATATTTTTAGTAAAGTATTTTCAATAACATTTTATGTTTTTAATGTTATAATAAAAAAAAAAATTTCCAATTTCTCCAATGTATTTATTTAAATGCTTATAACTTTTATAATTTTATTTCTGTTTTTTAGTTTTTCCCAAAATGTTTTATTCAAATATTCACTTCTTTACTTTTAATCAAAATTTTATATCTTTTTTATATATAAATAAAGTTTCTTTTTAATACTTCAAATTTTTAAATTCATTAAATTTCATTTAAATAATTTTTTTGTATTTGTATTCATGTATTTTGTTTTTTCCCAACACAATTTATTTTATCTTCTTTAAAACCAAAAACAGCTTTTCAGTTTCCATTATATTTCTTTTTTGCAATGTTTTTCATAGGAAAATTTTATAAAAATATTCGCATATCTGCTACAAATATTAGTTACACAACTGCACACTACGCCTTTTGAATGCCTCAATTTGAGATAAATGCAATTTCATCATTTAATTTGTTTACAAAAACACATTTTTTCAGCAATCTTTGACGCCCCTAATTGCAAACCATTCAATTTGTTTCATGCAGCAGCAAAAAATTTGCGCTTATCAGCAATATTTTTATGTTTTTTCTTTGCTTTTGGCGCTTTGTAAACATTTCACACACACACACACACTTTTGAAATAAACAGCCATCAAAATTTATTCAAAAAATTCCATTCACATTTTCTACTGAAACACCAACAAAAAGGTTCATTGAAAAATTTCCATTCGTATTTTATGAAAACGCCACTTACAGAAGTTACAACTGTTCAAGTCCACCGAATCTCGCACGCGCACTCAGAATTCGTTGCACGAATTCAATCGAAACACCCGAACGCAATCGATATTTGAATTTATGTCAAATTGTGGGCACTTTTCACTTGTACCCGCAACGCACACGCACACACAAACTATTATTTATGCATTGACTGGCAATTCTTCTCAATAAATTTTCCGCTGCGCGGCAAGAAAACGCGTGTACCCGTCAAAGCTCGCGACAATTCGAGCCAAAGACAAAAGACAAAAATTCATGGAACGTTTTCACTCTTTGTGCGGCGGCACTCAAACTTGTTCCATTCAATGTCGCGTTTTAAATAAACGCCGAATCTAAACGCGGTATTAATTTTATATCTCGAGACTAAACATTGTCACACACACACACTCGCGCAACCCTACTCACACACGGGCACACGCGCGCGAAGCCTCAGTGGCGCTCGGAACCTTCGAAGAATTGTATTTTTCTTTGGTGGTTTTTACGGGTCTCTGTTGATATTTTCAGTAAAGTTTTTTGTCTGCTCTGCTATTTGCTTAGCCGTGTAAATACGCTCTTTATTTAAGCTTGTGATCTCATGATAAATGACGTATGACAGCTGCCATCACACCACGTACGAGCACCGCTGGCCCGCTGCGCAAGAGCGCGAGAAAACTGAATTTAGAATGAAAACTGTGATACGAGTGCTGGAATCTTTCAACTGCCGGGTGGCGATAAAGCAACAACAACAACAACAATGCAACAGCACCGCTCGACGAAGCATGCTGGCAAGGCGACAAAAATGAAAACACGCATTTAAGGTGGAAACACAGCGCCGAGCCGGCGATACGCGATGCAATACGAGACGCAGCAGCTGTCGGTGCTTTGCATGGAGTCATTTGATATGAGAGCAACGGTCAACATATGACACACGACACGAACAACTAAAACAGCTCGACTGCATTATGTTCCAGCGTTCAGAAGTCGACCCAAGCAGTGCTGACCATTTTGCTACTCGCGAGTAGTAGCCACACCGACACGGCCGGATATTTTCATAAGTGCGTATTAAAAAAATCACAGATTGTAAACAATCGGTTAGCGGCTAGTTTCATGTTATGGTTGTTGGGAACAAAACAGAACAGCGAAATGCGGGTCTCCAATCCAATCATAATCAGATATGGACGTTTGTCGCTATAGAGAAAGAAACAGATGCCAACAGTAACATAACAGGTCAACTTATGAACGTGAACTTACGAAACCACGCCCACTTTTGGGGCTCGTCATAATAATTATGAAA
The DNA here is from genome assembly GCA_963668005.1 of Melieria crassipennis. NCBI lineage: Eukaryota > Metazoa > Arthropoda > Insecta > Diptera > Ulidiidae > Melieria > Melieria crassipennis. The sequence continues at coordinate 148,447,543 of OY764961.1, read as the reverse complement.
AGATTTTTCGATAAAACTAAATCCAAAGCAGATTAGTAACTTTGGGAGAGGTAACTTTTAAGAGGTTGTTGCACCTAATACGAATTTTTGTATTAGAGACAACCATTTTGTACTCGATAGAAGGTTTTTGTTAGGAAAAGATTATCAAAATATGGTCATAACATCACAGGTCAACTTGTGGACGTGAACTTACGAAACCACGCCCACTTATGGGGCTCGACATAATAATTATGACGAGATTTTTCGATAAAAATAAATCCAAAGCAGATTAGTAACTTTCAGAGAGGTAACTTTTAAGAGGTTGTTGCACCCAGTGGCGGATTCAGGGGGGTGTTGGGGGTTGAACTCCCCCCCCCGAAATATTAGGATCGATTTTAAAACTACATACAATTAAAAGGATTTTTTGGCATTTTATGAATATTAAAGAATTACTTCTTGAAACCCCCCCAAAATATTTTTCTGAATCCGCCCCTGGTTGCACCTAATACGAATTTTTGTATTAGAGACAAAAACCATTTTGTATTCGATACAAGGTATTTGTTGGAAAAAGATGGCCTCGTTACAAAAAAAGATTATCAAAATAGGTTCAGTTGAGATGCTCTTAATGCCATAAAGAAGACAAATTTTTGCCCATAGTTCAATCTTGCTTTTCTGAATGAAAACAGTGTCAAAAAGTTGCCCCTTTTCAACCTCTGGCACAGGAGCTGCTCTCCACTCAGATGTACTTCGGACCCATAGGTGATTCAGATTCCCGGACCTAGTAGTATCTTTCTAGTAGTAGTATCTTTCTGCGGAGATCTTTGCTATCTGGAAAGCTAATCCGTGACAATGGATAATCCTCCACAGATGTCACAATCTTCGTGTATAGTCAGGTAGCCCTTAGAGCGCTGGAATCAGCAGTGGTGAAATCAAAGGTAGTGCAGAGTTGTCGCACTGCACTTAAAGGTATCACCGAGTCACTCTCTGCTCGGTTCCAGGCCACTCTGGAGTAGCAGGGAACGAAGCAGTGGACGAGATGGCAAGTAAGGGGTTGTCTTCCCAACCATCGAAGTAGATAACTCTGTGCTTTCTCCGATATCTGCCCTGCCTATGTATATTGACAGGTAGAGCAAAAAGAACATCGAGTCCTCATGGCACGCAACTGAACTCATTGTAGCACATGCCGGGCACTATGGTCCTCCCTTTCCTTGGGGAAAACGCAATATGTACTGAAGAAGAAGTATAAACCTTCACAATAAGACTATTCTTAGTGGTCTTAAAGCGAGTGAGTGTTTATAGAAGTTGTATTTGTATCTAGTTAGCTTAGATTATACTGGCTGGCTGGCTCTAAGGTCTGGCAAATCCCGCTTTCGCGTCTTAAGCGTTACCAGATGGACGTCTTTAACGTTAATAATAACCGCAAAGATTTATACGAAACCTTCTAGAGAACCTTAGTAAAGTGCTTAAGTTCCTCCCTTTTAAAGAATCTACCCTGTTTAAGTAACCAAAATTTCTGCGTACGTTTAGTACTCAAACCTCTTAAGTATTCACCGCTAAAGTTCCTAACAAAAATTGCATTTATGGGCGAGGTACTTAAACCAGTTTTACTGTAGATCCAATTTCTATTTTATGTTGGTGTTCTAGAAGTATCAGAGAATATCACAACATAGTCATTTCTGGTATTTTTATTAGCTCCAGTTTTTGGTGCTCTAAAAGAATACGATTGTTCTGACACTTTTTTTGCTTTGGAGTATTGATTTTACTTCTAAAGAATAGTAATTTTAAAAATGTTGCCGCTTTGGCTGGTTAGAAGCAAAAATATGCAACAATCCTACAATTTTGGTCGTCTAGATGAAATTTGAAAATCTTATAAAGAATATTTAAAGACCTTTAAATGAGGAAAGGTAAGAGCATTTCTACTTTAGATCATCGAAAAAGACAGGACGTGGTTTATTTTTTTAAATCTTTCGGAATCAGAAAGACTTATGATGGAGATTTATAGACCTTTAAAAGAAGAAAGTGCCAGAGTTTTTCAATTTTGATCACAGAGACAGACAGGAGGTCAAAAGAGACTATTTGTAATGTGAAGAGAAGAAATTCTGTCACATAATAGTAACAGTTCCATTGCAAAATTTGGAATAGAATTCAAACACAAATCAATGAATGATGTGAATATGAATGCATAATAAATGTAATTTATGTAATGAATGTAATAATTAGTGTCTGACTGAAGGTGGATTTTTGGTCGAAGCTGAAGCAGAACATCCGGGATAACTATATGTAATATTAAGCCGAAGGTCGAAGCCAAAGCCAAATACTAATAAAAGTTTATTTAAGGAAAAAATTTGATAAAATATAGCCGTTATTTCTTTATTCATTTCTTTGTTCCACTTAAGAATTGACAAAAGAATATATTTATATATATTTTTCTGTACAAAAAAGATTCTTAAAAAAAATAAAAAATTTTACAGTTCAATGAATATAAATAGCTGAATCGAAATAATTTTTTTTAATCACAATCTTGATGTGCGAAATATCGATAAAACCCGATATTTGATCAAATATGTCGAAACGGAGCAAATTGACTTGCATTACAGGGCTTTACAGGAAAACCTTCGACTAAAGTATTCGGCTATTTTGGCCGAAGCCGACACAGAAGATTTAAAATTGGCCGAATATTGTAATTGTTTAATTTTAATTCTAGTTTAAGAAATTTAATACTGATTGAGGTGTTATTAAAAGACTCGATCTTACAACACTTAATGTACTTATTTTAATAAAAATGAAAAAAATGTCGAAAACGAATATTCGGTCGGACATTAGTAATAATGAATGTATTAAAAATATTTAAAAATAAATAATAAAAAATATTTTTCCAAACAAAGAACACATCTTTTGGAATGTGAGAGGAAAAAAGTTGACACAAAAAGTGATGTATGTATTTTGTATAAAGGATCAATAAAATCGTTTCACCAAATTGTTATTGAACTCAGACAAAATCCAACTAAGTAAACGAAAATATGAATGTGAAACAAACTACTAGTTTTGAGTTCTACTGATACCCCGAACACATAGAGGACTGCATCTGTCAAAATATAAAATCAGAACGTTCGTATGGAGACGATTATTTTAACGACTTCACCGAACACAGTTGTTGCTGTCGCCAAACATTAGTGTCCGACCGAATATTCGGTTTCGGTTTCTTCCTAAATAAGTGTTTCGGTTTCGGTTTCAGTTTCGGCCAAAAATGCCTGAACGGCCGAAATCGAAACTTTCTAGAATATTTTTTACATTTAGAAGAGAATTTAGATGCCACCAATGTAAATAAACTTATTTTTTTAGAATAGAATATAATATTAAATTATTTAATTTTGAATATTAGGGAGAAAGGTACGAAAGGGTGATTTTTTTATGTTTACGTTTGAAAAAAGAAAAAATTGTTTTTATTAATAAGTATTTATTTATTTATGTTATGTTTGTTTCTTTGTTCTTTATTTACTTAAAGTAAAATTCGTTTGTGTAAAAATTTTGAGTTTGATGCTTGATGTGATGATTTTTATTTGAACTAGAAAGTTTCGGTTTCGGCCGAATATTAAAAAAAAACCAAAATTCGGTTTCGGTTTCGGCCCAAAAATGTGGTTTCGGTCGGACACTAACAAACATAGAACTATTCTCTATTTCGCAGGCAAAAAAACCAAACAATTGTCACCATTGCTTCAAAGCAGATATTTTTCATCTCAATTTTCTTACGATTTCGGTGTGCTTTGAACAACATTTAAAAATTTTTTGCTATTTCAGTTAAAATTTACCGGTTCTAAAAATTATTACACATTGGCATTTGTTTTAAATTGATTGTATAACGGTAAAATGGGTATAAACGAATGCGGTAGTGCCAAAGCAATTCAAAATTTGTGTTTAGGAGTTAAAAATTATGATTGTGATATAGTTGCTGCCGCTTTTATTGTAATCACGTAGTTGACTACACGACGACGGTCGAAGCCGGCGCAAATTTGAAGTTTTGTGGCCGTGTCGCTGCCGTCTTGAATGTGACTCATTCACTGCATGTCAGTGTGTTTCCAGCTTTATGAACGGCGCATTCATAAACGCTGTACATGTGTGTGTGTGTGTGTGTGTATGTGTGCTTGCAGTCAATTTAAAGCATTTTTAATGAAATGAATAGAGAAAAGAAAACAGCAAAAAAAAGAAGCAGTTAGCGACAGCAGCACATTTTATGCGAATAATTAAAGTTGTTATTGCAAAGTAATTGAGAAAGTGCAAAGTGTCGGCAGTGATGCGGCGGCGGCGGCAATCCTGGTTGTGGTGGGCGCAATGCAGCCAGCCGTGCGCCGATTTGTTGCTAAATTTACAGCGCCGACAGTGTGCGGTGGCGCGGCGCAAAAACAAAAGCGAATCATAATAACGGCGACGGCAATTAAACAAATGTTGCTGCAATCAATTGCGCACATAGCGACGAGTGCGACAAATGTAAATAACTCAATTCGATGGCGAAATATTAGTCGCCACTGTGTGTGGCACGCTGCAGCAATCCATGGCGGCCAATTTAACTTTGTTGATTGGAAACTTTTGGAATATTTTGTGGAATTTTTCGATTAAATGGATCGTTGGTATATTTTGAAATTTCGGGTAAAATTGCGCACTCTAAACGCTTAAATGACCAACCAAAATGTCAGCGATGATCAGCGTTTCCAGTCACGTTGGCAGCTGGCTGATGATTTCGTATTCGGCAGCCATTTGAGACCATTTCAGACATTGGTGAGTGCAGTTGAGCGCAAAATTCTGCTAAACAGCGCAATTTATGTGGCCGGACGCAGGCTCGTAAATTATACGGACGGGAGTCGCACTGATCGGGCTCGACTTTATTGGTTTATGCATTCATTCGTTTATTGGCTGCTTTGGCGTTAAGTTCTTAAGACGATAATCAGGTCGTATATCAATGGGTGACGGTGTGCAAATGTTTGGCTGTAGGCAAGTGTTGTTGCCAACTTGCGGTAAACTACATACATCTGTTGTGTCCTTCAATTTAAAGCCGAAAAGCTGCTAACTAATGCGTTGTGAGTTTGTGACGCACGCAGGGAGAGGGGTTGGGGGTTCAAACCCCCCAAGTAGTAAAAATTGCTGGTGCAATATATGACTTCAAGTGGTATTGAGCTCAAAAGTTTTAGGCAAAACCCACCGAAACTGAAATCCTGTGTGCGCCACTGTTGTTGCCAACTGTCAAAGCAACAATAGCCAAAGAAAGCAATGAGCGAAAACTTCTTAAGCACACAATTAAATAGAGCAAACACATGAAACACATTTCATTGTGTAACACATTCGGGAGGCACACTGGCATCACCTGTCGCAAACACGTCAATTTAGCTGAAAATTATCAACGTCAACATCGTTGAATAAATGACAATAAAGCCATGAATCATTTGTGATGCTTGGCGGTAAAATTTTTGGTTAATTTTTATGTCTTTTCAGCCCTTAAAAATTAGCTTGAAAATTAAAAATTCACTGGAAAAATGTATCTTTCCATGAATACTTTTTTAAACGGAATTTAGTATTATTTATATAAAATTCAAAATACAGTACTTTTCGCTTAAAGCGAACTTCGAGGAACTGGGCAAAATGGTTCGTTTTAAGCGAAAGTTCGCTTTAAAAGGGGTCCGTAATAAGCGAAAACATACAGCGCGTACTTTTGAAATCGGTTCGTTTTAGGCGGAAAATCGTTTTAAACGGGTTCGTTATAAACGAAAAGTACTGTATGTAATCAAATATTTTTTGAGCAAATTATAAATATTTATAAACAATTGTATTTTTGTTTTGAATTCTTATTTTTATTCATATAAAATTATATATAAAAAATAATTATATATAAAAAATTACATATTGTTACGAAAATGACGTTTCTAAGTTCGTATACTGGATTGTGCTTGAAAATAAAACTACTTCAGTTATTCAGCGCAAACGCAGACAAAAATCAACAATCACTTTATTTACAATTTTACACTTGTTACTACTTTACTACTACTATTGCATGTTTCCCCTTTGCTTGCTCAACACAGACTCCTCTTGTTGCGCCGCGCAGCGCTGCTTATATACCAGTTTTCTTATCGCGCCGAAGTTTCTTGCAACTTCCAATTGGAACACGCTCGACCATTCTCGCACAGTTCGCGAACCATCCTTGCCATATCGGAATAACACCAAGCGAATTATACCAAATTCGCCGTACTTGAAAGTGCATGCCTAAAAGTATGCTTGGAAAAGCGTTCGTGCATAGACAAGCATTCAGCACATTGCTTCTTCGCAACAATATAAAAAAATATAATTTTTTATGATTTTAAAAACAATTAAACTTTTTATATTTTAATAATAATGTATAGTTGTCTAGTTTTCAGTGAAAATGGATGATTTTACTACACTACAACAGGTATTGTAGTAAAATCATCCGAATTTCGAACACAAGGGAATTTATCTTTCCATAAATATTTATTATTATTATTCATTATTATTTATTTAAAATTCAAAATATGTAATAAAATATCTTTTAGGCAAACTAAAAATATTTATAAACAATCGTATTTTTGTTTTGAATTTTTTATATTTAGATATATAATTTTTTATTTAGATATATAATTGTTTATGATTTTAAAAACAAATTAAAAAAATAAATTTTGTATATTTTAATAATGTTTTTCTTGTATAGTTTTTTGTGAAAATGGATGATTCTACAACAGGAGATAATGAATTTCGAACACAAGGGGTTTAAAGAAAATCTAGAAAATTTTCAAAAATTCAAATGTAGATATTTTTGGAAAAAAGTTTATCAACGTCAACATCGTTGAATAAATGACAATAAAGCCATGAATCATTTTGAAAAATGTATCTTTCCATAAATATTATTTATTTAAAATTCAAAATATGTAATAAAACATTTTTTTAGGCAAACTAAAAATATTTTAAAAACAAATTAAAAAAAATATTAATTTTTGTATATTTTAATAATGTTTTTCTTGCATAGTTTTTAGTGAAAATGGATGATTCTACAACAGGAGATAATTAATTTCGAACACAAGGGGTTTGAAGAAAATCTAGAAAATTTTCGAAAATTCAAATGTGGATATTTTTGGAAAAAAGTTTATCAACGTCAACATCGTTGAATAAATAACAATAAAGCCATGAATCATTTTCAAAAATTTATCTTTCCATAAATACTTTTTTAAACATAATTTATATATTTATTTATTAAAAATTCAAAATATCTAATGAAATATTTTTAGAACAAAATAAAATTATTTATAAACAAAAATTCAAATGTGGATATTTTTGGAAAAAAAGTTTATCAACGTCAACATTGTGGAATAAATGACAATAAAGCCATGAATCATTTTGAAAAATTTATCTTTCCATAAATACTTTTTTAAATGTAATTTATTATTATTTATTTAAAATTCAAAATATCTAATAAAATATTTTTAGAACAAAATAAAATTATTTATAAACAAAAATTCAAATGTGGATATTTTTGGAAAAAAAGTTTATCAACGTCAACATTGTGGAACAAATGACAATAAAGCCATGAATCATTTTGAAAAATTTATCTTTCCATAAATACTTTTTTAAATGTAATTTATTATTATTTATTTAAAAATCAAAATATCTAATGAAATATTTTTAGAACAAAATAAAATTATTTATAAGCAGTTGTATTTTTGTTTTGAATTTTTTATATATACATATTTATAGATAATTATTTATGATTTTTGACAAATTAAAAATAATTTTTTTATATTTTTATAAAAGTTTTTACAGAAAATAGGTGATTCTACAACACTACAAGAGGAGATAGTGAATTTCGAATTTAGTTTTATGATTTTAAAAACACATTTAAAAAAATTTTATTTTTTATATTTTTATAAAAGTTTTTAGAGAAAATGGGTGATTCTACAACACTACAACTGGAGATAGTGAATTTCGCACACAAGGGGTTTGAAGAAAATCTAGCAAATTTGCGAAAATTCAAATGTGGATATTTTTTGGAAAAAAAAAAATTTAACGAAATTCTGAAACATACAATTCTGAACACGTGTAAACTAAATTTGTTTTAAGATGCAGAATAAAAAGTTTCAAACGACGAAATTTCGTTCCCTGAAATCCGAGCGGCTTTACCCCAAACGCGAAATATCAGAGAGAAGTATTAGAGAAAATGAGAAAATGCCCTAAAATTATTTTTAATTTTTTAGAAATTTATGCCTGGATTTTTGTTTAAAACGAATTAAAAATTTGCTCAATTTCAATTTAATAAAAATGTTTCAAATTAAATTTAAAACATCTCCTGCATCGTGCATTGAAAATGCCTCAGTTTAGTTTAGTTAGCGGGAAACCGACCACTCGTAACTTAATCGTTTGTGAACAAACTTTTCTTTTGCACACAATTTTATATATAACTTTATATATATTAAATACACAGAAATTTCTTCCAAGCATTTTCTGTTTCTTGGTATTCGGCTTCGTCTGGCGCGCACAAAACGCTGCTTGCTGCATGTAAGTAAGAAATAAATATACCCAACGGGAAATCGAGCGCTCGAGGAGCCCTTTGGGAGCGCTCCTTAGTCAGCAGTGAGCGCTCCCCCGTTCCTTATGCCCTTCCTTGTATTTTAACATTGCGTGTCATTGGAGCGAAGCGCTCCCTTTGTGCTCCCTTAGAAGCACTCGGTGAGCACTCCATCCATAAGGAAGGATAAGCGCTCTCCTTGTGCTCCGGTTAAAGCGCTCTATAAGCACTTCATACACAAGGAGCAATAAGCGCTCCTTTTGAGTTTTCCTTTTCTATTTAAAAACAAAAACTAAAATTTCCAATGTTCAATATCTTTTCGTTTTATTGAAATTTTTTAAGAAAAGTGTGTGTTAACAAGTGTTTTCAAAACAAATGTTTTTTGGTTTTTAAGAAGGAAAGTTATGCAGATTAAGAAGTAATTAAGTAATATGGCGTTCAAACTGACTAATTTAAACTAGTTTAAGTGCAAAGAGCTTTTTTTTCAACACAACCGTCCAGACTGCTCAATGAAGTTCAAGTTGACAGCCGTTTGTTTACAAACAACAAATAAATATTTTTGTGAACTGATGTGCTGCGAGCATGATTCGATCGAAATATTAGTGCATATTTCATAATTCACGGCAACATACTCAACTTCGTCCAAATATTAGACGCCTTGTATTCTGATGCCATAAAAAGGCGATGAATGGAATGAAAGCAATGCAAGCAAAACAATTATTTTCATTCATTTCAATTTTTTCAAATTTTACATTTTTGTTTGGTTTTGTTTTGATGAAACGACAGCTGAATTTGTAGGGATGTTTTTTCTTGTGTGTGTTTAGTGTGTGCGCTGTGTTCAGTTGACAAAACAGCTTTTTCATAGAAAGCTTTCGGATGCAACCCTGCGTTAAACTCGTTTCAAAACATGTTAAATGGTTTAACACGTTTAATTTCCAACAACAATTGCATGCGAATAAACAGGTTTTCGAACTGGTTTTGTTCATTTAACTTGTTTAAGCACATTAAACTGGTTTAAGTCGTCAGTTTGAACGCCATATAAGACAGATTAGATTAAGTATTTGATGTAGTAAACATAAAATTTAGATTGGTGCCGGATCCGTTGCGTTTTTTGCCATGTAATTATTATATTATTGCCATTATTATTAAATTTACTTTTTAAATTATTATATGACACCACTCGCTTCGCCGGTCGCTGCCCGAATAAATTGTCTAAGCATAGCGAAAAGCTGCAGAAGGAAGAACTCAAGTCGCGTGACGCGAGTGTTCCATTTCCTCGAATTTGAAATTGTGTCAATTTGGCTAACGGGATTTTTATAATAGAACCGCTGTTGTTTCGTTTGCTTTGCCGCTCTTTCGCTATGCTTTACAAACAGGGTGTATAGACAGGTAGTGGGAACATATTACAAGTGCTCACATTGTGCTCCTTGGGAAAGCAGCTCCTTTTGTTTCCCGTTGGGATATCGCACATTTTGCTGGTCACACGCATACAAAAGTTGTGCGCAACAAAACGAGACGCCACACTGCTATATAATCCGCTGAAAGATACTAGAAAGCGGGCGCCGACGCACAGTGTTTCGACATCATACAAAATTGGGACAAAAATAGGAGGAGTACTTGAAATTCGCCGAATTCAGAAATATTGTTTGTTTTCCAAAAAACGATGTAGTAAATAAAAAAATCCAATTAAATTTTCTCTACTGAACCTAAACCGCTCAAGCGATAATTATGAATTTTGGTCCATTGTCCATTTTGGTCCATGGTCCAAATTTCATTCTTGAAAGAAAAGAGTGGTGAAGCTTATAAAGACGAACATTGTTTCTTGGTCAGATTGTTTTAAAATTTGGTATACATATATTAAAAAAAAATTACAAAATACGTTTGCAGCGTTTTTCTAAATTCAATCTTTATAGGGTGGAAAGAAGGCGGGGAAGTTTTTTAAAGAAATAATTTTTGTTCGTTTCATTTCCATGAAATTTAACTTGGAGATGACACAACTATGAAGTCGCAATGCAGTTCAAATAATAACGGCGAGACTATAATAAAAACCATTTTTCAAAATAAAACCTTCAGGGAATTAATGTTTTTTGTTGAATCTGCCTGAAACTTGACTGAAATACTTACTAAATAGTACAAATAAGAAAACTAATATATCAGGAGTTTTTTCCAAGCTTCAGGCAGTGTTGCCAGATTAGGTGATTTCCTTCTAGATTTAGGAGATTCTTGGCCTTTTAGGAAAAGCTTTAGGAGAAAGTGGCACTGAAGCCTTGAATATTGAAAACTAGTGTCTTATTTAATTTAAGTGTTTAATTTTAATTTAATCGAATTTAATAATTCAATTTTATGCTTCAAAGTGATTTATGCAATGAATGAAGGAAGTTTGCAAAAGCGAATTTCATACCGATCTCTTTTTTTTAATTGTTTCGTTTTTGTTAAATTGTTGTTAAGCTGAAGCTGAACAAATAAAAACAACTTTGTAGAAGATTTTTTAAATTTTTGGAAGGAAATTTTAGCTTTTTTTTTAGATTCAGATGAAAGTAATTTCAGGTATCTGACAACACTGCCTTCAAGGGGTAAGAAGGGGTCGTAAAGTCGGATTTTATTAAACTTAGTATAAATAATGAAATTTTAACAAAATTACCTTCTTTAATTTGTCTCCTTTTTCTGGAGAATATTAGCATTAAATCACATTTTTAACAGACATGGGGGTTTTGCACTAAATTCATAGTGCACTATGCTTTTCACTACCACTAAATCAATTTAGCAAAAATATATGTTTTATTTAAACAACTTATTTGCTTTCATCAAGACTAGACGTTCAAAATTGTCATCAGTGACGTTAGTGGAAAAGAATTAGTGATAGTGGAGGAATTTTCAACTATCACTGAATTTTATTTAGTGGTAGTGGTAAAAAGTACCACTAAAAAAAAATTAGTGGAAGAAAATTGCACTACCACTAAATAAAGATCAGTGATTAGTGGAAAAAATTCAACTACCACTAAAATTTATTTAGTGGTAGTGGAAAATTTCCCAGCAGACCTCTAGTGGTAGTGGTAGTGGATTTTAGTGCAAAACCCCCATGTCTGATTTTTAAGCAATCAAATTCAATAAAAATGGAAAAATTAGGAAATGTTAGTGTCCGACCGAAGGTGGATTTTTTATCGAAGCCAAAGCCGAAGAAAAATATTCGGCATAACTCATAATACTAACTTCAAATTTTAACTTAATTCTTTTAATTTCTTTATTAATTTATTTTAATTCTTTTTTCAATTCTTTGTTCCGTTTAAGGATTAATAAAAGATAATATATTCATATAAAATAAAAAAAAATTCAAGATCATATATTTTACTATAAAAGTAAACCAAAAACAGTTTAGAGTTCCGTTTCTAACAAAACTAAAAAACTCAACAATTCAATTGACATAAACAGCTGATTAGAGATAATTTTTACTAATTGCATTCTTTATATCCGAAATATCGATAAAACCCGATATTTGATAAAATACTTCGAAACAGAGAAAATTTACTTGCAGTACAGGGCGAAAACCTTCGGCTAAAATATTCGGCTATTTTGGCTGAAGTCGAAGCCAAAACAGAAGATTTACAATTGACCGAATAAGTCCAATACCGGAGCCGAAAACGAATATTCGGTCGGACACAGAAAATATGTCTTATGATGGGTTAAATAGGCGTGCCAAGTCTATTTTCTTAAAGAATATTCATGATCCGTGGCACTGGCAACTTAAACGATTACTGTGAAGAAAAATTATATATTAACTAGTAAAAATTTTGTATTTTCCCGAATTGCAAAAGAAGGCAAAATTTTTTGTGCAGGTTTAAACAATAATTTAAACAATTTAAAGTTCAGTTTACGCATTTCGATTTTAGTTTCCTTTGTTAATTTGGATATTTTATTATTATTATTTATTTTCATATTATTTATTATTATTATTTTTTAAGTATTATTATTTATTTTCATATTATTTATTATTATTATAATATTTCTTTTTGTTTTATTAACATTTTATTTATTTTCATTTATAAAAAAAATATACTTATCTTTGAAAATTGAAAAAAACATTTTTTATGCTACACAAAAAAAACAGATTACCGATCAGCTCCTTTTAATGTTGTTTTAATATTAAAAGGAATTGGTGGTCTATGTCAAACAATAAATGTTTGACAATTTTTTTATACATTCACCAAAATTTCATTTTTCATTTTCATTTGTTTGAGAAATGTTCGACTTTGAGAAACTATATCTCCTAATCAATCAAATTTTTCAATAAAATATTTCGGATCCAGTGTAATTAAATAATTGCCTTTAATAAGATTCTACTTTTGCCAAAATCTGCGCCAATTTCTTTTCTTATTTTTACCCACTCACGAAGCACTGTGCGCCGGTACAGAAAGCTGTGCTTCATTTGGTGCAGCAATGTCGCTGCATTTGTGGTCTGCAGTTTCTCCAGATGCGAACGACGACTAACTATGTTGGCAAAGTATTTAGAAAGAAGAAGAAGACAAGCAAGAAATAAAGTACAGAGCAGCAACTTTCTAACAACGTATAAGATAAATAGAAAAATACTTTGAACAAGCGACAATCGGGCAATAAAATAAAACTGTAGCAGATTCCAAAAAAAATTGATAGAAAGTGTAAATTCAAATTAGTTGACCAACATTGCACACACGCTATGGTATGTCACACATACATACACACATACATAGGGACTGATTTAAAGAGAAGTGTGCAATAATTTCAGTTTGATGTATTTTTTTTTAGCCACCTAATCCGATCCGAATGTTCCTAGTTCACTATGAATGCATGTTTTTTCTTCTCGAAGGAGCTGAAATATGTATCTTCAAAGAACCCGAATCAAACTTGTGCCTGTATGTGTGTGGAAAGCATTTATCTTGCACACTTACTGGCTGTAAATATGAACATTTTTCATTTTCTTTCTCTATGCGCTGCGCTGCTCTCGTCAACGTTCGTTTCGGTTATGGCAAGTCGGGGTCAGTAAATTTTTTTGTTGCAGCATCAATTGCCAAATTGCAATCACAATGTACCACAATTGGCACATTTCGGTTACTCTGTTGTGGATTTAATGAAAGTTTCGTTTACGTTGATGCATTCCGTAGCCTGGTGCAGCGTTGCCAGGAACTTGAAATGATTTTTTCCTTAAGGGAGTGTTCCCGGGTAGAAGTTTGAAAAAATCGATTTTTTTTTTGGCGTTTTATTGTACCTTATACTATATACTATCACCCCCCAAAGTCGTTTTTCAATCCGCAAACTCAGTACCCACTTTTTTGCATGTTAATTGAAGTAATCTCAGCTCTTTTTGCTCTCTTTTTGAAACTTTAAACGCGTTTTTCTCGAAACCACATTTTTTGTACTGGCCGATAACTTTTCTCAGCAACTATGAGAGGTATCGACTTGAAATTTTGGGAAAATGTTCTAGATAGTTTTCATTGGATGCTAAACCAAAAAATTATTCATCAAAAAATTATTGCTAAATATATTTTCAAGCACTCTAAAGGTAAAAAAGGTGGCAAAACTGGACAATTTTTTTTCATATGGCCGCCATTTTGTTTCTAATCAACATTTTGACTAAAACTGTGGTTTAGCATCCGCGGAATTTATTGCAGATTAATAATTGCATACCCATTTCTGTTTCACATTACTGGTTCCCGAAATTTCTTATCGGCCAGCAGTGAAAATCAGCGTGACAAGGTCACATTGACCACTGAAAATTTGTACTTAGAAAATAAAATTTTTTGACACAAATATGAGTTTCTGTTCTCCAAATAATAAGGAACAACAAGCAAAAAACCAGAATATTGCATGTTGCCTTGTAGCTCCAAAATAATAATAAATAAATAAAATCGGCATTCTAGACGGGAACACTCCCTTAATCCAAAAAAACTAAAATTCATTCCAATAATTCAGAAAACTTCTTAAACTTTTTTTGTGTTTAAGTGCTTTTATTTTGTTGTGTTTAATTTGAGTCAAGCGTAAATAATGACTTTTTCTCATAATTGAAAATTTAAAAAAAATGGCTTATTTATTTGAATGTGGTTTCCTGCACACATTGGTAGAGTGTTTGTGTGTGTGCTTGTGTTAACCCCAAGATGCACCAAGGCTCAAAACATTAATCTATATATATATGCACATATGTATATATGTATATAAAAATGAATGTCTTTTTCTTTGTTTGTTTGTTTGTTGGTCACACAACACTAAAACTCAAAAACTAGAAGGCCGATTGAGCTAAATCTTTCACGGAATATTTGCATTGACTAAATCTCGGTAATCCACATAGTGCGAATACGACACGACAGGTGGGCGTGGCACATCCCATACAACCCAAAATTTTAATGTGGAATAACTTCAGAATTATAAGTCGGACAGCATTGCAATTTTTTACAGGGCCATTGTTTAGGTGAATCGTTGGACGAGGGGTTGGACAAGGGGCGTGGCACTTTTCGAGCGACCCAAATGTTTTGAATAACTTTGGAAGTACGGGTCACATATCAATGAAATTTGGCACAGACTTACAACTTAGATGTGCCTTTCGACACGGGAAGTGGGGTGGGTATTGGACGAGGGGGCATGGCACCGCCCATACAATCAAAATTTTTAATGTTGCATAACTTCGGAATTATAAGTCGGAGAGCATTGATATTTCATATACTGTCGTCCCATAGAGGTATAATTCTACTGGTAAAATTTTATGGGCGTTGAAAAAGGGGCATGACAAATTTATTTTGACTAAAATTGTCCGCGTAACTTTGGAACTGTAAGTCGCACATTAATGAAATTGTATCCCACGCCTCGACTGGTAGAATGGATTGGGCATTGCATAAGAGGGGCGTGGCACCGCCCATCTAACTCAAATCTCTATACATATAACTGTTTGCCTTACTGACTGATTGACTGACTGATTCATCACCGCCCAGCCCAAACCGCCAAAACTACAAACATGAAATTTTAACTGTAGGTATATCTTAAAAAATAAACTTCCACTAAGACGGAATTTTTTTAAATTGGGATCTGAAGGGAGCAAAACATGGGTTAAAGTGTTGTGTAAAGATACTTGATTTATTGGTCTCTTTGACTTTAAACTTGCGTGCATGGCCGCGGGGTGCATAAATATTGCCTCTACTGAGCTTGACGAATGTAAATTTATGTGAAACTAAACTATGATATTCTACATCACAGATTAAGTAAACAATTCTCTAATCTATATTATTAAAGTTTCATTTGAACTTTCCAAAGCTATGCCAACTGACAGGTGTCTTTGTTGTGAGATTTATTTATTTAAAAAAAGTAGCCTAGAATTAATTAAAAAATCATTCAGATCAACAAACAATAAAGATAGATAAAATTAATACAGTTATAGGTCTTTTAAGGAATTTCTTAAAAACATTTTTAAAAGATGAAAAATGTAAAGAATTTGAGTATAAGTTGGCCTCAGTCAAAGCGCGCAAAATTTTTAGTTGAATATTGATCGAGTTGATTTAGCTGAATATTAAAGATCTGCTGAGTTTCCAAGCTTGCGCCTAAGTACCTCCCTAAGTCAAACTGGATGTAGTCAACTCATTAATATTTGTTCAGAGATTCCATTGAGTGTTGGTTTTTGAAAATTTCATCAGGACGTTAGACTTAATGGATCGATTTGCAAAATTTTAGTACTTTAACTTTCTTCATTCCACACATCTCTTAAGAGTACTTAACAACCAATACAGCTGTAATGATTTGAGCCCAATCCCGTCCAGGGTTAAAGATTTTGTTTAAAGCAGCTTAATTCATATAAAAATCATACATGCACACATGCACAGTTTTTGCTGCATGCAACAGCAAAAAATGTAGAATGCAGCAATCTGCTTGGCGCTTGTGCATGTTTTAGGGGAAGAACGGCGAGCGGCAGATTTACGTTCCGCATTTACTATGTCAGCTTTGCGCGGCAAACACACACACACACACTCTGTCATGCGGCCATGTTTTATTTATTGCCATAATTACCTTTCATGTGTTGTTCATGTTGTTGCGCGCAGCTCAGTGAAAAACCCGATTTACAAAAACTGTTTACAATAAAAACCAAAATACAAACAAATGTGTGGCTGCATAAAAACGTCCACTTGTCGGGCATTAAGTCTTGAGAGCGCCAACTAAATGAATTTTCAGCTATAGCACGAAATAAATAAACAAATTGGCGCCTTTAATAGAAGGAAATGGTTTTTATTTGATTTAATTTGAATGCATGAATTTCTTGTTAATTGTTGAAGTTAATTTGTTGACTACTTAATAATGATGAATAAATATGGTTGACTGTTTTTTCTCCCTGTAAAACTTTCAAATATGTTTTTCCTACTTTAAAGAGACATTTAAATTTTTGCTACAAATTACTAGCAGCTTCGACTTGACTGCAAGTTTGCTATTTTTACAAGGCGACAATTTAAAATGCAAACCGCAAAACGTCGAAGAAAGCAGGAGAGCTGCGAAAGCAGAGCAGCGTAGAGCAGGACGCAAGAATTGCAAAGGACTTCATTAAATGCGCCAAGTTGGCACGACCGATCGGGCGGAAAGTGTTTATTTTTGCTGCTGCATGCAAAGGCAACGAACAAAGCCTGTAAAGTACAACAAAGCAATGAAAGAGAATAGAACGAGCCGGACATTAAAATGCTTGACGCGATGACTGTTCGACAGACAGACAGACAGAGGAGACTATTTATGTATGTTCGATGTGGCAAATGGCGGCGGGGGCGCTTGCATAAAAATAGTTTTACAAAAGTGTAAATAAATTCACTGCGTGAGCGCAAATGTTTGCATATATTTTTAGATCAGACAAGACTACCTTAGTCGCTTTGGAACTGGACTATGGACTCGCCGCGTACGGCGTTGGGCTATTTCTAACTTGGCAAAGGCCGAATGCGGCAGTTCATAGTTTGCTGAATGGTTTGTGAATGGAAATTTGGCCTTGACTCTGACGTTAGAGGGAACATATTTCAATTGTGTTTGTCTAAGAATGGCGGCGAGTAAAGAGTAAAATAAAGGTCAAAGTTCCAGAGCTATTACAGCTCATTGAAAATGTTAGTTGTTTTAAGGGCATTTCATCAACTAAACGGATGGCATCCACCAAATTTGGTTTGTCAAATTTGAACTTCTCTAAAGCCTCACTGACCTCCATTCAAAAAGTACTCAACTCATATTCTGAGAATAACTCATGCAGGCATCAACTAGCATTGGCCATCATCAGTTGGATTAGATGGAAATCAATCAGCCTTTCATTTGGGCCACATTTACCAAATGTGATTGACTCCAGCAAATGACAACAAACACGAACACGAACACAAACGAAAAACGAAAAATTATTGCAGTTTTATTTACTCGACATTTGCGCGATATCGCTTTGAAAATCCATTCAATTGCAGCAGGTCGCCGGGCCCCCTTCCTTCCCCCCGCCATCATCAGTCGTCACTTTTATGACGCCGTCAATTCGCTTTGATGGGAATTTCCTTTGTAGCGACGCTCGACTTCGGCTTTATTTACTTCGACAACACGCAAACTGAATGAAGGATATATTTGAATTTGAATTTGATTTCGTTTCGAACATTACTATTGACTGCACTCGATTGCGATGACACTTGGCTGTAAAGCTTTTCATGTCCTGCACTGGGCCATGAAGTCCGTTGAACTGTATTTTTTATGAAAAAAAATAAATAAACAAAAACAAAAACATAATAACAACTGTAATGCAATGGAAAACAAAAACGTGCACAATATTTCGTGATATGTTGAACAATTACCACAAAAGGGAAATGAACAATTTGCGACAATTTTGACTGAACAAAAAACATTGCAGAGTTATTTATGAATGTAGTTCAGTCACATTGTATTTTGATTGTATTTATGGTCGTTTATATAAATAAATATTTTGCGAGTGAGTTTTTTTGGTAGTAGAAGAAATTATTTTGCGAGAGAATCTGTCAAAGTGGATCTGAAGGTATACGAAGTCGGACTTAGTACGTGAGCGCCGATGAGTCCCAAGTAATGTACGAACACAATCGATCCTTTTCGAACTCTACTGAACGAGTAACTATGTTTTGAGGTTCAGCCAAAGTGGATCTGAAGGTATACGAAGTAGGAAGGAGTACTTGAGTGCCGATGATTCTCAACACAACCAACACAATCGATCTTTTTCGAACTCCACTTAACGAGTAACTGAGTAACTATCTTTTGAATGTGTTTATGGCCGTTTATATAAATAAATATTTTGCAAGTCAGTTTTTATGGCAGTGAAATCAATCCTATACCGAAAGAATTAGCCAAAATGGATCTGAAGGTACATGGATTCGGATGGAGTATTTCCTATCGACGAGTAGCGACATGAACTGTCTGAGATCCTAAGTGGCTACCACTTAGCTACATTTTGGATGCTGTTAAGGAATGAAGCTATATTGACGCCGCCATTATCCCTTTCGACCCTAAAGTTGCCTGAGAGCAACTTCACCTAATTGTCATCTTATAGCAAAAGCTACGATTGGGTTTAATATGGGTTTAATTTAAGTAGGCACCAACAAATTAATATTTTTAGAAGTGAATTCAAAGCAAATTACAAAAATAATTTCCAATAATTTGCAGCGATATCAGGGAAAGTTTGTGTTCTAATTGAAGTCTACGAATTGGGCACGTTTGATCAAAACCCTGTTTCTTTAAAAATTGTTAAATAAAATCAAAAAGTATTTTGTATTTTTCCATAAATATCAAATAATTTTTCTGTAATTAAAAAATATTGATACACAATTTATTTAACCCGTTTTAAGCTAAAATTGTTCAAAAGTAAACTAGCTCTTGAACTCTAACAAAGAGGCATGGCGACTTCAAAAGTTGTGTGCACACTTCTTAGGCAAATGTTTCATGATTTAAATACCAAAAAGTAATATCGAGACACTGCAAAATTCGGGTCGAAAGGGTTAAGTACTTGCACAGACGTTAGGAGCTTCGAATTAAGTGGTCGAGAAATTTCCTAATAGTGGAGTCGCAAGCAATTCCTCTCTCTTCATGCTCAAGCTGTCGCTGTTTTTCCGAACTCTACTGACCGAATAAAATCATCGCCTTTAAATGCAAACATGCTGCCAACTTGCAGATCAAGTAAAATATGACTAATAATTATAACTAACTATTTTTGTGCCCTGGCTTGCGCTTGCCTCTTTGCTACCAAAAAACGGGCACTTCCGCTGGCTACTCTCATTGCCAAGCCAGAAGTGGGCCGTTTTTAAGAAACACTCAACTGCGCCTCTGCCTGTCTTGCTAGTCGCGAGACAGTTCCAGTCTTCAGTGACCTGTTGCAGTCAGGTTTTCAGTCGCTCTAAGAAGGTTCCCATAAGTTCTGGATCTCAGTTAGTCGGAGCGTTGCTTTTGCGAAGCTGAGCATGTTCGACAATTAGAGGCTCCTGAGCTTATCTTCTTCGAGGATCATGCTTCCAAGGCACATGTACCTGAACTGCTCGAGAGCTGGGCACTCACCTATGTAGTGCACCGAGGTTTCGTTGTCCTCAAGGCAGATGTCGCATAAGGCCAAGTCTTTGTCCCAATCCTGATTGAGGGCAGGATTGAGGTCCTATTCCTTTCTGCTAGGTGTTCTAAAACTTTACTTGAGACTTAATTTATATTATTTTTGGTAGGACAAACAAATCATGGTAATGGTTTTGTACTAATAAAAGTCGGCATGAAAAGTTTCTACAAATAAGGTCCAACCGGTAATGATTACAAAGGAGTTTGGGGTTCCAACTCGCCGGCTGAAACCGTTTGCTAAAAAATGTGCCGGTAGTAAATATGGTTTTTCAATGGAATTGGGCTCAAAAGTCCAAACCCACCTCCTCTCCAAAATAAAATCCTGTAGTTGCCAATGATTAACACAATGGGTCTCCAATGCCGTTGGTCACAGCTAATTTATATTAACCTAACATAATGAAAAGTAAAGTGAGCAAAGTTGAGGGAAACCTGTATATGTTGACTGTTTACAGACTGAGCCATGACAACTAGAACCCCAGTTGTCATGGCTCAGTACGTCATGGCTCAGTACGTCATGGCTCAGTGCGTCATGGCTCAGTACGTCATGGCTCAGTCTAACAAACTCATCAGAGCCCACCCGAAGCTTTGTCATCTGGAAAAGGTTTATAAGGCTTTTCAAAATACGTCAACGATTAACTATAAATACGTATATATGTAAATTTTTATTTTTGGATCAAAAGACCACACATTTTTTTGTTTGTTGTTCGGTGGCATTTGTTCTGCGCAGTTGAGAAGAAAAATACATTCCTGACTTGTATGTATTTGGATTATGAATTGCGCGTTTGGTGTTGGTCACGAGTCAGTTGTTTGCCTCAAACATGCATCTGTCTACAGCTGTGCCAATTTTTAATCTAGACAAATAAAACATTTTCAACGTGTAGTCGCTTATTGAATGACAAGGAATGTGTTGATTAAATAATTATATAAAAATGAAGGACAACTTAAGACCTACTTTAGCTTCATATGAATTGTTAAGTCAAATATTTATTGAAGCTGGTTTGTCTCAGTGATCTGATCTGACTGCCTAATTTGTATTTCTCAAATTAAGAATATTCAGTTAATATCGAATATGTAAAAATTCAGGCCGCAGGTTCTATGTGAACATTTCCGAAGAGTCCAACATTCGAATGATGCCCGGAATTACTCATACTTTCGTTGATTTTATAGATATGGAAAGATAAGGCAAAGCATGTTTAAGGATTTCTTTAAATAACTGTACATGTGATTTATTGCCTACATTACCAGCATTAAATGTGCGCATTACGCACAAAATTAGTATTAAAGTGAAATTTTAGCGCACTTATAATAACTGAAAAGTGTGCCGAATATCAAAAGTGCCCAAATTTTGTGCTAAACTGTTCACAAAAAGCCGTTGTTGCTAATGAACGGCTGATTTTTTGGCTGTAATTTGCTCTGGAAATTAGGAACCATACAAGCATTAACTTCAACTAGCGAATCTTTTTTCCAGACTTACAGAAAAGCTTGAAATTTAAGTACTGAAAGACGAGAGGAGAATTCAAAGAGGCGAAGAGATGCTCGTCTGTGATAAATTGCGTTGTTATAGATTTGAGTGATATTTTTCACCATTCAGTGCACATTTGATAAAAGCTCGAAATGCGTAAATTGTGTAATGTGGAATTTTGCATATCTATGCGAAGATTTATTTATGGATTCTATTTCGAAAAGTTAGTAAGAAAGATCAATAAAACATTTGCATACATTTCGTGTATTCTGGTGTAGAAGAGATTCTAATGGCAAGAAAATAATATTAAATTCTTCTTAAACCTTTTAAGCCTCAAACCTCTCAAACACGACCACTTAAACTAACTTTTGGGTTCGACTAGGCCACACACACTGGTAACTAGCTGAAGGAAGGAAGTGAAATCTCAAACCTTTAGAACTTTTCATTGTACTTATGGGACCCATGCCTTGGACATGATCACTTAACCCAACTTTTGGGTTCTACTAGGCCACACACACTGGTAACTAGCTGAAGGAAGGAAGTAAAGACTAAGAACCTAAACGGGAATGTGATCCATAACTTTACAAAATGATGACACAAATTGCATTGTTTGTGTATAGGTAAAGTTAGGCTAAGTAAGATTAAGTTAAAGAGGATACGCGTGGCGATAGCTGAACTTCCTCTCGGAGCTCTTTTTGGTCCACTGCGAGTCCCTTCATGGAGGAGGTTCTGCCTTAAATTTAGTCAAACCACCTAAAAAACTTAAATAGATCCATCAACTGAACCTTAACTTGACACTTGGTCCGGTATGAACATTGAACACATTTTGCAGAGAGTAGCAGGGTAAATGTTTGATCATCTCTGCCTGTTCTTCGTGTCCTCAGCTCTGGCACGTGTACACTGTGCGACTGTATTTGTGACCCATCCAAAAGATGATATAGGCGTACAACTAGAGGCCATCCTTTGCAACTTGGCATACTCAAGAGTTTACAACCACTTCTCTCAAAACCCTATCTCCTAACCTTTATATCCTTCCTGAACCAACGCAATGCCTCGCATTAATAGGGGTCATCCCAATCATTTAAACGATTTAAACGATTTTTAAAAATATTTTCCGCTGAGCAATGACGAAGATATGGATGTGAAATTAAAGAGGCAACTTTTCGCTTTTTGGCTATATTATCTATTTTGAACTTTCAGGACCAAAATATGTAAGTAAGTAATATGTAGTATTATATCTCAAATTTATATTTTTCTATCTAATTTTATAGACAGAAAATTAATGCGTATTCCATACTAATTCCATGCTTATGGATGAAACTTATTTTTTAATTTTAAACCAATAAAGATAAAAGAATAAAATTTAGGTATTACACCGTGCGACAGAAATTAAAAAAACTGTTTACAGCGAAAAAAATCCATATGGGCGTGAAACTAGAGACCAAATATAGTAATACTGCGTACTCAGTTTTTCATTTCTACATCCGTTGTCCTTTTGAAGAGGATAAAAAATAAAAAATAAAATATAAAAAATAAATATATGTATATCAAATGAAAGAGGAAAGGCTCAAGAATTTAAATAAAATGAATATATTATCTATTTGTAAAAAAAGGATATGAAAAAGGTCCTTTGAAAATTGTAATCCTTTATATCCTTGAAAATTTGTAGAGAATTTTCTTGAAAAGTAAGTATGTTCCTTGATCACGTGTCAAAATTTCATTATTCTCGCTTCATTGATTTTGCATCTTTTTATTATTTAAAATACTGATACTCAAATAAATTAGAATTTTTGTACTTCATTAGAATTGCAGCTTCCGCCTTTTTTTTTAATAACTTTCGAACCAATAAAGTTAGAGTAAAGATATTTTGAAACATGATCAAGGAGATTTGGGGTTTAAACATACTTACTTTTCAAGAAAATACTCTACAAATTTTCAAGGATGTAAAGGATTAAAATTATCAAAGGACCTTTTGCATGTTCCTTTTTTACAAATGGATAAAAATCACTTTTATTTCAATTTTTGAGGCTTTCCTCTTTCATTTGATATATATATCGCCATAGTCTAATTAGGATAAGTACTTTTTATATTTTTTAATTTTTTATCCCCTTCAAAATTTTGAAGTCCTTTTAAAAGGATGAAGGCTGTAGAAATGAAAAACTGAGTACGTAGTATTACTATATTTGGTCTCTAGTTTCACGCACATATGGATTTTTCCCGGTGTGAAAAATGTTGTCGCACGGTGTTATACATACAACAGACAGAGATTCAAAACATAAATTTTTGTTAAGTGTTTGCTAAAAAACTTCAAAGACATCGAAGAAAATATATTTGAAAGGCTAACATTTTCTTCTTTAATTTCATACCCCTATCTTTATCATTGCACAACCACAAATATTGAAATAAATTCTTTGAAATATGTTTGTCTTTATGTTCTTTTAAAATTCTTTTATAAGGACATCGGATCAGAAAATGAAAAACTGAGTATGACATTTTACTATGAATGATTTCGAGTTTCACGAATATATAATCATTTCTCGATCTCGACAAAAGTGGTTTTTTGTCGCACGGTGTAATTTGTACTACGGCATGAAAGACGATATTTAACGAGTAGTTATATGCCACATGGCGTGTCTAATGTCCAGTGATCACTTCAATGAGTTTTCGTAGCTGGAGGTGAGACTCAGGGATAGCAAGTTGGTGTATAAAACATACTTTAAAATATAATTTAATACAAAATGTGACACTTAATATTATTTGTGTTTTTTACTATATTTTAAAACAATATTTGGGGCCTTTTTTCATTTCAATTCTTCAGCAATTTTACTTGAAAGGCCTTAACTCGTTGAAAATTAAAAACAAGAAATGCATTTGAATTCTATATTTCACATCATATCAACGCTAATGTGTTCAGTTTTTGTTACCTGTTTGAAAGACAAACCGAAAGACGGACATGGCTCCAAAGACTATCTTGATGATCCATATCGCAAAAATCAGTGCTTTCACACTTTATTGAAAAGTGAGACCATATCAAATGTGCATATCTCTGAATTAACCAATTTTAAGGCATCGAAAGGTATTTGAATGACATTATTTCCTTTGACGTCTTTGAATCGAATTCTCTCCGAACACAATTTTTATGACCGTTGAAAGAAACTTGAATTAATGCCCAAAAAAAGCAAACGCTACAAAGTTTTTTCTAAACTGTAAACCCATTTCGTTTAATTATCGCCAAAGTCGTCGTGCCATACATTTAATTTGCAGTTGTTTATATTGTTGCTTAAAATATTTTGCATCGATTGAATAAAATATGCAAGCATCTCATTGATAGAGCAATAAAATGTTTAACATTCGCCGGCAGTTGGCACTCGACTCGAGCCAACAAGTTCTGATCGACTAGTTACGCATTTGTTTGCTTAGGTGAATGCAAATGTCGGGCGATTTCGCCATTCGGTGCCGATAAGAGTGTGGACTGATCGCGTCACGTGCTTAAGTAATGGCGCGCTCGTGTTGGCAGCGCAAATGTGCGCCGACTAGTTGGCGACTTGGATGTGGTTGCCAGTGTTGGGCTTCGCATTGGTCATTCACCTGAGCGGGCAGTATTTGATCTGACTTTTTTGCAATCAATCAATCTTACTATTTTGCTAACTATGCTAATGTGTTAATGTGTGAAAAACTGTTAGGCCTTTCATGGTTAATTTGAAAATTGTGTATTTATTTACTTAGCAGTTAAGTTCTTAAAGGCCCAAAGGGTGAGGTGGGTGATAGCTGTGGTCATATGGAATAGTAAATACATGAGTTTTGAAAACTATAAGCACACAGGAAGGTTAATGGGGTTTCGACAATATAATTTTATTTTTGCTTCGTAGAAACCCAAAAGTTGACAACCTCACAGATTCGATTGTAAGGGGGACGCTCTCTGGTGGTGAATTTGTGAACTTTAAATAATTTTGTATTTTTTGTATTGAAGAATGTTGTCAATTGCTGAATAAATCATTCAAAACGGCTCAGTAGTTTCCGAGATATGATGTTTCCTTTTTTTATTTACTACATTTACAAGTGGGGAGCCAATTGCATAGAAAATGGCCAGTTTTGTATGGCCGCCACCTTAAGACTTGGAGATAGCGTGTATGTGTGTTTGGAAGAAATATTTGGAAGAGAAAAAAAATTAGTGTCGGTCTTACATTTGATACATCTGGGTGTAACCTGGAAGCAGTTGGAGCCTATTTTATAAAAACCATTATTTTGTATGGGAGCGCCATTAACCGTTGGAGGTAGGGTAAAAATATGTTTGAAACAAATGTTCAGTAGGGAAAACTAGTGGGGGTCAGTCATAGGTTTTAACCCTCTAAGAGCGAATTCTAAGCAACTGTGGTGCAATTTGTTGAATTCCCAGCTTTTTTGTGAACGTTGTCCTCGATGCAACGCCATTTGACCCCACGCTATACTCAAAATTTTTGGTTTTTGTACTTTTTCACCAAACCGCAAACAATGAGAGGTTCTTCAGCATCAATAAACCATTATTAAGAATCTGCATACAACTTTAAATCATGTCTAATATATGTATGTACTGATTTATTTTTGTTGTTTCAAAGCACTTGACCTAAAAAGTGAACCTCTATAATCTTGTTAAAAAACTAGCTTTTTCAAAACGAATGAAATATATTTAAGCGCGTTGAAATTTATGAAGCTCTCCTCGTAATAACTCAATTCTTTCCAATGTCGACTTAAGCTACTCTTACATATGACCCCAGATATTTTTTATAAACAAATTATTGATAAGTAACATTCTAATCAGCACATTTGCACATCAGCCGATTTGAGATGTCAACATGTGTTCCTTTATCTCTCAAGGTTTTCTTAAGCTCTGACCTACAGTTTGTGATGCTTTGACGTATTTAAATGAATTTGTTGTTGTTATTAAACCAAAAAGCGCCTTGCTTTTTGTTTTGTACTTATTTGGTTTTTGTTGTTGTTGCAATTTCAATCGACACAGTGAGTTGTTGGCAATTTGCAAAGCGCTGACCGCAAATGTGTTTACATTTCACACACACACACACACACACACACTGCTAGTCAGTTAGTAATTATTGTAGCTCCTCGAAAAGCGCACCGCATGCTCAAGTCAATTTATTTTTGTTTCCTAATGGGAAAATAATTGCAAGTCATTAAGAAGTTGTCAAACATGGCATGCGGCTCATGAAATATGCGCGCGTCCGCGGCCACAACGCGCAAGAAATGCAAAGAGGCAAAAAGCAAAAAGCGCACAAAAGCCAAAGTCCGTCGATTGGCGGCCGGTCGCGCGACTTTGCAGCTACAGTCGAACAGTGAAGCGGTCACGTGAGCGTTGACTGGCAACGAGGAACGGCCAATTGGCGGCGTCATGTGACGTGGATGGTGATGCGCAGGAAGGGCGAGGAGTGAGTGGCGATGGGTGGTTTATGCAGCGAAAAGCGCATAACACAGCAACGAACGAACGAACGTGACATAAACATGCACGATGCGGCTCAGCCGGCGAGCACTTATGCGATTGCGTGTGTGTGTGTGTGTGTGTATACACTTCAAGTGTATATCAATAAATAAATCGATTTAAATGCCGAGTGCGTCGACCGTTGCGTTGATACTTAAAAACACAATTTATGTTCGTTTGAAGGCGCAGCATGCGGCTGCGACTGCATTTGGCCAAAGCACAACAACAGCGCATCGGTGCGACGGCGGCGGCTGCGCCGACTTGATGCCGTAATAAATGCCGACTCTCAATCACTGCAATGGCAAATGTGCAATTTCGTGCTGACGTCGCTGCGACATGCCAAGCGGCGGCTAATGCACAGTGCTGCGCAACAACAACAACAATAACGACAACAAAAACGACAACAATGTTAAGTTGCAAATCGGGCTTAATGTCGCAGTGAGGGGCGAGTGTGCACGTGAGCGCCTCAGCAGGCTGCTGTCCGTCCGTTGCGGTTGTCTGTCCGCCTTCGAGTGCCTTCAAGTGCGGACCAGTGTTGTGTTGTGTTGTGTTGGCAGGCGATCATTGCTTGTGGTTTGTTTACTTTTTGCTGCTGCTGCTGCATTCGAGTGGCCGCAGTTGTTGTTGTTGTTTTCGTTGTTAGTGTTGACGTAGCGCTGCGCTTGTGGTATTTTTAGCGTCATCTATTTTTGCGCATCGTGCATTTGCCACTTTGGCATCTTGCAGATTGCGTGCACGAGTGTGTCCCACTCGTGTGCATTCGTCCTTGAGAAACGTGCACAATTGCCGCATTGTCGCAGTGTTGCAATGTTGCAGCGTTGCCTCGCCGAGCAAAACCAGCTACGCGAAATGTGTTGTGCGCTTTCAAGTTACCTTCGTCGTCTTTGTATCGGATTTATTTTTACGCATTTTGTATTTTTACACAATTTGTATACTTTTACACGCCACAGGAGCCAGCAGACCCGAGGCCCGGCGACAGCGAGTTGCGTTCGTTGCTGGCGATCATAATTTGTGTGCAATCGTCTAAGTACCTGAGGTGACTTTCCGATTACTTTTGTTCTTAAGAATTTATGTGTGTGTCTCTTAGTTTTATGTGGTTTTGTTTTTTATTGAAGTTTCTTTTTGTTTGTTTTTTATTGAAGTTTCTGTAAGGGTTTTTTTGTTTGTTTGAGAAGAAATGAGATATTAATGCGTTGCCTGGCATGAGTGAATTTCATTAATTAATTCTGCTTCGTTGCGTTTCAGCGCGCATTAGCAATTCGCATACAGGGTGTGGTCTATTGGAAGCCTTAATGTAAATTGCCAAGCAAATAAAACTTTTAGTGGAGATAACTTAACTGGCAGTTTGAGGCATTCGGGCTTTCAGTAATCTTTGCTTTTACATAAACTAAGCCGAGGGCGTCCCACTTGAGTTCAACGAACTGTTTATCAAACCTGTATGTTGCATGTGTTTGAACTGTACTCGCATGAGCGCAAAGACTTTGGATGTATGGCTTAACCCATTTTGCTGTTTTGTTGTCATATGGCAACATGTTGCATGTGTGTGTGTGAATGTTTGAGCACTGTTAAGTTCGGGAAATGAGATGATTTTGTGGCTTTTAGAATATTCAAAATAAGAAAATATTATGAAATGTAAAAATTAAGTTTGAAACCGTTCGAAATCGGTGTTGAACTGTTGGTCTAGATAGGATTAAATAAACAGTTTGACGGCCAAGGTTTGATCTGATTTCTAATTGAACAATCTAGAAAGGCGTTTTGGGATTACCTACTAAAGAAAATCAAAATCGGCCTTTCCGGAAATTTGTACGATATATCGTACAATTTTTTCAATGATTTTTTATTTGTCAGCGAACGCACTTTTGATGATATAGCTTTTTAATTTTCATTAAGTAGGCTATGTTGTATCATTCTGTTTAAAAATATAAAATATAATAGCCGTGGCTACACAGTATGAGTGCGTTTTGTAAGCAGCTTTTTGCAAGAATTTGAAAAACCAGCAAATGACGGTACTTCTGCGTAGGAATTTTTAAATAAATAATACTTTTTGGTAGCAAAAAGCTAAACAATTTAAAAGTTTAAATTAAACATTTTTTGCGTCTAAATATTTTTCCCGAGTCTTTTAAAAAATTGTACGATATATCGTCTAAATAAAAAGCAAAGGTTGCAAGTTATGTTTGCATTTTTTTTAAGTTATGGATTTGGTAACAAATTTTTTGCGTTTGCTGGCCTGCCACGCCCAAACCAAAAATTCATGAATTTGTACTCCTTTGCGGACCATTGTACGATATATCGTACTAAATTGATGAAGGTGTAATCTTCAACCAAAATGATTTTTTTTGAAATTTTTTTGTATCACATTGCTAAATGTTCAATAAGAGTCAATATTTTGAAGGAAAAATTTGTATCTCAAGAAAGGTGAAATTGACCGGAAAGGGTTAAAGAAACCATAAAGCAATGAAACAAAGAAGGTTTCTAGTCGAAATGAGTGACGCACATAGGATATCATTTGGGCTGGAAGTTTCGTACATTTTTGAGCCCAATACCCTTTGAAACTATATTTGCCGCCAACAAACAAACAACAAACAAGCAAACAAGTTTGTAAACAAACTGAAATTTAGTGGATTCCGAACACTCGAAATTTCCTGGTCTAAATCGATGAATTTTAAGTCTACTGACGGTAACAGATGAGAGATATGAAAACTTTAGGAGACACTTATTTCGACTGAGAAATATACTTGTAGATTGTGCTTAGAAGTCGGTGGGACAGCTGCATACTTAGTGCACCGTTGTGACTAAAAGATTGTGTCTACTGCGACGACGATGACCTATGGGCCGCTAGACACAGAAACCTATTCGAGATAACGCACTGCATAGCTAATAGAAGTGTTCATTGTTGCCAGATCTGGAGATTTCCTTGTAGATTTAGGAGATTCTTAGAATTTGAGGGAAATTTTTAGTAGTAAGAATTGTTTAGGAGAAAGCTTAGGAGATTTTTAAGGTAATACATTTGACATCATTAGTAGCACTGAAGCTTTGAATATTGAAAGTTAAAGTGTCTAATTTAATTTAATTTAATTTAATTAAATAATCAATGAATAAATTAATCAATGAATAAAGGAAGTTTGCAAAAGCATATTTCATGGCAATCAAATTTTTTATTTGCGTTAAGTTGTTAAATTGTTGCTAAGCTGAAACTGAATGAGTAAAAAGGGTGCAATAAAAAAGAAAAAACTGAATCAATTTTTATTTTTTTTTATGAGAAGTTAAATTCCTTAATTTATAATGACAAACATTTTAAACAAAAATGTAAACATTTTAAACAAAAATGTAAACATTTTAAACAAAAATGTTTAGGAGATTTTTTTACATTTTTGGAAAAAATTTCAGCTTTTTTTTAAGGTTTAAAAAAAAGTCAAAGAGTTTTTGCGTTAACCCTCAAATGCATGAATTATTTTCACGTTTGCTAAATAAACATAGGTTTTTATTTTTAACACAGAAAACCACTGAAAAGTGAATTAAATATTAATGAACTATTTAATATAAGCAAACAGATTTCGAACGTGGTTGTCGTTTCAAAATAATATATCGGGGTTTAATTTGAAAATATACACAAATATGTTAGTGTGCCGAAAGACATCAATATGCATTTGAGGGTTAAGTAAATAAGAAGAAAATCATTTCAGATATCTGGCAACATTGGAAGCGTTCGATAATTGCGGCCAATCTCTGCATTGCATTAATTCTAGACAAGCAGATAGCTTGAAAATAATTGCAACTTTTGAAAGTAAATCAAATAAAACCATTGAGTGATTTTGTTTTATCTGTAAGGTTCCCAATTATCTCTAATCATCGAAGTTATTTTATAATTTTAAAACAGTCGCGTGCAATACGCATAAAAACGCATCAATAACCAACACACACACCGAAGCAATTCATTTCAATTCCAAGTATCAAATTTAGAACAATTTCAAAAGTTAGACAGGTTCCGAATTTGTACTTTTCGAACTTTTTTTTAATGCTTTCAGAGGTCGATGATTTTTTGATGCTAAAATTAATTTCACCTCAATCATGAACATTTTATGCAAATGTTGAACGCCACAAGCCGTCAAACGAACTCAATAGAGAAGTGACTCGTGGGTTTGTTTGTTTTCGTAAACACGACAATTTTTCTTCTTCGTTTCGTTTTTACTTTTTCTTCTTTGTTTCTCCTTTTTTGTTGTTGTTGTTTGTGAAAATAAATTTGAAATTTGAATGTCAAGTTTGTTGCTTTTTTTCAACTCATTTCACACCAAAGCGCCCAGTGCAATGTGTGATAAAACATAATTTTGTGTAAAAATTGTTTGTATTTTCCTTTCTTAAAATCTGTTCCTTAATATTTAGCGTCTGCCAAGTAATTTCAGCCCATTTACTTTATGTATGAATGCAACAATAAATACGAGTAATTCGAAATACGAGAAGTGAAAGCGTGCGGCTTCTTAATGAGCGAATTCCAAGGATTTTCGACGCCATGCATTGCTTGACTTTACTTGGTGTTGGCCAGATTTAAGACACATTTAGTCATTAAATCTTGCGAGACCATAATGAACAGGTTTTGTTGTTGTTTTGCAGATGCAGAGAAACAGAAAACAGACAGAAAAGCCGGAACTGTTGAAGGCAGTCAATTAAGAATACGCATTTTTTTTAAAGAGAATTAAATATTTCCGCGAAAAGAAGAGAGTAGGAAGTCGAGTAAAAGCCACTGGAGAATGTACTTAACAGAATTGCAAAAATTAAAAAAAAAAAACAAATGAATTCTTAGAAATCAAATGTTATGTGATATATTAAGTTCACAGGGCTCACTGTTTTGGTGGGTTCAAACTGCCCCAAATCTCAGCTTGTTAAAAAAATTGTGGGTTGCAAATATAATTTCAAATAATTTCATTTTTAAACTCCAAAGTTGTGTACGAAATTTCCCCCAAAATGAAATTCTGTGTGCGTCACTGGTCCTTAGTGGCTCCTAACCTCTGACTAAAGCAATTGTACAGCATTGTTGTTGTTGTCACTTACCTTGATTATGTCGTTGTTCGTCCAAATGAGCGTCGAAGCGTAACGCGTAACGGAGTGTCGATAAAAAAAAATTTGTTACGAATTTGTCACTTTTCACTTGTTGGCCTTTCCTTTGCGTTTTAAATTTTTTGCTTAGCTATTTCGTTGTTGTTTGGTTTTTGTTGTTGTCTGCTTATTTCTATTTGCAGACCGCAGACAAATTCACACAAATCACCGTTGAACAGCGCTAATCGTCGACCCACAGAAGAGATAACATTGACTGGCGACGTTTCAATAAATTGAAATTTTTTAAGAAAACAAGAATTGGGGAAAGCCAAAATAGATGAAACGAAAATAGAAATATTGAAATTTTTGGCAAACAAATGAAGAAATGTGTCACAGTGATAACTAAGGAAAAATATATATATATACATATGTACAAATAAATAAATTAAATTTAAATAGCAATAGTCGAATGAATCATTTGAAGGTGAAGCACGAGTACAGAGAAACATTTAAATAGTTTAAAGTGCGTTTACAGTGATTCAAACGATTGAAAGTGAATTTTTTGCACTAGAATGCCCAAGAAATTCGAAATTATGCTATTGAGAACTTTTATTATTTTATTGCATTGATTTCCAAATCAAACTCTTCCTTGATTTTTTTAATTTCTTAGAGCCAATTTTAATAAAAAATTTAATTTGACAGTAATTACATTTTTTAAAGTTACTGCTATTTTTAACATTTTTTCATTATTTTATTGCATTGATTTCTAAACAAAATCTTCCTTGACTTTTAGCATTTTTTAGAGCCAAATTAATAAAAAATCTAGTTACTGTGAAATAAAGTTTCTTCTATTTTTAACATTTTTTCGTGTAGGCTTTTAAGAATGCCTCAATTGGCAATGGTGCATTGTAGTGTTAAGATGCTGGCATCTAATGGAAAACAGATACTTTTGACTGTAAATATTTGGTTTAGTTTCTATATTTCTTGGAAATTTTTGTGGTAACATATTAAATTCTCTTTTGAGTAGAAAGTACATTAAGTCCATTCATTCTTTGATCGCGTAATGCAGTGTTAAAAGTAATTTCCCTATATGAGCTCATTTTTCGTCTCGTTTTTTCAGGTCTGGGAAATGTTTGCGACACATATTTACTACTTTTTGTTTAACCCTTTCGACCCCGAATTTTACCCTGTGTCTCGATATTACATTTTGGTATTTAAATCATGAAACATTTGCCTAAGAAATGTGCACACGACATTTGAAGTCTCCACGCCTCTTTGTTAGAGTTCTAGAGCTAGTTTACTTCTGGAAAATTTTAGCTTAAAACGGGTTAATTAAATTTTGTATCAATATATTTTAGTTACAGAAAAATTATTTAATATTTATGGAAAAATACAAAATTATCACTTTTTGATTTTAATTAACAATTATTAAAGAAACAGGGATTTGATCAAAAGCGCCCAATTCGTAGATGTTTGTCATTTTCTTTGAATTCACTTCTAAAAATATTGATTTGTTGGTGCCTACTTAAATTAAACCCATATTAAACCCAATCGTAGCTTTTGCTATAAGATGACAAATAGGTGAAGTTGCTCTCAGGCAACTTTGGGGTCGAAAGGGTTAAAATATACAAAAAACTTATGAAAGGGTGGCAACCCGTTGAACAGTAGTCGTAGACGAGCAGTGCCGAAGAAACCGAAAACATTTATGAATCTAAGAAAGAATTATCAGCAAGTTCATACCTTGCAATAGGAATTCCAATTAAAATTTGATAAATAAAAAGAAGTGAAAATCATTCAACAACTCTGACAACTACTTAGGAAAATTTTTTGTTTAATACAATAGCCTGAAAAATCTACTCAAATGTATACTAAACGACGTTGAATGAATGGGCGGAAGTATTGGTTTTGAAACCCAAACAAAGCAATGTTTTGTCTAAAACTTTAAAACACTTCAATGGACTTAAAGACTTAGGCTTCAATATAGACTTAAAGTATAACAATTTAACACCAAACTAGCTGCACACCTTGGAGTAAATAGTTTAAGATAAGGTTGAACATAATTTTCTTAGAATTCAGAATTAGCTAAACTAAATCATTTGGTTCGATGCAAACAACAAGAAAACAATTTATTGAGATGGCGATTATCGTCGATTTCATTATCTCTTTAGGGTTTTCAAAAACCAACTATAGAAATCATGAGGGCAAATCTACCTCTAATCTATCTATTAGTTTACATAATTTTGACTGTGAGGTGACGATAAGCGCCCACGTGCGCATTAAAGTAGAACTGAAATGAAATAAAATACAATTTGTAATTCATTGCAAGTGAAATGCCTTCAAGGCAAACTTGCCTGCTTTGTGCCATACATTAACATACGAAAATACGTACAAGAAAAGCAACAAGAAAACAACCGCTAACGGAACTGTTTCATACTCGAACAGAATATTCATTAACATTTGTGTGGTATGCTGCAGACTGTTGATGTCTGTTGTCGAAACGAATTGAAGCAAAGCCAAAGCAAAGCGAAATACTATAACAAGTAGTATGAGAGTGCTTTAGTCGATCTTGGTCGAAGTGTGATTGCGCTACAGTAGAATTGATGACATGGTAAAACAAGTGTTCCAACATATTTGCCACTATACCAAATTTTGCTGTACCAAATTGGCCTAAAAAAGGTCCAAAATACAAACAAAAGCATCATTTTACAATTTCTACACAAAAATAAAACAAAACTTTTATACTGAAATTTTTACTGATTGCCTTCAAAAGGTTAGTATTTCTTTGTTGTTTTGCTTTTATTTTTTTTGTATAAAAAAAGCTCTTATTACACAAATAAAAAGGCCCATTTTTGGTCGAAATGCACCAAAAGTGGCAACTGTGACCACTAGAAGTGTCAGTTTAGACGAACGGAAATATGTCACAGGGCATCACCAAAAAATTAGCTCATCAGAGACACCAACATCTACATTTCCCAAGCATTTCCCAGCAACGGATGCACAGACAGTGT
Organism: Melieria crassipennis; assembly: GCA_963668005.1. Taxonomy (NCBI): domain Eukaryota; kingdom Metazoa; phylum Arthropoda; class Insecta; order Diptera; family Ulidiidae; genus Melieria; species Melieria crassipennis. Next base: position 148,412,465 of record OY764961.1, on the reverse strand, counting down.
TGCCAGATACCTGAAATGACTTTCTCCTAAATCTTAAAAAAAATACTGAAATTTCCTCCCAACAAATTTTTTTATTTTTTAATTTTTTTTAAATTATTTTATAACTTGCGTCCTTTTAAGGTATCATGGCACGTTAGAAAGGGGAATTTTTAATGACTAACAAAATTATTTATTTTTCAGCTCCTTTATTATCAATCTTTTTGAAAATTTTTTTTTTACAATAGATTGAAGGTTTAAGGAATCTTTTCAAAAAGATTGATAATAATAATTTTGAAAAATAAATAATTTTGTAAATCATTAAAAATTCCCTTTTCTAACGTGCCATGATACCTTAAAGAAATTAAACTTCTCGTAAAAAATAAAATATATGTATACATATAATTTTTTTTAATGCAGTTTTTTTTTATTCATCTTAAACTGAACAAAAAAACTTAAAAAAAAACAAAGCATATAACAAATGAATTAAACAAAAAGTTAAATTTTTGGCAGGATTTCATTGTGACAGCAATAAGTGAGAACGAGCTTACATTTTGTAAGCTTCAAAATTTTTAACATAATAGGTTACTTTGACTATTAAAATAGTTGCCAAAATATGTTTTGTTGCCAGTGTTCCCAAAAAATTCACTAAGGATCCGAAAAGTCCCCTAACATAAAATATAAATCTCCTAAACTTTTTCCTAAACAATTCTTCCTCCTAAAAATTCTCCTAAAAGGCCAAGAATCTCCTAAATCTAGGAGGAAATCTACTGATCTGGCAACACTGTGCACAGACTGCGCTGTATGCAGTAATAAACTTTCTCTCGGGAACAAAAGCTTCTTAGCTGCTTAGATCACTTTGCAGCGATTAGGAGATAACTTCTTCTTCTTCTTGATGATATAGCATTGTTTATAATGGCCAAAGCAACAATTATTTGGTCCTATGCACTCATCTGTTCACCTCTCAATTGGCCAGAACGTGTCATAACTTTCAAAAACAGACTTCAAACTTTCAGAATCAACATAAGTTTGAGTATAACTACAACACACTTTTAAATGTAATTGTGCTCGAAATATCTTAAGCCACGCCCCATAGTAAGTTTAGAGACGAAGAAATTAAAAATCAAAATTACAAAAGTCAAAATATTTCAGCGGAAAATGATTTTTTTAAATCTTCATAGATTATGAGAGAAAATGTTGCGACCCATTGGTGAGCATTCAAATCACTTTTCACCTAATTTTTTCACTCAGCAGTTTCAACCTTCAAACTTTGCTCTTGTAAACACTTTTTACTTTTCACTTCACTGGACAGACGCCTTCACGTTGCGTCGTTTGTTGTGTTCGCGCGCCAAATGCATAAATTTCCCAACGGTAATTTTGTCTTATTTAAGTTGACACATTATCAACAAATTGTGATTGAAAATTGCAAACAAGTGTAATCAGATGTGAATTAAAAACGAACAAAATTGAGCAGAGCGCAATTTCGCAGTTTGTTTTTTAACTGAAATGTATGAATTTTTCACAGGTTTGTAGCGGCTGCTAGTCACTGTGCTTAGTGCCGGATATGTAATGCGACTACTGTGATTACTTCGAACGCCGCGCGATATATGGTACGAGTTCAATAAGGTTGGGGGCTGTTGCCGCTGCGGTTGTAGCCTATCGGCGAAATGTCGCGCCAGCGCGTGAATATAATTGCGAGTGTATTGTGAAATTGTATTTTATATTTTTTGGCTTAACCCATTCGTAGTCGGTCATGATGAGAATGTGTTTTGTAAAATCATAGTTTATTTGTTGGGTGATTAAAGAAAGATTAAAGAAACAAAAATAAACGACTGCAGCATTCCGGACAACCGGATCCATGCTTTTGAAAGACGAATGCTCTCTGCTCAGCACTGAACTCTAAATTAACTTTTTCCAAGATGGTTTCATGAACATTTTTCCAAAAATCTGCAATAGATGATAATTCTCATGTTTGGTTCAAAAATGGGTCAATGGGTCTGTTTGGTGTCGAGTGCAAGAGACTTCATGGACGAATATTGAAGTGAGTTTTGTTTGAAAGGATATTCATGGAGGCAATGAAACCAAAGACAATGCAAAATGAATCCTTTTCTTTTCGCACTCAAAGCTGGTTTACTTTTAATTACGACCATATAAGACGGCTTCATAGACATTTTTGCAATGAACTGCAGTCATTTATAACTGAAGCCGTAAGTCTATTGGAAAACACTGAATCCTAAAACACGAGAGGCACGAAGGCAATGAATCAGCCGTCTGTGGACTTCCCAGAAGACAAATTCAAGAATGGCTAAGGCAATCCATTCTGCAATCAATTATAATCCTCATCCGTTTGAAAGAACTGGGAGGCCGTAACTCTTCGAGTATAGTTACTCTGGTTGCAAAGACACGAGGATCAAGAAGGCAATGAATGGATTTGAAATGCAATCGAGAACCAGAAACTTACACATATTTTCCCATAATTGCTCTGTTCTTAGTAGAACAATATTTCAACATGGTTCCAAATGACTACTGGAAAGGTTTGGCTTAGAAGTAGAAGCTGAAGAAGAAGTAGAAGTAAAAATAGAACTGGAAAGTAGTAGCAGTAGAAGATTTAGTAGTAGTAGAAGTAGAAGAAGAAATAGAAGTAGTAGCACTTAGTAGAAAGTTTTTCTTCGAAGACGTTTAGAAGTAAAAGGGCCTAAGTAGAAGTAAAAGCAGAAGTGGTAGAAATAGTTGAAGTGGAAGTAGTAGAAATAGTAGTAGTAGTGGTAGAAAGTTTTTCTTAGAAGATGTTTAAAAGAAGAAGAAGTAAAAGCAGAAGTGGAAGTAGAAGTATGAGCAGTAGAGGTGCTAGTAGTGGTAAAAGTAGAAGTATTCGAAATAGTAGTAGAAAGTTTTTCTTAGAAGATGTTTAGAAATTGAAATAGAAGAAGAAGTAGAAGTAAAAGCAGAAGTGGTAGTAGGAGTAGTAGCAGTCGATGTGGTAGTAGTAATAAAAGTAGAAGTAGTAGAAATGGAAGTGATAGTAGTAGACAACTTTTCTTAGGTGACGTTTAGAAAAAGAAGAAGTAGTTAGAAGTAAAAGCGGAAGTGGCAGTTGAAGTGGTAGTAGAAGTAGTAGCAGTAGATGAGGTAGTAGTAAAAGAAGCAGAAGTAGTAGAAATAGTAGTAGTAGTACTAGAAAGATTTTCTTCGAAAATGGTTAGAAGTAGAAGAAGAAGCAGAAATGATAGTGGAAGTGGTAGTAGAAGTAGTAGCAGTAGAAGTGGTAGTAGTAATTGAAGTAGAAGAAGTAGAAATAGTAGTAGTAGTACTGGAAAGTTGTTTTAGAAGATGTTTAGAAGTAGAAGAAGAAGTAGAAGTAAAAGCTGAAGTGGTAGTAGAAGTAGCAGCAGTCAATGAGGTAGTAGTAGTAGAAGTAGAAGTAGTAGAAATGGAAGTAAGAGTAGTAGAAAGTTTTTTTTAGATGACGTTTAGAAAAAGAAGAAGAAGTAGTTAGAAGTAAAACTAGAAGTACTAGCAGTCGATGCGGTAGTAGTAAAAGAAGTAGAAGTAGCAGAAATAGTAGTGGTAGAAGGTTTTTCTTAGGAGATGTTTAGAAGTAGAAGAAGAAGCAGAAGTGATAGTGTGGTAGAAGAAATAGTAGCAGTAAAAGTAGCAGGAGTAGATGTGGTAGTGGTAAAAGAAGCAGAAGTAGTAGAAATAGTAGTAGTAGTACTAGAAAGTTGTTTTAGAAGATGTTTAGAAGTAGAAGAAGAAGTAGAAGTAAAAGCTGAAGTGGTAGTAGAAGTAGCAGCAGTCGATGAGGTAGTAGTAGTAGAAGTAGAAGTAGTAGAAATGGAAGTAAGAGTAGTAGAAAGTTTTTTTAGATGACGTTTAGAAAAAGAAGAAGACGTAGTTAGAAGTAAACGTAGAAGTACTAGCGGTCGATGCGGTAGTAGTAAAAGAAGTAGTAGAAATAGTAGTAGGAGAAGATTTTTCTTAGAAGATGTTTAGAAGTAGAAGAAGAAGGAGAAGTAGAAGAAGAAGCAGAAGTGATAGTGCAAGTGGTAGGAGAAGAAGTAGCAGTAGAAGTGGTAGTAGTAAAAGAAGCAAAAGTGGTAGAAATAGTAGAAGTAGTAGTAGAAAGTTTTTCACAGATGATGTTTAGTAGTAGTAGAAGAAGCAGAAGTAAAAGTAGAAGTGGTAGTAGTAATAGAAGTAGAAGTAGTAGAAATGGAAGTAACAGTAGAAGAAAGTTTTTCCAAGATGGTATTTAGAAGTCGAAGAAGAATTAGAAGTAAAAGCAGTAGTAGCGGTAAAAGTGGTAGTAATAGTAGAAGTATGTAGAAAGTAGAAAGTTTTTCATAGAAGATGTTTTCATGAAGGCAATGGAACCATTGGTAATGTAAAAAGCCAAAGACAGTAAAGAAAAGAGTTCTTTACGTTCCAAAGAAGAGGGAGGCGATCTGTTAATACAGTGGAAGCTGATTGAGTGGAACTGACTGAGAAGCCTTGTAACTAAGTTCTAAAGAAAGTTGATTACATGAGCATGAAAAATACGCAAAAAACCTATCAAATCTTAGCAAATTTGATGATTGATGATTGAAACTGAAGGCTCATAAATTTGGAAAAGGAGAAAAAGCTGCAAAAGTTTGTTCATTCTAAAATGATGTATTTTATGATTTTCCATCTCAGCTGCAGTCACTAAAAAAATCGAAAAACAAAATCTATAAATCAACTGAGGCTGACGTGTGAAAGGAGGAAGAAGCTGAAGTAGTTAATGTTTTTTTTCTTGAGTTATGTATGTCTACACAATATTTCATGGTATTCAATCATAACTGCATTAAAAAAAAAAACAAAAACAAAAATCTGCCAATGAACTGAGATTCAGTTCCGAAATATCTTTCCGCATTTGAAGTTAATTAACTACAAAAGTACTAAACGACTAATTAAACAACACGTCCGGATATTTTCAATGCGTTAGTTATTAATTGGTTTTTTGGTGCTCATTAATCAACAACTTGAGGTATTTTCAATGCGATAGTTTTTAATTTGTTCCATTGCAGTAATCTATTACTCGAACTTTTGGCAGCTTCCGGTAAATTTAGCTCGTAGTTTAGTTCGTACAAATATTCAACTATCAACCGAAGGGTTAATGAAACTAATTATGGCTCTGATTTTGTCATAATTGAGCTAAGCACAATTTTACGCAGCCATAAAAAAACTTATCACTCGCAATTTGGCACAATTTTTCATTAAGTACTTCATTTCATTTGTTGCTGGTGTTAATTTTGATTTCAATTCACTTTTGTCGTTTGTGCTTTTTTTTTGGGCTCTTCGAACTGTATCGGCCGAGCATTATCAGCGGCAGTGCGCGCGTCGTGTCAGCTGATCGTTGTGCGGTGTTCGCTGTCAGTTGCCAATTGCCGGCTTACAGCGCATTGCATGTCTGCGCTTTTGTAGGCGCTTAATGCAGCCAATTAAAAATTTAAAGCAAATTGACTGCGCACAATGCGCATCGGCACCCTGCACCCGGGCAACGATGTGCGTTACGTGCTGTCATCAACAAGTCATCAAACAAATTGTTATTATTTTTAATTATTTATAATTGCGCGCATCGGCGCTTTTTGTTCTCTCTCGCGCAATTTTGTTATGTATTTAGTGCGTGTTTTTTGTCCACTTTTCCACAATTTCACATTTTCCACTTTTGTCTCCGTTGTTTCTTCGATCGTGCCCGTTGTCTGCGTTGTTCGGGTTCGTGTGTCCGGCTGTGTTCTTGCGCCGTTGTGTGTGTCTGCCTTATCGGGCACGCGAGTCAATCGCGTGTCCGTTCGGCATAAACACAGCAACAACACACAGCCAGAGCGTGATCGCGATTTTCTTCCGGCCTCGAGACCATCGAAATTCATACGCCGCCCCACACACACACACACACACTCACTCACTCGCACACACATTATTCGTTTGGCAAAGCGCCAAACGGCACAGCTAACAATAACTTATTGCCAGCTGGTTTGAGCGACGTTTGCCCTCCACAACAACAAAAAAAAAGAAGGCAAACAAGCAAAAATATATTTTTAACGCAGAAACTAACAAACGATGCCAAATAATCACAAAAATTTCGCGCCGCGCACGCCCGTCTGCAGTGCCGCAGTGGTTGTTGTCGTTGTTGCTGTGATGTTTGCTGTTTGGTAGCGAAAATTGTGTGCCGCTGTTGCGTTGGTCAGTGGCGCTTATGGTTGTCTCGCTGGCGAAGGTTCACGTCCGACTATCCTCAGTGCCAGATTTCTGGTCTGGTCTGGCCGGACTGCACTGGCAGCGCGGTCAGTTGCTGTTCGCCGTCACAGTGACTGTGACTGTGACTGTGGTGGTGCTCGCTGTTGTGTTGGACACTGTACAGTCACAGTCACAGTTGCAGTCTCCGCCTTGGTCTTCGTCTCGGCGTCTATTTGGGGATACGCGCGATCGTGTGAAAAGGTTCGCCACTCGCTGTTGGAGTTTGCGCTTTTGCACCTACATACCTATTCATTATTCTTTTGTTTTTTGACATTTTCTCACTTAACCCCATCATGCTTTGAGAAAATACTGTGACGAGTAAATATGGGCAACAAAAAGAAGCTGTTGGCAATGGATGACTACTTATTGTTGGGCGAACGCAATGATGCTTGTTAGGTCTTGTACATTTTCCAACGAAAAAATTCCTCGTCTGTTGACTTAATTATGAAACAAATTGAAATAGCTTGTTTAAAGTTATTAACTAATTGCATTAATCGATCAAAAGCCGATTGATTGAGAAGATTATCTCTTTAATAACGTAATGTTAAATGTTTGTATATAAGGGCTGAAACAACCACCGTGGCTCAGTTGGTTAGTCCGTTGGACCGCGAGTCGCAGGCAGCAACCTCAGGTTCAAATACTGCCTGTAATAACACCTAAAAAAAATAACGGGAAAACTCATTTTCTCTTTCGGTGTCTGTCCTCTCAGCTGGAAATGGCAAACCTCTGAGAGTAAAAATAGCTTATGAAAGAGCTCTCAACCAGCCGTTCGGAACCGGCATAAAACTGTAGGTCCCTTCCCCCCGTTTCGTGTTCAGCGGACCTAAGTTAGTTTCTAAAACACTTTTATTTTTAGGTGTATTTTTCGTGTCGAGTAGTGTAATCTAGCGAATCTAGCTGGAAAGAGTATACAGAGTCTATTGACTTCATAACGCTCACACTGGATCTGTGAGTAAGGGAATTTTCCCCTTTCACGAAACTATTCTTCCATTCTTTTCCTATGTCCCAACTTTTTCTTTGAGATTGAATGGACTGGACCCTCACATTATCATCCTCATCATCGTCAAGATAAACTGAGTTCATTCAGTTATAGTATCACAACAAGTCTTTTTGGCTTGAGTGGACTTCCCTGGGAGCACTTAAGCCTCAACAACTACCTTTGTAAGTATAATAACAAAAATTGTTTGTGGCTCTTAAACATTTTCTAAGTAATACCATGAACCTATCTTCTTTAGGAAAAACATAGTTTATTCATTCAGTTATAGTATCACAACAAGAGTCGCCTTGAGTGGACTTTTTTCGGAGTCCATGTACTCATGTATCTACGATATAATAAAATACCTCTTATACCTTTATTCAGTGGTTCATTTATTTATAATTTTCCCGCAGTAACTCAGTGAGCATTTTGTCATGACTTACAAGGTAGTAAATTTCGAATCGCCAAGTACGAATCGGCTGTTAGCAAAATTGATTCATATTTGAGACTTTAGTAATTGTTTGTATAAAGTTGACTCGCCTTTCAGAATCAGTGTAGCATAGATAATGGTTATAACTGCTTTTTATGGTTGCTTGTTGTATGTTCCCTTGTAACGTTAGTTATTAAGTGGTATACCAAATCCTATAATAATAATAATTAATAATAATTGACTGGCACGACAGCCCGCTTACGCGAGACTAAGGCCTAGCTTCCCGCAACTACCCGTGTTGTGCGTGTGAATTTGTACGCGGGTTGAAGGGACCTACAGTTTAATGCCGGTTCCGAACGGCAGGTTGGGAGCTCTTTCATAAGCAATTTTTACTCTCAGAGGTTTGCCATTTCCAGCTGAGAGGACAGCCACCGAAAGAGAAAACGAGTTTTCCCGTTATTTTTTTTTTTTAGGTGTTATTACAGGCAGTATTTGAACCTGAGGTTGCTGCCTGCGACTCGCGGTCCAACGCACTAACCAACTGAGCCACGGCGGCTGCCCAAATCCTATAAAGCAAGATATCTTTTGTTGAACGAGAACATGTCTTTCAAAAAGAGGATATGTCCACCTAAAGGAGTATAGTTCTTTTGCCGAAGTATAGACTTTTTGCGAAGGTATATGAAGCCATTAAAAAATTTATGACCTTCAAAAAGGTTAGAATATGTTATACATCTGGCATCAGAAAATAAAACAATATTCTCTTTGAAGAGAATATGTCTCGTGCACAAAGTAAAGAAAACATCTTTTACATATAAAATGAAACAGAACCTACTTGCTAATCGTTGTTCTCTCAAAATAAACTTCTATACTGTTACCTAATCTATCTTAACCCATAACGAAGCTTAGGCAGTTTCTCGATTGCTCGTCCAGTACACTCGTTGGTCTCTTAGACCCATTCTAATGTAATCATGGACCCATTAAGTCACACGAATTGTATGCAAATAGCTTCTCTCATATCTCATAAAATCGCCTTTGGGTTAATGGATTTTTGTGTTTTGCTTTAGTCGCATTGCTCTCGCGTCTTCCTTTTGCGCTCTTCTCCGCATTGGCTGGGCGCTATGTACGATCGTCGTGTTTGGCTGCTGCTGGTCTGCTCAAAGAGTGATCTTGCACTTGACCGTTTTCTTAGCTAATGCCGTCGGCAATGTAGTCGACTTTGAAAAAGAAATAAAAAAAGATATAAATAGAAAGAACAAAGGAATGCCTGCTAGGAAATTTCTATGCTTAGGCTGAGTATTTGGTGTGGGTTTGATTTGGATTTGATTTGGATTTTATTTGATTTTGATTGATTTTGATTGATCGCTTGATTGATTTTGATTGATCTTTCAACTGGCATTGATTACATGTTTGTTACGTGTATAACTTACACGATAACGAGACATGACAATGAGTTGGTCTTGGTTTTGAATGCCATGTCTGAGTAAATAAACCTCGTCTGTAGGCAGGTTGTAGACCAAATTTCAGATCTGAAAAACGGTTGGAATAAAATCAAAGAGAATTGATTTCTACTTCGACTGAAGACGATGTTGGCAAACATGTCTGCGTGTGTGTATGTAGGTCAGTTCGAAACCAAGTCTTGCCGCAATAATTCAATATTTTTGTATCATTTGTACACAAAAGAAATTGACTGGAGATGTATATTGTTTTCAAACATCTGATTGACTGGTCGCTGAACTGACTGAAACCAGTTCAGTTTCGATACTTTTGAATTGTTATCTCCGCTTCTGTGATTTTTCATTCGGTCAGAGGGTAAACGATTCCATATTTTGTTGTTCCATATTTTAATGGTATACGTTTTTAATTGAAATGACTAATTCCTTGCGTCGTGTTGTTGTCAACAACGAAGTCACTTTTCCATTTCATTATTCATTCACTTAAACGAAATCAGCTTACACGCCCAACGCCTGTGGCCGCATAACTAATCAATGAAATCACTTATTGATAGTTTCATCGACTAAAGTGCAAATGAAGCGGACCTGAAGTCGTCGTGATTAAATTGTTACATCACATATGGCACTTAATGCATAAGACAGAGCTAAATAATTACTTGATTGCAGGCCGTAAGTGTGGGGTATATTCCGCTGATTTTGGAGTCAGGCCGGCGTGTAATTATTCGGCAATGCTTAATTGCGGCAAAAGAGGCCGTTAATGAGGCCGAGCCATGAAAGGGGCGCAACCACGTGCGGACGAACAAAATCCCCGACGTGTGCATGCAACATGATTAATGCCGCCAACAGGCAGCAATGCAAGTGATGCGGCCGATATATTTGCGCTCGCCATTAATTTCGACTTGTGAGAATCGGCGGTGATTAACAGCGCCCGTGAATAAACATCCTTCACACTCAATTAGTCACAAGCGAACTATTCAATTGATCAAAAATTGTGCATATAATGTGACGTTGCACGTGCAACTGTGTGCGTGTGTGTGAGACTTAAAAGCAAATAAAATGTGATATACAAAGCGGCATTAACCCGTTAGTGCTCAAGTTGGACTGAGGTGTAGATATGCTGAGTTAAAAGAGGTTTATTTTGGTTTTTTGAGCTGTTTTTTTGTTAGTTGAAAATTGAAGTTGAATTGAACATTTTTTGAACGTTATTAAATTTTTCATAATTTTTTGAGTTTCCACATACCAAAATTAAGATATTATTGGTGTGTAGCTAAGAAAGTCATTTGAAACAAAAAATTGAATACAATTTAAAAAAAAAAGAAATAGTTATCTTCTTCTCCTTACATAAAATTGTTTGTCCTAACTGACTGACTGACTGATTCATCATTGCCCAGTCCAAACCGCTGAAGCTACAAACATGAAACATGAAATTCAAGCTGTTGGTACATGTTGAAAAATGAACTAAGATGCAGAGTCCGACCGATTAATCGGCATCGGCATCGGCTAGTATCGGCCAATAAAATTGGTATCGGCATCGGCTAGTATCGGCATTGGCCAAAAAAATAGGTATCAGCATCGGCATCGGTATCGGCCTTTTTTGGCCGATGCCACATCGGCCGGTTTTGGTCGATGATGCATCGGCCTATTTTTTTTTCATTTTTATGCTTTCATTTTTTGTACCAACGGGTTCTTATACCCCTTTTCAGTAATTTATTTTTAGATACACTTTAATATAAAAGTTTCCTAGAAATGTTTTTTTTTAAACTAGGTATTCTTAAAAACACAGATTTTCTCGAAATGTCTATGCATTGCGTCTCTTAATGTGGATATCAGAAGAAGGGGCATTTTATTTATCAATCTTATCCTTCTTTTTTATTTGGAAGAATTTTTTAACAGGCCTTTTATTTTTTCCAAATTTGTTTTCTGACTTCTTCCCACTGCATCTGTACAACGGGTCGCAATTTGAGAGTACAAATTTTAATATAAAAATCGTAGTTTTAAGTTGAATAAAAAACTGAATTTGTATACAACATTTACGTCACTGTTTTTGTTTCTCTCTCAGTGAATAAATGTGATATATTATTTTTTTTTTAAAACATGTTAATGTATTAGAATTTTGAATTCTCTTGTTATTTTATTTAGTTTTTAATTATTCATTTTCTCGTTGTTTTGTTATTTTGTGATGAATATTACAAACAATGTTTAATAGTTCCTTTTGTTATTTTATAAAATAGACTGGTTTTTTCGATTGAATTCATTCGTGTTATTTTTTCTATGTAATCATCATCGACCGATTTTCGCCCTTTCGGCCGATTAATCGGCATCGGTCAAACTCACCCTTTCGGCCGATTAATCGGCATCGGCCAAAAAATTTGGTATCAGTCGGACTCTACTAAGATGATAATAAAATTAACGCTAAGATGGAATTTTTTAAATTCGGGGCCTAAAAGGCCAAAACATGGGTTAAGGTGTTGTATGAGGAAACGCGATTGAATGGGATTTCAAATTTGGTAAAAACACTTCGAATAAAAGATGATTCGACACGTAGTTTTTATTTCTTCGAAAATCAAAATTTAACGGGTAAACATTGGGTTAAGGTGAGAGAAGACTACGAGAAAACCATGAACCGATGGGCTTACTGACCTCAAAGTTGGTGAAAACACTTGAAATCAAAAACAATTTGACACATGTTTCTAATTTTTTTAAAATCGAAACTTAACGGGGTGAACCAAGGGTGAAAAGTTTGTATGAGGAAACATGATTTTTTACGCCTTTTGACTTCAAACTTTGTGAAAGTACTCTTAGTGAGAAAGAACTGGACACGGGTTTTTAATTTTTTCGAAAATTAAAATCTGACGGGGTCAACTATGGGTTAAGAGTTTATATGGAAAAATGTGAAAAAATGAATTAATGGACCTACATATTAACTTCAAACTTGGTGAAAGTACTCTTAGTGGGAAAGAATTTGACAAGTGTTTTTTATTTTTTCGAAAATTAAAATCTGACGGAGCCAACGACGGGTTAAGAGTTTGTATGGGGAAAACACTTCAAATGAGAAATAAGTAGATAAGTATTTTTTCATACAAATCTGAAGGGATCAATAAAGGGTTAAAACTATTGGATGTTGATTGTTGAATCGTAAGAAAACTAAAATGTTGAGATCCTCACGGCGCAAAGTTTATTTCAGGAATGAAAAAATATTTCGATACAAATATCAAACATTGAATTTCAAAACAAGGATTCTAAGGATTCATACAGTTTATACAGTCAGGATATTTGTATAGTGTTTTTGTTATACAACAAAAACAACTTGCGTGCAATGTCGCGAAAACCTGCGAGTTTTCTTCTATTTCCAATCTCCTAACACGATTAATTTATTTGTGAGCAAAATAAACATTTTGTAACTCAAGGGTTAAGCACATCAGACAGACAAAGACACAGAGAGCTGCAGAGACAGTGGCAACAAATATGTCGTCCGCTTTTGTGTTTTAAATCGCGCGAACATACTCGACGCCGCACAAAGTGTAATTGCGTTACAACACTTTGCTACAAGAACAATAACAACAACAAGAAGTGGATGGTTGGTTACAGCACTTTACTCGTCACACCACAGAGGTGCAAACGCCCAAGTGACAGCATGCGGCATGCGGCGCACTTTGCCGTCTCTGACTCACTCACACACATTGTTGCGTTGCACTTTAGCTGAATTGCAGTAAATAATTGCAGAGTGGCGCCGTAATTGCAATTTAATTACCACAAAAAACGTAAATCATCTCATTTAAACTATTCTACAAAGTGATTTACCACAACTACAACAACAACAACAACAACAGCAACAAAAAAAGAGCAGAAAAGCGGCAACCAGATAAGGGGCATTGGGAAAGGAATATGAGGTGTAAGAACAGCAACAGTGGCAAAACCACCGCCACCAAAAACAACAACAACAACAACACCAAATGGCTAAATTCGTTTTAGTAACTTTTCACCAACTTCCGGCAATAATTTGCACACAGAAGTGGCAAAAGTTTCGCATTAAATGCAAAATATTGTTAAGCATTTTACAACACTTACGGCGCAGCTGGTGGGGCGGTGACGGTGTCAGCGGAAGCAACGCGGTTGGCGGCCGGATTGCAATGGTGTTGCGGTGTTGCAACGGTTTGCGAGCGACGTTATTTTGCTTTCATCCTGTTTTGCGCTACTTGTGGCTTTGGTGGCAGCGAGAGCTGGGGGAGTGGCATCTTCCTGTCAAACTGTGCCAACTGTAAACGCTACAGTTGCCGTTTGCCGGCTTTAGCTGAACTGAAACCGCAGCACGCCGACTTTGACATTCACAAAGTGCGCCGCAAGCGACAGCGAAATGTTAAATGGGGAAATGGGCGGCGGGAAGGCAAAAAAACTCTGCTTTTGGAGTTTTGCACTGGTTGCCGAATTTCATGTCAAATGTTTCGTAATTAGTTGCATCCGATGCGTCTGTACTCGAGGTGTCGGATGCCCAAACGGAGACAAACTCGAAACTCTAAATGATTGTCTGCTATCCTCCAAATTGAATAAAAATGCGTGAAGGTTTGGTTTGGTTCATAAATTGTAAGTTTACTTCGGTTCACTTGCTGGTCTTGTTGGTTCTCCTTAAGTGAGTAAGGGGGGACTATACCATTTTGAGCGTTTTTTGAGGGCATTTTTGACAATGTTTTACTTGCAAATGAATACCAATAGACGGATGAGATTTTTTGTAAATGAAAGAACTTGTATTAGTGTACAAAATGGAATTTTTTTATCTATCCACCCCTCACCTCTCGCCTCCCACAACTCCTCGAAGTTACGATCTCCTTGTAGCAGCGTTCCGCGGTAGTCACGATTGAGCCTCTGGGATTTATCTGAAAGTCAAAATTGTTTCACCATTTTGAACTATAGGTTTGTCGCACGTCATTAACGGATGGGATTTTTAAATTTCAAATTTAAAAAAAAATGGCGGCCGTTTAAAGTAAAAATCTCTGACAAGATACTACCCTTAGGTTGGAATATACATACGAGATTTCAAGTGAATCCGTTGAATTGATTCCGAGAAATCATGACCACCGACTTTGAAAACATGATTTCGAGAAAAACGGGTTTAAAGTTTTGAAATCAGTTTACACTGGCCTGACCGCGCTAGGGAAAAGCCTCATATCTCAACAAATTTTGCGAATTTTGCCAAATGGCTTTGCAAACACATTCTCAAGGGTTTACTCTAATGAATTAAGCAAAAAAAAAAATTTCGATTTTTCAAAACCGAAAAGGTATACTCCCCCCTTAAGGAAAAGTTCCTTACAAAAAGAAAAAAAACACCAATACACACACAGGAGTAAAGCGAAAAGGGGATCTATTCCTATGGCCAGTTGTTCCTTTTTCATACCCTTCTACTGTCTTAATTGAATCTGTTTAGACTCATGAAAGATTTTCAGACACTAATAACCACTTTGCCGCCATTGAGCGTGATTTATGTTTTCAAAGTATTTGCAATCTTTGCACATCTCCGTTTTGTTGTTGATTTTCGCATTTATTGAATTTTTGTTGCTTGCTATTTCTGTCATCATTGACAGTCAAATTTTGTTTGCATTCTCGACATTTTGACACCTAGCCACTGCAAATATCTATGTCTATATGCAGTCGAAAAACTGAGCGGCAGAACGCGCGACACGCGTTAACCTCAATGCCGGCCGGCCTGTGTTGTTGTATGTGCAATTAACACTCGCCGCGTCCGTTGTTTGCTGCAATCGCTGCTGTCGGTGCGCGTGCCTGCTCACGCCCAGTCGTCGTCATCGTAAATACAAACTCTGATTTAACTGGAATGTTGTACGTCTTCATGGAATGAATATCACTTAATCCTTTCCGACATGAAAATAAACCCGTTCAGTATGAATTGTATGGGCTGTAGTCCAAAAAAAAAACACGCCAAATGTCTGTGTAAGAATTTTATATCGCCGCTTTTTCCTTTTTTTTTAAAGGAAACACCTTATTCGACCTTATTCTGCGACTCAGAGAGGGAAAAGGAAGACAAAAAACAGTTGCTTAAGGTCGCTTTCGGACTACTGCAACTGGGTTTTTTTTTCAGGATCAGCTGACGTTCATCTATTGTCGAGAAAAGTTTGACTTTCTGAAGTAAGATGGTGGCATGCCGCAATGCTTTTGTGCCCACACACAGGCAGACGATCTTTATTAGAGATCAAACCCTTTAACTGATTATTTAAAATTTATTCGTCATGATGAAACAATTTTTCGTACTTCCATATTAGAAAACGAAAAACAATTTTAATCGAGTTATATTTCAACGAATTAGCTATATATTTTTTTGTCAAGAAGTGCCAATGAAGAGCAGCTTTACAAATATGTATTAAGTCCAGTTTAAATTTAAATTTCTGAAATTTCATTTACTAGTGTTTGGTTTTGTCTTCATACATATAACGTCATACATTTTTCTTTTTACCAAATACTTTTAAGAAAAATAGTTCAGACAGAAAGTGTTTTTAAAATTCAAACAATCAAGTAAGGTTAAGGAGACTGTCGAGTGTCTTAGCTTTGAGATATTTGCTTAGGAATAAGAGAGAACGTATCAAAGAACCAGGATTTTCTTCATGCCACTGTGTCAGAGCCTGTGTCAGAGCTCGTCTGGTCAGTCCAACGTTGATATAGTAGGTCTACTATTTGACCTTTTTGAAGTCAAATTGAGAGTATTAAAATCATAGAAATGTTAAATTTTACAACGCAGCTCCCTTAACTCTTTCGCTGCTGCATGTGACTCACGGCATGTTTACTTGAAATCATATTAATATAATTTTATTATGAAGTTATTTAATCATAAAGTTAATTTATAATGTTTGTGCAAACGCCCAGCAAAATTCGTAACGAAAGTGTTAAGGTGCCAAAATTCAAGGTATAGTAAATATAAATCTATTATTTTTCCAACAGATGACATTAGTAATCTCGTGTTGTTCGTGTTCGTGTACCCAAAATATGGTAATTCAACGTAAACAATTTTTTTTTTCAAAATAATTGTTATCGGTAACGTAAATGAAATAAAAAAATAAAAAAAAAAGAAAATAATAAATAAAAAAATAAAAGTCATGAACAAAAGTTATGAAGCAACGTAAAAAAATTCCAAAATAAAAATTATCGATAACGAAACAAATATTTGTTTCTTATAACTGTTATTATGTAACTCAAAAATATTTATTACATGATAATAGTTACAGATTACGTAACAAATTTCTTAATGAAAATAATTATTACTCGTATAAAGCAATATTTATAGAAATTTCTTTAATGAGGGCAATTTTTTTGTTTCCAAAAATATGGATAATAATTATTTTAGGTCTCTGGTGACTGGTGATGTAATCTGCCAGCAGTGAAAACCGCTTTCATATATTTGCTTACTTTGTAGGAATTGTTTTACTCTGTGGTTGAAAATTACTGGGAGTTTGCCACAAATTTCATTAAGCAAAATTAGGTCACGGGGTCGAGACTAACTCTTATTTAACTGGCCATAACAACTCGTTAACTGGTTTAAAACAAATCACATACATATATTCGGCCCCTCGATTACTCTGGACCTGGTTAAAGACTCTCTCTATCTCAGCGTCACGAACTACTTCTGAGCAGCTGAGTGTTTTTTTATGGGTTTTCTTATAATTTTTTTTGACATTGCCATACGATGCCACTTAGTGGCCACACTTTATGTCACCAATTTTGTTTGGTGAAGTATTTTGCTGTTGAACTCCACAAAATGATAATTTTTGCCATATGGAAAACAAACTTCTGGCTACCATCAATAGAACTCTCAGGCTATTATATATTATGTTAACCCTGCATTACTATCGTCTATTAAGGGGTCATTCTCATGCGCGGACAGGAAAAATGGAAATTTTTCAGAAATTATTTCCTTTGTGAATACGAGGAATTATCAAAAAAAGATATTCCACTTTAATTTATTCATTGTTATGGTAAAAAATTGTTGTTTTTGAAGATTTTATCAATGAAAAAAAATATGAAATTTTTAACATATCAGAGTGAATTTACTAGGGGCGATAGCTAACAGTATGTAGAATGACGTGACAAAATCGCGGAGAGATCGGATGAATGGTTTTTTTTAAATCATTCCCGCCATTTCAAAAAAAGGCGTTCCGAGAAAAACACGTTTAAAGTTTTGACTAACTGATGCAATCCTTGCTAGAAACCTTGACCGCTCGTTATATAAATGTCTGTAGAAGTCGAAATACTTGAAATTTTCCAATAATATTTTGACAGTACCTTCTTCAAGGATGATACATTCCAAATATGTTAAAAAAAAAATTGATTATTACAAAATTTCACATGAGAATGACCCCTTAAGTACACTAACGCCATTACTAACTGTGGGTGTAATCCACCCCCAACTTTTGATTATCTGTTTTACTTATCCATTGAGGTAAAATAAACAAAAATCAAATTTTCCCGTAATCAGAACATCATAACATGTAAAAATAAAAACACATTATTTAATTTTGTTAATTCATTTATTTAATAATTCATTATTAAATAATTAAATTAATTCATTTATTTAATTAAAAAATATGAAATTAAAAGTTGTATTGGGAAAATAGCCACATCCTGCACAATTTTTAAGCTATGTTTCTTGGGCTTAATGATTTAGAAAGCCAAAAAAATGAGTAATAAATAATTATTTAATAATTTTTTTCGGATCGAGGTAAAATTTTGCGTAAAAACTCAAACTCAAACAAAAATAAACAATATACCTGCTACTTTTAAAGGTTACACCGTGCGACAAAAATCAAAAAATTTCCAAACACACGAAAAAATCTATACACTCGCGAAACTAGGGGCCAAATGTAGTAAAACTGGGTTTTTTGTTTTTCTCTCTGACGTCAGGATTTTTTAAGGTCTTTGAAATTTCAAGGTTATGTTTATTTCAAGGAATTATTTTAAAAATTGAGCGCATTGAAGAATAACAATATTGGTATCAAATGAAAGAGAAAAATCCTTAGAATCTTAGAAAATTTAATGTTTTAGTGCAAAAGGACGAAGAGGTAATGAAAATGTCCTTTTAACTAAACTTTATCCTTGAATATTCTTGGAAATTTCCAATAGTTCTTTTTTTTTAATATATCGTAAGGACTAATATGTGCACTACTACATCCTTGAATTTCGTCCTTCTAACTTTATTAGTTTAACCCTCAATCGCCCACCCTGAGTCCAGGGGACTCTCTACGAACTTTAATAAGTTCGTACAGGTTGTGTTTTTATGTTTCGGCGTCCAGCTTTCGTATACCTTCATACAGGGTCGCGCTGAACGCGAAGACGATCGGAAGTTAGCGCACTACAATTACAAGGGTTAATTTTGGCATGGAGTGAGTCCCAGGGACTCAGGGTGGTGTTTTGTGTTACAAAAATTGTACTTGTAAATTTTTTTAAAATCGTGTTAATTTAAATTTAGGATGCCAAAATGGCTGCGAAAAGTTCAAGAATTGAGATTGTTAACCCTTTGGGAAGTTTTGCTACTAACAATTTGCCATAGTTGTGCTAAAAAGGTATGTGAGGTATGTGCACAACATATGAAATTCAACCTGCTGCACATTTTCTTATTTTATATAATGAAGTATTACTTGAAGTTTTTTTTCTGAATAGTTATTTGGTTTTTAAGTAATTTATGTAAAAAGAATTGTTTTTGTTAATTTATTTATATCTTTTATTTTTGTAAAATGTTTAGTGTATGTTTTTCAGAGTATATTTTTTCTATCAATTAAAAGGAGAATTTTTATTTGAGTTATGTAAAGATATGGAATGATATCTATTACAAGAGGTCTTAATGTGGCCTACAAAAAAATAAAAAAACATAAAAATTTAATAGGTGTTGCGTTATTTCCAAAAAAAAAATTGTGAGTCCGGGGGACTCAGGGTGGGTAGATACGTGATTTTAATAGGGGTGGGTGATTGAGGGTTAAGATATAACAAATTTAATGTTATAAAAATTATGTTACTTTTCCTAGAGCAGAATTTTTAAGGATTTTCTACTAAGTAAATGGTCTATACATTATTTAAAAAAAATTGTCGCCAAAAAGTTAATAAAAATATATAAATGTATTTTATAAAAAATACAACTTCATTACTAACAATCGGTGTTAAGCATCCAGCAATTTTATAACGCCACTCCTATCGTGGGTGTAACACACCCAGTGACTTTTTAAAACAATTGTATAAAAGCATCAGCTTTATTTATGCAACTGCAATGTACTCTAAAACCTTCAGAAATATGCAAATGTGGATTACATTATAACTTTATGTTGGTTTTGGTTAAAAAATCTATATTTTACTAAGAAATTGAACTCACAGAGTGGATTCCACCCTGACGATAGTAATGGAGGTTTAATATTCTCAGTTGTGTCATAATTTTTGTCACCAACTGTAAAGTTGTGTTCAACTTTTCCCACTTACAGCTACAAATTTGATGCCCAAAACTATGCTACAGTTTTTATATGAACTTCTTGGGAACAGATTAATGCCACTGTCACCCTAAAAGTATGCTTTAGCAGCGCACCTCAATTAGAGTTGCCAAAACCGTACATTGCCACAGCGTCTGACAGCACTTGGAGCGGATAATGTCTCATTTGTATAAAATATATGTAATGCGAACGCCATGTGTGCCATTATGTCGAGCTGTATGCGCCCAAGAATGCTATTAATGGTAAGTTCACATTGCCATTTGCATAAATGCTATAATCATTGGCATTAAACGATTGAACTCATGTCTCGGAGTGGCTGAAATTTACCAGAAAATGGCTGCGAATGCACTTGATGCCAAAAAATAAGTTTCATACCAGAACACACACACACACGCATACATATCTACACACATAGAGCAGCTCCTTAATGTACGCACACGCAGGCAACATTGAGTGGCATCAAAATTCATGCGTTATGGCTCAGCGGCGCGCCTAAGTGTGCTAATGTTCTGTCAATGACATCGGACGCATTAGCCGCCAAAACCGAACCGAAAAGCGGCGTTCATTGCTTGTGCAAAATATTCAAATGACTACAGCGGCGGCGCTGACACACTCGAAGCGCGAAGCGGAAAGGCACCGAGCGCAGAGTGCTTACGGCTTTGTTTGTATGCAAAAATGGCGGCCGACATTTTGTGCGAACATTGTTGGCATTTTGTGCAAATTGCGGCGCGTTTTTCGTCGCGTAGCGCTACGCATTTATTTTGAAAAATCCTTTAGTGTTTCGGCCGCGCCCCGCACCCCTCCGTCATGCATAATAATGTCATTTAAGTTATTAACCGGGCTGGCATTATCGACAGGCCGACGTCGGGCGAGCGTGGGGCGGCGCTGTCGCTGTGTTGCACTGGCAGCAAAACAATTACACCGAACGCCGAGTGAAAGTGCAGCGAGTGCGTTGCGTTGTGCGCGCAGCCACTCCCAGCGGACGGCATTAAGCGCAATTTTAATGGACTCCAATTTGTACACACATTTGCATGCGTGTGTGTGTGTGTGTGTGTGCTACATACTTGCTCAGTGTCCGCAGAGCCATTCTGTAAAAGCCTTGTCGGAATTTAATTAAATCTCTTATCTTGAAAATTATATCATTTTACACACACTCTGACTAAAGCGTTAATGTGTGTGTGTGTGTGTGTGTGTACAGTCGAGCAATCGGGCGCCTTATGCAAATACACAAAAGTGTACGCTGTCACTGGGGTTGGCCGCGGGCGGAAAGGAAAGGCGGCCATTGTACGTTGTGGCCACACACATTCACATATCGCCTTACACACACACACACACACTCATTTATGCCACTAAAAGTGCGAAATCCAAAGAAGTTCAGTTCATTTACTTAAATAACATTTGTATTCAGCGCAGCGCAGCGCATATGTGCCGCATATTTTATTGTTGTTGTTGTTGTTGTTTTTGCAGCAGCCACTATGTGCGCCATTTGCCTTCGCGTTCGCTTTAAATTTAATGCGCAATGCAAATACTCGCATTCTCCATTTTACTGCTCGACAGTCAGTCGGTATTGAATTAAACATTTTTCTCTCGCTCTGCGCTTCGTTGACGTTTGCTCGCTTTCAGTCCGCTCGCACTTTATAAAAAAAAAGCTTTAAACTGGCTTTAATTGCGTAAATTTCAATTACGACCAGCAGCCGGCAACAAACCAACAGACATACACAACCCGCATAGATTTACCAACCCGCCATAAATTTAATTCGAATTCGTCGACCGCTGGCAACTCTAACCGGCAGCCATTCTCGGCCACTGTGAGATGCCGGGCGAAAAATCAATAGTTTCCTTGTGCGCGTGCGGTCCTTATGTAGCGCCAATAAAAACAACAAAATTCAATTCCAGAATTCTCATCAACTCACCTGCCCGGTTCCACACCAATATGCACCCAAGTTGGTTGTAGTTGTTTTGGTTGTTCAGCTTTTGTTACCACAAATGCACCAAACACTTTCACTCTTTTCACACATACAGCTGACAGCGTAATGGAATCGTAAGAGAACACTTTGCTGCTGTTGAGTGAGTCCCAATGCGCTGACCTTGAAATGTGGACAAGGGTTGCCAGTGCGCCGGTACAGGGAAAAACTTAAGCAGCAATACGACTCTAGTAGATGAAAAACGTTCTAACTTTGATGATTTATTCTGGGAGTATGGAAAAAGGAAGATTATGTTCTTTTTGGGAGAAGTTATTTTGCACATATTGCAGTATGAGCAAAAATGTTATTAATACTTTTTTGAGATACAAAAATCTGCACAGAGTCGAAATTTTTACTTTAAACCAGTTTTTAAAAATCCTTTACTGGTGAATGGCATTTTTCGAAAAATAGAAAGACGGTTCACAAGAAAGGAAACATATAAAATCCCTCTATGAGATTCTGAAAAAATCCAGTCCTAAAAAAACCAATAATTGTTGTTTAAAAACTAAATAAATAATGTTATTAATATTTTTAGAGATACAAAATCTGCGCAGAGTCAAAATTTCAACTTTGAACCGGTTTTTAAAAATCCTTTATTGGTGGATGGCATTTTTCGAAAAATAGAAACTATTCACAAGGAAGGAAACAATTTTATAATTCCTCTATGAGATTCTAAAAAAATCCAGTCCTAACTATTTCTAAAAAAATCCAAAAATGTTTGTTCAAAAACTACATAAATAACACAGTGCAACAAATTCAAAAAAAATTTCGAGGGACAAGGTCAAACCCATCTTATTCGATAGAGGACCTCAGTAGATGAAAAAGTGTCAAGGGATTTTTTCCGGGATGTTCGAGTTTTTTTTTAAATGCGGTTTAAAGAT
The DNA here is from genome assembly GCA_963668005.1 of Melieria crassipennis. NCBI lineage: Eukaryota > Metazoa > Arthropoda > Insecta > Diptera > Ulidiidae > Melieria > Melieria crassipennis. Next base: position 148,390,063 of record OY764961.1, on the reverse strand, counting down.
GGCGGCTTAGTGACCCTTCCTGAAACTTTTAAAACATCATATCTCTTGACTCAAATGTCAGAAAGGAATAATTGTTACGTCAAATGAAAGCTAATGACATGAGGTCAAAGAAAAAATATCCTTTTTTGAAAAATTGTATGAAAAAGGACATTAAGGACATAAACTAAATGTTTATCCTTGAATATCCTGGAAACCATGCGAGCTAAATTTATATAAGTGACTTCTGGTAAAAAAGCATTCAAAGATCTATACTGCATATTAATTTCATTTCAATCACTTTCACTGTTAAGCCACTACAGCGTTTCAAAAATTATACACTGCTACATTCATGTTTTTACGTACAGAATATCTCGTAGCTGCTTACTAAAAACATCGAATGTAGCAAAGCACATTTTTTTAATCGTTGTAGAGTCTTAACAATCAAAGTGACTTACTTGAAATTTATAAGCAGTATAGATCTTTGAATGCTTTTTTACCAGAAGTCACTTATATAAATTTAGCTCTCACGGTTTCCAGGATATTCAATGATACAAATTTAATTGAGGTCCTTCATATCCTTTTTCATTAAATTTTTCCAAAAAGGATATTGAGCCATCGACTTGATATCATTACCTTTCATTTGACGTAAAAATTATTCCTTTATGACATTTGAGTCAACAGATATGATGCATTTAAAAAAAAACTCGAACATCCCGGGAAAAATCCCTTGACACTTTTTCATCTACTGAGGTCCTCTATCGAATGAGATGGGTTTGACCTTGTCCCTTTTTTCAGTGTTGCACTGTGTAATAATTACTAATAATTGTGGAGCTACTGTCGAAATTTGAAAATGTTCCTTGAAACGAAAATTGAATTTTAAAATTCTTTTTCTTTTTCGGATATTGTTTTTATGACTCTCAAATATTGTTTAAGGCAAAAAAAAAGAAATTGAGTTTTTCAAAATCCAAAAAACGGACGACCTCCCTGTTAAAGTTTGGCTATCCGAATGTCGGTCATAATAAGTTTTCTCTCTGACATTAGATAGCCTCGATAGCCTTGCATGAGTGCAGTAGCCTATCAACCTAGAGGTCGTGGGTTCGACTCCCACCTGGTGCACGGTCTCTTCCAACTTTTCCAATTTTTCCTTTCCTCTAAATATTCCCCAGCCCCTCAGATGATCCTTTCTGACTCACTCCCACGCAATAACTATTACGTCCAATCATGCGCCACCTACCCAGATTTTTCAAATTTCATTCTCACAATTCGTCAAAATGTACTACGTGGTACTAAAACCATATGTCTATCAGAATCCTAGATCGTATTTTTTTGTAGTATTTTTAGAGATTTGTTTGTAGTATTCTCCTTAGTACAAAAATCCTGTTTTCTTTTTGAATGAAATACAAACCTTCGCTATTGATGTCCAATTTCTGTAGCCAAAATGTATGTTTACTTATGTACTTACATTACTTACTTAGGACCCAAAATCATTCAGGCCAATAAGCCTGATGTCTTTTGTGCTTAAAGGCTTAGAAAACGTCGGTGACCGGTATCTGTCAGACATAAGAGCTGTCTGGAACTAATCTGGGGAAGATCAAGGAGTTCCTGGACAGTATTGGGGGAGATGAACTCCTCCAATAAAGAATAAGGGATACGACACGATAGTTCTCTTTGGGCGCAGTGTCTCGGGCAGTTGGTGCTCGGCTGCCGTATCTATTCAACTATTAAATAGTAAGTTCTGTTATTTGAGGAACTTATTTACTTAAAAACTTCAATACTTTGATGGTACACAATCGATTTTAATCGTCCCACTGTAGTCATTTCTGGAATATTTTCTTCTCGAGGTTAGGAACATTTTTGTGTAATAAAAGACTCATTTAACATGTATAGATATTAAGTATGTTTTTATTTTATACTTTAGTTTCTTCATCAATGAGAATAAATTTAAAACATGCTTATGGATTTTTTGTTTTTGTTTTATGTTTTTTTCATTCATATTTAGTTCATAATTCCATCGGTTTTGCATTCATTGAGTTTGTCGGCTTATTTATGTTAGTTGTGTATTGCACGTTAATACAATTTATATTTATTGTCCAGTTGATGTGGACATCTTAGCTAAGACTATTAAATTACCTACAAAAAATGTTTTTGCTGTTTAGTTTTTTTTTCAATGTTTGCTTGTTTTTTTGTTGTTTTGGTTTTGTATTAATCATTTGAATTTGTTGTTAGGAAAACTTTGTTTACGCATTGAAACTCAACGAGATGTAGAAACTATGTATTTGAAAAATTCTTATAGTTTCCTATAACTAAATTAAATATATATATATATATATATTTGTAATTATATACGAGTATGGTACAACGTTATCAAATAATACATATGGTATGTATGTATGTGTGTATGTAGCTATGTTTAATTAATTAGTTTAAAGTATTTCGTGGTTTGTTGTAGTTGTTGGGTTGTTTCGACTGCTTAGTGGTAGTTTTGCCAATTTCTTGGTTTTCTTTTTTTTTTATAATAGTTTAGTTAGGTTTGGGTTTTTTGTTTTTGTTGTTGTTGTTGTAAATATTTGTAGCCATTTCAAATTGTAGCTGATTTAAAAAAGTATTTGCTTTTGTTTTTTTGTTTGTCTTGATTTGCTAGCAGTTTGCCATATGAATTCGTTTAACAATAGGTTAACTAATTTGCAGTTGCTTTGTTGTTGTTGTTGTTGTTGTTGGAGTTGTTGTAGTTGATTTTCTTAGTTTTTGATGATGATTGCCCTTAGGTTCTATGGTTTATGCTACGTTAGAGCGCTTACACTAATTACCATAAATTTTGCTACTTAATTCTACATTTATGCATTCCGTGTATTGTTTTGTATGGCTTTGTATGTTTGTGGGTGTGTGTGTGTGTGTGTGTATAGTTGAAAATCACCAATACTATTGTGATTCGGTTGAGTTGCTCCTTAGCTCCTTAACTACTTAAGCTTATGTACGATAAATCAATTCATTGGTGGCTTCATTTTTAGCAGTTGCTCAATATACAAGTTTCAATACTTATTCGACAATATTCTCATATCCTATTTACACGCTACACGCGGCCATTTGCGACATGCACTCAACACGAACACAAATGGCGGCCTCAGTTTCTCTACAACATTCGATTAGCCTACATCGACTAACCTATATTTGTTTTGTTTCGTTTTGTTTTGTTAAGTTGTTTGCTTGATTGGTGGTTGTGGTTGTTCTTGTTGTTGTTTATATGGATTGATTGATGCGATGGCTTACGCTACGACTTAGCCAAACTTCACTCAACAATGACAAATGAAAACGGGAATATACACCTAGAAAAATGTTAGTAAAAAGTTCTAATACCTAAGACGCCAAGTTGAAGTTTTCATGATTTTCCAGTTTGTTTATGTTAGTTGTTCTTGTTGTTTATGTTCAATTGTGTGTTGTTTAGAATTTTGATTTCACGTTTCATGTTGCCTATTGATTAATACTTCTTTTGTTTTTGTATTTTTCGTTATGCTACAAATCAGGCTAAACGTTGTTATTTTTCTTTTGCTATTCTTAATCCTACTTAGGGCCAGTTTCTGTGTGTGTGTGTGTGTGATATTCGGCAATTGTTGTTGATATTGATTTGTTGATTTTGTAGTTCGTTGGTTTCGTCTGTGGTGGGTGTGACATGTTCGGGGCGGAACTACAAAATCAAGAAATTGCTTGCAGTGCGGCGATGCTGCGTGGTGTAAACAAGACGATAAAGGGGCTCAGATTTATCGCATTGACCACCTTCGCCAAGGGCAAAACTGCAACTGAAACGAAACGCGTCGAATTGAGTCGAGTCGGCACACACTTTTGGAAACCGTGGTTGCGCAACGCGAGCGACTGCAGCCGAGCTGTGTGCGCGCGCGCGCTCTAAAACAATTAATTATTTTCCAATCGATCCGGCACACCAACAAACACACATCTCTGTACATTTTGCCGTTTATAAATTATTATTTCATGTTCAACTTATAGCACCATTTGGTATTCGTTGTTAATTTAACTTTTTGGTCTCGCGGACAACAAACGAATCGAAAGAGTCATTCGAAAGTATGCGCCATTCTTTGATTTGTTGGTTCTTTCTGAATCTGAATGTTGAATTTTTCAATGCAAATTTCATGTCTACACCAATTTTCATTGCATCACAATCGAGGCGTGCTTCGCAGAATTGACAAACGACCACTGCGAATTGTGTTCGAGGATCACAACTGCCTGTCGGCGTTGTTGTGGAAACACGGTAATTGAATTACACGCAGCGACAACAGTGCCGCACAAGCATTGTTTACCTGTGGCAGCTTTGTGCCAGCTTTAATCTCACCAAACTCGAAATTTAATTTCACTAATGCTTGTTTTTGTTTTAGCTAAGAACTGTCGAGGGGCAACGATTCATTCCAATTGCATGGAAATTAATTACAAACGTTTGGAAATTAATTATAGTTGTTGTGTACATGGTCACACCAACAGGGATTAGCTTCAGTTACGCTCAAATTAATTTTAGTTGTGTTCAAAATTATTTGTAAATTTATAATGTTAATTATAAATTAATTATGATTGCTGTTAGGATTCATTTAGATTAAATTTAAAGTTGAGAGATGTCATGTACATTTTTTTAGTGTTTAATTGTACTCATAAGATTTTACAGAGGTCTAGAGAACAGAGACAGAAACGACTAAATGAATTAATTTTAAATAAATGTGATTTAATTAATGTTAAATTGCTTCCGTTCTACATAAATTGCAAAATAAATTATTTTTCAATTAATTCAATTTGACTAATTTTCAATGAGTTTGAAAGAATTATTTTTAAATAATTGCGTTAGTTTTTAATGATTGAAATTAATTAATTTGAACCTAATTTATGATAATAATTTCCCCATTAATACAATTTGATTTTGTTCAATGAATTTTTTAAACAGTAAAGATGTCCTTGTAAGATTTTAAAGAGGTGTAGAGAAAAGTGCCAAGAAACAAAAAAAAAGACTAAATGAATTAATTTTAAATAAATGTGATTTAATTAATGTTAAATCGCGTCCGTTCGAAATAGATTACAAAAAATTAATTTTCAATTAATTCAGTTTGACTTATTTTCAATGAGTTCGAATGAATTATTTTTAAATTAATGCGTTTTTATTAATTTTTAATTGATTTAAATTAATTAATTTGAACCTAATTTATGATAGTAATTTTCCAATTAATTCAATTTGATTTTTTTCAATGAATTTTTTAAACAGTATAGTTGTTTTTATAAGATTTTATAGAGGTCTGGAACAGTGTCAAGAAACAAGTAAAAAGATCAAATGAATTTTAAATAAATGTGATTTAATTAATTTTAAATCGCTTAGTTTTCAATCGCTTCCAGTAAATTTACAATAATTATTTTTCAATTAATTCAATTTGAGTTATTTCAAATAAAATATAAAGTTTTACTTTTAAATTAATGTGTTTTAATTAATTTGAACCTAATTTATGATTTTAGTTTTCCAATTAATTAAATTTCGTTTTTTTTCAATAAAATGTAAATAATTATTTGTAAATTAATGTGATATACTCAATCTTTAATCGACTTAAATTAATTTGAAATTAACTTGGAATAATTATTTTTCAATTAATTCAATTTGAATTATTTCTAGTAAAAGTTTTTAAAATAAATGCCAATTATAAAATCAAATTAATGCTTACGTATATAAATCTAAAAAGTAAATTAAATTAATGTTTAAATAAATAATAAAACTAACTAGTTAAATGAATTTTTAACTACTGCAATCAATAAACATAATAAATTTAATAATTTTTGTTATTCAGTTAATCAAATTAACTTATAATTAGTTTTGATTTTAATACATGGCATTTTTTTTATTTTTTTATTGAATTTATTATATATGAAATTTGAATTAATTTATTTTTAAGTGTTTTGTTTATCGAATTGTAAATGCTAGTCAGTATGAATCTGTTTCTATTTGACTATTAAATAATAATAAACCAAATAAACCAAAACGAATTTGTTAATGAATTGAAACAAATTGAAGATTATTATTTATTTCAGGTTGTAATCTGATTAGCAATTAATTTTAATTAAATTGAAACCACGGTTAATTAATTTAAAATCATTATTGAATACTATTACAAAAAGCTCTAGTAATGCTTTAAATCTCATGGAGGTCACAACCTAGTCAAATCAATTTTGGAAACCCTAAAATTTGAGAAAAATTGATCTAAACAAATTTTAATTTGCTTCGGTTAACGATTTGTGATAGTAATTCCAAATAATTTTTTAATCAATTAGAGCTTTGGTTTTAATAAAAACTCAATTTAAATAAAAGTCTTCTTCAAATACCTCAATTGACGAATAACTAACGATTAATTACCGATTTATAACCATTCACCAAAATAATTATCAACTCAATTAGAAATTAATTTACAATTGAAATTCAATTTGTATAAGGTCTTCTTCAATTACTTTAATTAGCGATTTATGACCATAATCCAAAATAATCATTTACTCAATTGAAATTTATATGCATAGTTAAATCTCATTATAATTAAATCACATTTCGAGGTCTATTAAAAACTCAATTTAAATAAAAGTCTTCTTCAAATACCTCAACTGATGAATAACTAACGATTAATTATCGATTTATAACCATTAACCAAAATAATTATCAACACAATTAGAGTTTTAATGTACAATTGAAATTCAATTTGAAAAAAAGGACCATAATCCAAAATAATCATTTACTCAATTGAAATTTATATGAATAGTTAAATCTCCGTTTAATTAAAAGTTGCCATTTGCTTTGATTTAATGCATAAAATAAATTATGACAGTAAATCGAAAAAATGATTAATAGAATTAATATTTGTGAGCATAATTCAACATAGTATACAACACAAAGAAAGTCAATTACGGTAATAAATTACAGTAATCACTAATTAAGTTGCAGAAAATCCAGATAATTGCTAATTGAATTACAATTTCCAAACATAATCAGAACTCAGTATAATTTCAAATTTGTAATTTAATGAATTTATGAAATCATAATTATTTAATGAAGAAAATATGTTATTGCAGTGCATCGAATTGAACAGTACCCCAGTTATCATTTTTAAGCATAATTAAATCTCTGTTGACAGTTGAACTAAAATCAATTACGATTATAAATCTCAGTGATTCTAATTAAGTTGCAGAAAATCAACATAATCGGTAATTTAATTACAATTTCCAAACATGATCAGAATTTATTGCGTTAATTTATGAATTCATATTTGTAATTATAAATAAAACATATTAATCAACTTGAATACAATCCATTTTTATAATAAATACCAGTAATCACTAACTTAATTGCATCAAATAAAAATAATTGCTAATCGAATTACAGTTTGCAAATATCATTAAAACTCAGTGTAATAAAAAACAAGTATGAGAGCAAATTAAAATAATTGGTGACTTCGTTACAATTTTGAGTTGAAATAATATATTTTGTATATAAAAGCGTGCATCTCTTAATAAACGTTTTAACAAATGAATAAATTATGAGAAAATAATCACTAATTATATTAAAGTTTTCAAGTCTATTTTAAGTATAGTTAACCTAATTAAAAGTTTATATTTAATTATTGGCGTAGCTGAAAATAATCGCTCAAGGTTCCAAATATAAATAATTAAATAAATTCTAGTTCAGTTACCAAATATAATTAAAATCCAATTTTGAGTTGAAATAAAACATTTTTTATATAAAAGCATCTCTTAATAAATGTATAAACAAATGAATAAATTATGAGAAAATAATCACTAATTATATTAAAGTTTTTAAGCATATTTTAAGTATAGTTAACGTAATTAAAATTTTATATTTAATTATTGGAGTAACTGGAAATAATCGCTGAAGGTTCAAGATGTAAATAATTAAATAAATTTTGGGTCAGTTGCCAAATATAATTAAAATTCCATTCAACTAAAATTTTTATTTGCCATAATTAACGCATCAGCTAACAACGAAATCATCATTGAATCAAAGTAATCAATTAAAAAAAAAATAATTTTCAATAATCAGATATCCAATTAAACAATGTCCTTCAGCCTGACTTGAAAATTAAACAATAATAGTTTTTAGTTTTCCAAAGTTAGTTTTTTTTTCTAATTGCGATTTGTAATTACTTTGGTTTGTTGTTGTGATTTCAGTTTTCCGCTTTCATTCTTTCTCCATCATTGTCAAGTCTGCGTAGTGCGCCCCGTTTGCACATTTCAATGCAACTATTCAACAAATTCAACTTTGCAATGCAACGCAATCAATTCAGATTTCTGCATTTAAAATTTTTAATGGCTTTCACAATGGCTGCCATTGTTCTTCGTCGTCGTCGTTTTCTTCTTCTTCTCCTAGTACAGTTTTTATTTGTTGTTTTGTTTTCTTTGTTGTTTTAGTTTGTAGTGTTTTAGTTGTGGGTGTAGTTGTTTTGGTTGTTGTTGTTTTATTTTTTTAGCATTTAGTTTACGAAACCTTGTCTTCATAACTTGCAAAAATTGCGCGCGGCAGAAGTTTGGCCGCGAAATTCCGCCTGACGTGCCTCGTAGGAAGATTCTTACTTAAACTTTAACATATTCTCAACACTTTTTCCGAGGTGCGCAACGATTTCACTTGAACCTATCGATAACTTAAGTATTGTACGCAAAGTCGACTTTAGCTTAGAGGTTAGTACTTTGTTATCTATAATAATTTAGCGCTTTTAGTTAGTAGTTGTCGGCGACGTTTTGCATTGTGCGACGCTTCGCTTCTCTAAACTTAACCGATTCATACATACATACATAATTCAACAGTGTTTAGTTTCGCAATGTAATGTACATACATAACTTGTTAATAATTAATCGTGTGTAATAATAGTGGAAGACATCCGCTTAAAATTAGTTTCAAGATCATTTAGTTTGCGTTTTGCGTTTTGGTTTTTGGTATCTTGTGTTTGTTTCTCTTTAGTGTTTGATTTGCATGTCTCAGCACTTTGCTTTTTGCTGAACATTTTGATATTTGTCTGCATTGAACGCATACACACTTACACATACACATATATTCGGTTGGAAAATTCTCTTTGTTTGTTTAGTGGTTTCTTTGTGAAAAATAGAATTCGAAAGCTACATTCGTATGACACTCTAATCTTAAATTATGCATTGAATTTGTTTAATTTTAATGTTAGTTTTTATTTATTTTATTTTTTGAATTACTATTTTTTTAAGAAAATTTTAACATACATTGTTTTTAAGATTTCAATTAAATTTGCTACACAATTCGTAAGTAAAACTATACACTTGAAATGAGAAAATTGCCAAATTGGCTTCATTTGGTATAACGCTGACATTCATTGGTACAAAACGCACCTTTGCTGCGAGATGTGATCGTTAAGAATATAAAAACAAAGCCCAAAATAATACCGTAATAAAAAAAAATTGAAAGAATCAAATTATAAAATAACGAAAACTAAAAAAAAACAATTAAAAAAATTCATGATTGAATAAAACAAAAATAAACAAAAGAATCACTCGTTACTTTGAAACAAAAATATAAGAATATGATAGAAATATGAAAACAACCCAAGCAATCAAACAAAAAACATAAAAATATAAAAAATTAAAAATAAAAAAGATAATAAAAATAAAAGCTGCGAGATGTGATCATTAAGAATATAAAAACAAAGCCCAAAATAATACTGTAATAAAAAAATTGAAAGAAACAATTTATAAGATAACGAAAACTAAAGAAAACAATTAAAAAAATTCATGATTGAATAAAACATAAATAAAAGAAAGAATCACTCGTTACTTTGAAACATAAATATAAAAAATGTGATAAAAATATGAAAACAACCCAAGCAATCAAACAAAAAACATAAAAATATAAAAAATTAAAAATAAAAAAGATAATAAAAATAAAAGCTGCGAGATGTGATCATTAAGAATATAAAAACAAAGCCCAAAATAATACTGTAATAAAAAAATTGAAAGAAACAATTTATAAGATAACGAAAACTAAAGAAAACAATTAAAAAAATTCATGATTGAATAAAACAAAAATAAACAAAAGAATCACTCGTTACTTTGAAACAAAAATATAAGAATATGATAGAAATATGAAAACAACCCAAGCAATCAAACAAAAAACATAAAAACTTAAAAATAAAAAAGATAATAAAAATGAAAGCATTATTCTGAAAAAGGTATAGCAAAAGAAATAAAAAAAATTAAAAATTAAAACTAACACAATCAACTAAAAATTTAAAATTAAAAATAACAAAATTTAAAATTTTTAATCAAAACTTGAATTAAAATTAAAATCTAACACATAATTTTCTTATTCAAAATGTAAACGTAGAAATCAAAATGTTTAAATAATAATTTAATTAACTAAAGTTAAAAGATTTTAGCCCGAAAACAAAAATTAAAATTTATAAATTACAAGTTAGACATTACAAATTAGAAACTAAAAATTAAAAATTAAAAAAATTTGAAATGAATTAATTAAAATTTGAAATTAAATTAATTAATTAAAAATTAAATTAAAATCAAATTTAAAATCAAAATAAAAATAAAAATAGATATAAAAATTAAAACTAAAACTAAAATGAAAATGAAATTAAAATTGAATTAGAATTAAAATTAACGTTAAATTAAAATTAAAATTAAGTTTAAAACTAAAACTAAAATTAAAATTAAAATTAAAACTAAAATTAAAAATAAAAGTGAGTTTAAATTAGAACTACAATTAATGTAAAATTAAAACTAAAATTAAAATTCAAATGAAAATAAAAGCAAAAATAAAAATAAAAGTTAATATGAAAACTAAAATAAAAATTCAAATTTTAACTAAATTTTAACTTAAAATAATTAAAATAATTAAAATTAAAAGTAGAATTAACGTGAAAAATTAATATATAAATTAAAAATCAATTTTAAGTTGAAATTAAAATGAGGAATACAATAAAAATTAAAAATAAAGTTAATATAACATTTTAACTAAAATTGGAATTAAGATTTAAATTAAAATTAAAATGAAAATTAGACATTAAGAGCTGGGAATCAAAAATGAAAAGTTAAAGTTGATAATTAAAAATTAGAAATGAAAAGATGAAAATAAAAATTAAAAATAAAATATTATCATAGAAATGAATAATTAAAAGGTTATACTTAAAAATAAAAATTCAAAATTAAATATTAAAAATTAAATATTTCTATGTTCTTTTAAATTTTATTTATTGAATTTTTTTTATTATTTTTTATTTAATATTATTAAAACTTAAATAAAAATTAACAATTTAAGATTTACACGTAAGTTAAATTTAAAAGTAAGATTTAAAACTTAAATATAAAAAACAAAAATTGAAGTTTTTTAACTGAAATTAAAATTATTGTGTTAAACAATTTAGTTTTAAATTATAATTAAAAAAACTTAAAGCAAATACAAAATCAAAATAATAAAATCATAAAATAGAAATTCAAACAAAAAGATTTATGACATAATGAAATTAAAAACTGAAAAATGAAAATTAATTATTACAATGGTTACTTAAAAAAATTAAATAAAAATTTGATAGTAAGAAAAAATTAAATACATTTCTAAAATAAAATAAATAAGTAACTAAAATAATATTTACAAAATTGTTAAAAAAACTCGCAATAGTTTCCTTTCAGATAAAAAGAAAAACAATTCACATTATTCGGTTGGAAGCGTTCATATTGAAATTGTTTGTGTTATACTTATTTTTAATATTTAAAAAAATATAAATAATTTTTTTCGCAGCAAATGCACGTCATGCCTAATCAGCGACCATATTTTGCTACACACGTTTTTTTTTAATTAAATTTAATTACTTGTTTTAATTTAGTTATTTTTCAGTTCAGTCATTGTCTTAAATAAATAAATACTTTTTGCTTGGCTTAGAAACGCTTATTTTAGTTAGACGCTAACTATTTAGACTTTATTCAATTAAACCTACTGTGCCGTGCATTCGCTGCGCCCACAGACCCACAGCCAGCAGACAACAGACAGCTGAGTGTGTGTGTGTGTGGCGCAGTGTTGGCTTCATTTTCGGTAGTGCAGTGTTGGTCGTTGGCAGCGTTGGCCTGTCGTCGTGTGCAGTGTTGAACTGATATTAACGGCGGCATCTGCGGAGCGCGCGTCAACACACTGAAATTTAGACTGGGCTGTGCGCGAATCGTTTACAAAACTTTGTACGCTCACTTTTGATTGGCTTTTATTGTTTGTGCTGGTTGTAAAAAAAAAATACAAAGAATAATACAAAATTTGCGATTCGTGGTGGAAGGTTTTTGTACAATTAGGCAATGGATTTGGTTATCTTCTGATGGAGATTTGATTCATTCTATTTGCTATATGCTTTGGACAAGAGTTTGTTGCTGAAGAAGGGTTTGTTTTGATTGCAGAATTTATGAAATATTTTAGTAAGTGCACAACGCGAAGAGGAGAGACAACTGAAAGAGTTAAATAAAATAAAAAAAAAAAAAAACTTTAAAATTACAACTAGCAGTAAGTGTGATGGACACATACACATGAAGCCAGTGGTTAATTTTAGATTAGCAAAACCGTTCTGGTTGGGCTTCAAATACCCAGTAAACTTATAAATAATAAAAATAATAATAATATTGATCAACAAAACTTATTTTTTTGTCTCACTCAAGCACTCAGAAGTGCTTGACTCAATCTGCAAGATTTTTTTCGACTTTAAAGAATTTTCTTTTTTGGCCTCTTACGATAAGAAGTGCTTTGTAACTTTTAGTTTCGAGAGAAGGAAAGGAAAGAAATTAAAAACATGCACAGCGCTCTGTATACAAAATAAATAAATGAAAATCTTCCTTATCTAAAATTAAGATGACAACAAATGATTAGAAATGCTGTCCAGGAAGTTTAAATTTAAGGCTCGAGAAGATGAAACATTTTAAAGGAATTTGTACAACATAAATAATTCAAATTCAAATAATTAAAATTGTTAAACAATAAAACTCACAAAGAAAAAATAAAAAGGTATTGTTTTAGCAGCAAAACTTCCCAAAAAGTCTTCAGAAGGATCCAACCTCTAGAAGATTTTCACAATAATCGAACTAGTATCAAGCCTACATAAACTTTAAAACACTGCAAAATATTCAGTTCAATTGAAGCAATAAAAAGTCTTCAAAACACTCAAGTCCATAGAAAATTTTCGAAAGGGTTAAACCTCTGCAAGATCTTTACAACACTCAAACTTCCATAAATGTCAAATTGTTGCAAAGTATTCAGACCAATCGATGCTATTCAATGTTTTTAGAACAGTCAAATCCATAGAAAGCTTTTAGAACAATAAAACTCTTACAAAGTTTACAAAAACTCAAACAACCATACAACCATAAAACCTTCCTCCACGTCAAAAGCCTTCACTATCATCAAAACAATCGAGGCCCCACAAAGACTTCAAAGCAATCAAATTCGAAAGTTCTTCAAACAGTCAAACTCCCTCAAAGTCTTCAGAATAGTCAAATATTTACTAAATTTTTAGAACACTGAAACTTCTACAAAGCCTCCATAAATGACAAAATGCTGCAAAGTATTCAGACCAATCCTTCAAAGTTTTGAAAAAGTAAAATCCATAGAAAGCTTTTGGAACAATAAAATTGTTACAGAGTTTACAAAACACTCAAACCCCATAAAACCTTCATAAACGTCAAAAGACAATCGACTATCATCAAAACAATCGAAGCTTTGCAAAGACTTCAAAACAATCAAATCCACATCAAATCCATGGAAAGTCCTTGAAACAGTCAAACCCCTGCAATGTCTTCAGAACAGTCAAACATTTACTAAATTTTTAGAAGAGTCCAACTTGCTACAAAATTCTCAAAACATTAATACCCCTGCAATGTCTTCAGAACAGTCAAACATTTACTAAATTTTTAGAAGAGTCCAACTTTCTACAAAATTTTCAAAATATTAAAACCCCTGCAATGTCTTCAGAAGAGTCAAACATTTACTAAATTTTTAGAAGAGTCCAACTTGCTACAAAATTTTTAAAACACTAAAATCCCTGCAATGTCAACAGAACAGTCAAACATTTACTAAATTTTTAGAAGAGTCCAACTTGCTACAAAATTTTCAAAACATTAAAACCCCTGCAATGTCTTCAGAACAGTCAAACATTTATTAAATTTTTAGAAGAGTCCAACTTGCTACAAAATTTTCAAAACATTAAAACCCCTGCAATGTCTTCGGAACAGTCAAACATATACAAAACCTTCAGAACTCCTACTCCATACTTATTCTCCACAAAATGACACAAAGTCCAGGCACGGAGCTACAATGAATCAATGCCAATGAGGCGGTTGGTATTGCACAATCTATTCTATTCTCTCTTCGGAAGAATTCCTACCTAGACAGAGATTGGGTCTGCGATACAATGACTTCTGCAGAAGCTGCACGAATGAAAACAGTGAGGAAACAGATGAGCACCGCCGTTGCTAATGTTCGGCCTTTCGTGCATGCATTTCCAATTCTTGGAACAGCACTTCCTCAGCTATCTAGTGGACCCATCGAAGATGCTGCCAAGTTGTATTGATAAATTCATTGGAGCTACCAAGCAGCTCACATTTACCCACTCCGACGCAAGTCTTTCTACACTTTCCAAGTCAAACCTCTACAAAGTCTCCATAAGAGTGAAACGCCTCAGTCATAACTCGAAGAAAGGGCAAACCATTACAAAGTCTTTGGGCAAGTCAAACCACCACATCGAAGACTAAACGGCAAACAAACAACTTTTGCCTCGTTTCGCGTTTAAGTAAGAACTTTAATTAAATTTGCGCTGCTGCCGCTTGTAATTGAAATGCAAATAAAGACCCTCATTTGCCGTAATTACATTTTCAGCACAACTGCAAATCGCTGCGTCATTCGTCATCGCGCATTCGGAGCAAATTTTTTTCGGCACTCATAATTGCTTTTTAAATTCTATTAATGAGCTGCCACGTCACGCTAGCGCCACACTCACTCACACACACACAGACACACACATACATACACAAAGTGATCTAAACTGATAAAATAATTTCATTTGTGTAGCGTAAATTGCAATTGTAGGCGTTTTGTTGTTTTTGGCTGCACTAATTGCGCGCCGACTCGATTATTCGAAGCATAGTTTACGGCATCGCAGCTAAGCATTCGAAACGTTAATCATAAACGCCTACGCTGAGTGAGTCTTTAAGGCTCACTGTCGCCGCATCGAAAATTGATTTATTTGTGCGCTGATTGTGCGGGCCGTCGCCGTTTGTACTAAATACTCGTACATGCGCGCCTGGTAGAAGCCCCGCCCGAGGCATCTATTGCAATTCGCTTTGACTAATTACGTCGATTTATTCAAAGGACCTTCGCCTCTAAATTCAGCGCGACACGAAACGACAATCCGTTCGCGCCAGCCGCTCGCGTAATTGCTTTCATTATTGGAATTCAGTCACTTGCGAAAATCGCAATCGCAAATTTATGTTTTAATTATTTTCTTTATCTGTGCCGTAGCCGGGTGCGCCGCTGTGCGGGCGAACGCGAGTATCGGCGACACTTAATTGATTTTTATGAGGGTAATTTACACAAGAAATGAATGCTGAAGAGGCATTTAAGTGCTTTTGAAGTGTGTCCCGTCGGCTCGCAGACAGCGTTCGCACGATTCGCGCAAAAGGCCAGTTGTATGATTTGTGAGTGTATGTGTGGGTTTGGTGAATGTTGCGCGCAAACATTGGTGTTGTTGTCAAATGCTCAAAATATCTTTAAATTTGTTGCAATCGTTGTTGATGTTGGAAGTAAATGTTCGGTAATAAAATAGCAATAACAATTTGGCGATTCGAGGCAACATTTCGTACACAGAAGATATGTAAAAGTTTTATCTTGACTCTCTGTACTCCAAGAAGTGGCAGCAATGATCAACACTGCGATTCTATGGTGCGACAGTTTTGGCTTTTTGCAGAGCTAAGTATCTGAAATATCAGATATGAGGTACATAGAGACAGATGAAGTTTACAAAAATTGCTGGTGCAAAATATGATTTCGAATGAAATTCGGCTCAAAAGTTGTATGCAAACTCCCCAAAAGGAAATGCTGTGTGCGTCACTGTGAAGTATGATCTGATTATATAGTGTGCAATATCATCTGCGTAAATTTTCTTACAATTTTTGAAGAACAATCACTAAGAATTTCAAAATTGCTTCTTTTCAAAAATTTTATGCAATGAAAGTTTCTCGACTACTCGAAAATGGCACAAAATTAAAATAATATTATTATTTACTATATAAATCTATTTATTTTAGAGATCGTCTTTTAGAAATCATTCACTTGAATTTAAGGAACCATTGAAATTTCGCTTCAACATAGGGAGACAGTAATTTGCAACATTTATACTAAAGTGAGATAAAGTTAGATTTCATTGGTTGTCAGGGCGTAGACAATACATAAAGACATACTTAGCCCACAGATCGGACTACCAGAAGACTGATGGTGACATAACTTACTGCAAGTCTTTAGAAACCCAACTCAAAGCGAAGTAATTTCTAAACTCACCACTCTTATTGTATAATGTTGGCTGATTTGAGTCAAGTTAAGTCAAGAAGAGGCACGTCACATCAAGTTAAACGCCTGAAAAGTAATTTTAAAAGACGCACACATTGCCGAAAGATACACATAGGTCTCAGTTAGATTTACTTTGAGAATAATCAAGTCAAGTCAAGTCAAATAAAATCAAGTCAAAAAAGTTAAGTCAAATAAAGTCAAATCAACCAAAGAGAGTGAAGTCCAGTTAAGTCACATCGAGTCAGGTCAGGAAATGGGAATTGTAGTCAATTTAAGTCGAGTCTGGAAAAGACAAGTCAAGTCAAGTCAACCCAAGCCATTTCAAGTAACGTTAAACACCTGGAAAGTCATTTTGAAAGACGTAGACATTGCCGAAAGTCCCACATTTACCTCAGACACACTTACTAGAAGAAGAATGTGGACATAACTTCCTGCAATTATTTGGAGACCCAACTCAAGCCAGTGTAATTTCCGAACTAATCTTTCTAAATCTCTAATGTTGGCTGATTTGAGATAAATCAAGTCGATTCGAATCATGTCAAGTCAAATAAAGTAAATAAAGCCAAGTCACGAAAAAGCAGATCAAATCAAGTCAAGCCAGATCAAGAAAAATTAAATCCAGCAAAGAAAGTCAAGTCAAGTCGAGTCTTGAAAAGACAAATCAAGTCAAGCCATATCAAGTCAAATCAAGCCAAGTCAAGTCGATTCAAGTCGAAGTAAGAAAATGGCAATTCCAAACCAGTCAGGTCGAGTCTTAAAGAGACAAGTCAAGTCGAGTGTTGAAAAGACAAGACAAGACACGACAAGCCAATACAAAAAAGTCAATTCAAATAAAATGAAATCAAGCCAAGTCAAGAAAAGGCATATCACATCGAGCCAAGTCACATCGAGAGAAGTCAAACAAAGCAAAGAAAGTCACATCAAGTCAACTCGAGTCTAGAAAAGTAAAACTAAGCCAAGTCAAGTTGAATCAAATCGAGTCAAGTCAAGTTGAGTCGAGCCAGGAAAAGGCAATTCAAGTCAAGTCAAATCGATTCTTGAAAAGACTAATCCAGTCAAGTCATGTCATGGCAAGTCAAATCGGCAAATCGAAAGTTTCGCATCTGCGTCTTGAGAGGGCCAGACAGTGGTAGAGAAGGTGACCTACAGTCTTTTTCTTCTTGTTTTCATTGAGGCAACTATGACATTAGTGTGAACTGTCAAGAACTAATCAGCGAGGTTAGCGTTCGAATAAAAGTGAACGTGTTATCTCTCGGCAGTTTCGAGATATATACTTTTTATCAACAGCCTTAACCCGCTAGCGCCTAGCTTGACCATATGATCACACTAAAAATGTGCACAAAAAATTTAATTTTTCAATTATTACGTTCAAAAAATGTTTTCGAACAATTCGAAAGAAAAAGAAAGAAAGAAGAATTTTGGCATAGTCCTTTTAACTCTGTTTTAGGCTCATTTAAATATCAAGCAGGCAGCAGTATTGGGTTAAACACAACATCCAACGACATTTTTACAGTTGCTATACATTTTTCGCTGAAATATTTTTCTAAAAAAACATGCAATGCTTAAGTGCCCCGATTAGGTATGACACGTGTCCATGTAGCGCCGTCACCTTTGTTGTTAATTAACATTTAACTGTCGCCGTGGCAAGGCTGCCACACCCGAAATTACAAATTCATACAAAGTTTCAACTTATGCAAATTTTGTAGTGCCAACAAGAGTTTGAAATAAAAATGGGTGTGAAAAAGCAACATTAAAACTCGCTTTCAGCAAAGGATAATGCATTTGACATTTGTGAAACTCTGTAACAAAAAACCAAAAATAATAAAAAAATAATAAAAAAAAATAATAAAAAAATACAAATAACACGCAACTCGGCGCGTTTTTTTAAATAAATTTTTTTTTTTTTTTATATTTGTGCTAATGTTTTTCGCAACTTTATTGTTGATTGCGTGCAATATTTTCGGCAAACACAAAGCGTCAACGAGCTTTTACCTTCAATGTTTACATTATACGCAAACAACAACAAAAAAAAAACAAACAACAAATTCCATTCACATTTGCGACTGATGAATTCGACTGATGTTGTTGTTTTATTTTTGCCCAGCAGATGGCTATTTACTTTTTAGTGCTGCTCGACATTACATTTGCCAAGTGCAAAAGTCAGCAAACAAAAGTTGTTCATTAGAAAATTTACATTTCAAAAAAGTTGGCAATCAAATTTGAATTTTTTATGCGAACCGAGCGCGTAATGTTTTCGTCCTTTTTTAAGCGCGGCCGCTTTGTTATGGTAAAGAGTCGAAGGCCGCATGTGAGAGGGAGTGGGGGGGGGGCGAAGGGTTGGTAGGGAGAGCGAGTGCATGCGTAAGTGCGAGGCTGCTGGTGTGTGTGTGTGTGTGTGTGAAGGGGAAAGGAATCTACGAAATTCCATATGAAAGTCAATTTCGAGGGTAACAAATGCAAAACATGCATTTTTAAGCATTGAGCGTCATAAAAGCGGCAAGTTTAAGGCAACACCAGGTGGCCAGGAGGGATATGAAATGAAGTGAGTGAAGTATGTGAGGTGAATGAGGGCAGCTTTTTGTTCAAAGAAAATTTACCTTGTCAATGCAAATTTGGTTAAAACTGACTTTTAAGCATAGCGTTGCCTTGGAACAGGGACGTTTTGGAGGGTTTGGGGCGGTCAATACAAGTGAAATAAATTTGTTTTATGCGCGCGTAAAGAAATTATTGTATTATTGTATTTTTATTTTCAGAATTTGCATTAGAAGGCATTAAGTCGAAATGTTTATTTGCCTTTTAAAACCAATTAAAGCAGGCGTTTGAAATTTCAAAAGCGTCACTACAAGTTATGAACTCTTTGAACTGTTTTGAACTAGAACTAATAAGAGGTCACTCGCAATAGTTTGTTACTATTATTACTACCATTTTTTTTTATTATCAAAATATTGTAAACTTAAAAAATGTTCATTTCATTTACAATTTGTGCCACCTATGACTCAAAAACGCCACTGGCCCCTTTGGTCGTTTGTACCTGGCACCAGCTCAGTGGCCATCGCTGTTGTTCCTACAACTGCGACCACTACTTTTTGAGCATACCTGCTTCGTTCGCTCTGCAGATGCGTTTACAGTTGGCATAAACTATGCAGTCGTACTTTCATAGTTTTTCCTAAAGCTCCAAAAACCCCTTTGCCACAACTAGAAAAACTAGAAAAAAATACTATGCTACATAAACATTGCCGCAGTGCTGTGGTAGCCAACTGTGTAGAACGGAGGTGAGGATGAGTGGGGCAACGTGTTGGAATTGTTGGAGGCGGGCGGCACAACGCGAAATGTGCCAAATAAAAACTAATTTCAAAGTTATTTGCATAATGTGGCCAATGCGTATGTATGAGTGTTTCCGTGTGTGTGTGTAAATGTTTACTTTTTTTCATAACATTTTTCTATGCAAAAAATAAAAGGCTAGAAAAATATTATAAAAATAAAAAAGCCGAAAGCAACATGAAAGTCTGCAAAAAACCAACCAAAAGGAATAAAATATTGCATAAATATGAAAAGCATGGCAACACACACACACACTCATACAAATATACAGCCACATACACATGCACACACATCGAAAAACACATTTGTTCTCTTCATATGGTTGTTTTTGCCTACAGAAAAACATTCGACCAAAGCACGCTGACTGCCTTTTTATGGACACTGTGGCGTATGAGTGACGTGCAAACTCAACTCAACTTGCCAGTGTATGTAGTTGTGGTTGTGTTGTTGGTTTTTATTTACTTGTTTGCGGCTGTTGTTTGTGCGACATTTTTGGAATATAAAACTTTTTCACTGCGAACATAAACTAAAACCCACTCCAGGTGTGGCCGAAATGACTGCAGTCTCCGAACGATGTACGGCGAATTGCGGTAGCAACGCGTTGTACGGCCCTAATGAGCCAATTTAAGTTGTTGCGCATGTCAGTTGTAATCTAATTCAGTGTTGTTATTTGTTACAAGCATTCAATGTGCGTCCAAATGCCACACGTACACATTAGGCAAGCACCAAACGAGTTAAAAGGCCAAACGCTGCGCAGCGCTTAACTTGTTTACTTGGCAAAGTTTTTTACGCACACACATTGAATTATCCACTTAAGGAAGCGGACACAAATTGCCGCTGTCCATGGAGGTGTCTCTGTTGACACAATAATCTCATTAAAATGGACAAATAAAGCAATAAATCCTAACAACTTTCGAAAATTCGAAGGTGTAACCAAGTAACTAAGTAAGAACGCTTTTTCAATAAAGTTAAGTTGCATATGGAATTGTTAGGATATTGAAAATTAAGATGGAATTAGGTTAAGTGGGAAGCGTATGAATTCAGAATGAAAGAAGGTTTTTTGAGTGGTCAGCGCAATGGAGAAGATGAGAGTAGCAAACGCATGTTTTGGTCTCCCAAAAATGTGAGTTATGAGACTGCAAAGTGCGTTTGGGAAGAGCTTTTTCTTATTTTTTAGAAGTTTGAATAAAGAAAATAATAATTCTCGGCTCAGGTTTTTATTTTCCAAAAGAATGCATTATAAGTTTGCAAAATTTGATTAGGAAAGCTTTTGTGGTTCAAGAGTTTTCATAACTCAAATCATTTGCAAATCTCAAAGTTGGAGTAGAACTTTTGTTGTTTCAAATTTTTCGTATTTTATAGAATGCTTGATAGCATTGTGAAGAATAAATAATGACAATTTTTTGATTTAGGATTCTTTGTATTCTAACTTCTGCAGTTTCAAAGTTTTCGTTTGCCAAAAAATTTCTTTAGATGAGTTAAAAAGAAATTTATTGGTTTAAAAGTTTCTGGTTTTCCGAAGAAAATTTGGTAACATTTCAAAGTTTAGGGAGTTTAAGTTTTCGTCTGTCAAAAGATCGCTCTCTGAGTGTAGAAAAAATTCTTTGAATTCACATGGTTTCGCTTCTCAAAGATTACTTTATGGGAACTCGAAGTTTGTCAAGCAGGAACTTCTTTGATTCCAAACTTTTTGTAGCTCAAGATGGAGCATGAAAGACTTCTATGGGAATCGATTTTTTATAATCCAAAGATTGCGAAGGAGAAGTTTAAAGATTGAGCAGGAAACATTTTTATTTTTTTTAGTGCTTTCGTATCTCAAAGTTTTCTTTATAAGATCGCCAAGTTTAAGTTCGAAACATTTTCGTTGATGATAGATTTTTCCTATCCTAAAAATAGTTTTATAACATCGCACAGTGATTCGTTTCATATTTAGACAAAATTCAAAAAATTTATTGTCTCAGAATTTAACGATTTTGATGTCATTTGAAAGGTAAAACTCCAACTAAGAAAACCCCAAAAAATCTGTGCAAAAACTTAGTTTCTGTGCAAAAGCAGCTCAAAGTTGGAACTTTTTTCACAAAAAAACTGTTAACACATATTTTCTGTTTTTTAATCTATTGAGTAAAAAAATTTTTTAAATATATGGTTACCAAGAAGTTGCTAAAAATATAGGTTAAGAAATGATGTGGCCAGTTTCGGTTTTGATGTTTTTTCAAAATTTACAAAGCTAAGGCTTTTACTTCACTTTTAATTTAAAATATTTTTCTAAATTAAAAATCTGAAAATTGGCAAAACTTAGAGGAAAATATCTAAAAATTATGTGAAAGTATGTTCCTGGATTTTTTTTATTTTAAGCAGCATTCTTTCTTTGTCGGATAATGTAATTACATGCTCCGATATTTTCCGATCTCAGAAAATAATTCAATTTGAAAAGTGGTCTAAACACCTATTTTTCGACAAAATTTATTTTTTTCATCCCTAAAAGTATGCAATCAGCATGAAAAATTGAGAAAACTGCACACTTGCTGCTATAGCTCACCAAAACTGACGAAAATTGCAAATTTAAGTCTCAGACATTGCCAAACTACAAAAGTTTAAGAAACACAACATAGAGATTTCAATCCAACAGACCATGACAAATTTTATGAAGAACGGACCACTCCTTCTAATTTTGTCCCGCGGTTGTATGGAGTCGAATCACTGTGCATCGTGTTGATTGATTTGGAAAAACTTTTTTGATTGATAAACGTATATGCCCCAAGTTGGCTTCTGAAACAATTTCTTTAATTTCAGATATTTTATATTTCGAAGATAGCTTTATTTTGTATGATGTAGTAATTTTCAGGCAGGAAAAGTTCTTAGGTTTTAAAAATCTGACACAAAAGTCCGCTAGAACTCTAAGCTATTAAACAAAAATTTATTCTGGACATGATTGTGAATAGAACAAAAGTCAATCAGGACAAATAATGCACAATAATTTTTTTTATACACAAAGAAACGTTGAACTTGCCTGATAATTAAAATTGCTGGCAAAATTGTTGTTTCTTTTTGTTTTTGTTGTCAATGAAAATACAAATTTTTCCTAAATGTAGTACAGTGCTTACGTGTCATTAGAACACAAAATGTGCACTGTGTAAGGTAAATAAAATAACAAAAAATACAAAATGTAGTAAATAGTAGTAAAAAAACAAGAACAAAGTTGCTCAGGAATGCGATTGTGCGCGCATTTCGTTTGCCTTTCACATAAATTTTTATGGCAAATGCGAACCATTGTTGCTGCTAAAATGTGCTTTTGTTGTGCCACAACATTTCTACGACTGCACTATGCAGCGCCTTATTGCACCACACACTTGTGTTTGTTTGTGTTTTCTGCCATCACACACTCACACACACACACACACACACACACACAACCTGCACTCAAAGTTCCGACCGGTGCTCAGTGCAAAGCGATGTTGTAATTCTAAGTTGGCGTCTGTTGTTTGCATTGAATTGCGCACCGTTTTGCGGCTCAGTTGCTGATGTCAGTTGGCGCTGTTGTGGTTGTTGTTATTATTGTAGCTGCTGTCGCTCAATCGTTGTGCCGAAGGCAGTCGCCACTAACCAACGGCGACAGCAAAAAGCCACACCAGCCGAAGGATAAGAAAATAATACGCAAGCGCAAGCAAAACGAGCGAAACAAAAACAAGTGGCAAAGCAGCCAGAAGCAGCCAGCCGAGGCGGAAAATGGAAAAATGAACTGCAAATAGAAAAACTTTGAAAGTAGAAAAAATTTCAAATTGAAACGAAAACCACACGTGGGATTGTTCGCCGAGCAGATGTGAACGGCGCGCGGGACAGAGGCAGGAAATATGGAGGAAGCGCTCGGTTGGACTGAGAAGACGGCGGCTGGCAAAGTGCGAATATGGTTGCTGCCTTCGGGGCGTCGCAGCTGATGCCAACGCGAGCGGCATTTGTTGGCGATTTTATGAAGAACGAAGGACGCGTCAAGTTGCCTGTAAATTGTTGCCATATTTGCGTTCAGATTTTGCACAAAACGGTTGAACTGCGTTGCGCTGGCGGTGCCGCCATTCCACCATCTCAACAGTTCGAGCCCCCCACACTGTGCGGCGCCGCATTGAAAGTGACAAATAGGAGAGGGGGAAGTGGCGCCTGCAATCAGCCTGCACAAATGTCTTGTTGGCTCAACAACAACAACTACAACCACTAAGTGTGCACTTGAACTGTGCGGCGGTGTGAAGTGCGGTTAATATTTTTTCACATCGCATAACTGTGCTTTCCGTTTTGCACCGCACGCTGCCGCAATCGTGGCCGGCAATTGCTCGCTTACTGCATTAAATTTCAATGCGCCCTTTCGACATTCTGATTAAAATTCACGGTGACTGCTGGGTAGGCCGGCGCGCGGCGGCTCGTTCGAGTGTCATAAATTGAAGTGTGCGGCATTTGAATTTGGTCGAATTTTTCAATTTGTACGAACACTTGAAAACGACTATTGGCGCTCGAGTGTTGTTGTTGGTGATTTAAAAATATCGACAGAATGTTGTAAATATGAATTTCTAGAAGCAAATAGTTCATGTGCGCACAGACTTCAAGATCAATAAGAAATTCTACAAAATATGTAAATGTTTTTGGAAATAATTTTCATATAGTTATACCGATTTGTTGGTGTATGGCCCTGGCGTACACAGGGGGTTTTGTTGGTTCAAAAACCCCCACCAAACACAAAAATTGCTGGTACCAAATATGGTTTCAAATGGTATGCAGCTCAAAAGTTCAAAAAGTCAAAGCCCCCCAAAATGAAATCCTGTGTGCGCCACTGGTGAATGGTTTAGTGGATGTTGGCCAATGCTGCTCAATCAACATCTCAACTGATTCAGACACATTTATTAATCATTTGTTGGTTGTGCAGGGGGAAATCTTCAGAAGTTTATTCCATTCCATGCCAGAACAAGAACTGAGTTCTGGACAGATAACAAATCTATTGAGCCGCTGCACCGTGATTCGAATCCATACAACCGCGGGACTAAATTATAAGGAGTGGTCCGTTCTTCATGAAATTTGGTATACTAGTTAGTCATTGCTGAATTGAAATCTCCATTTTGTTGTTCTTAAACTTTTGTAGTTTGGCAATGGCTGAGAATTAAATTTGCAATTTTCGTCATTTTTGGAAAGCTATAGCAACAAGTGGGTTGGCTAGATTTTTCAGATTTTACATTTAATCGGTAACATCAACATTGATAATTGCAAAGGGTAACAGAAATTGTATCTTGTATCTTTACTTTTGCAATAAAAACAATAATAATAGACGTATGTTTTGCTTTTTTGCAGTTTTCTCAATTTTTCATGCTGATTGCATACTTTTAGGGATGACAAAAAATAAATTTTGTGAAAAATAGGTGTTTAGACCACTTTTCAAATTGAATTATTTTCTGAGATCGGAAGATATTGGAGGATTTAATTACATTATCCGACAAACAAAGAATGCTTCTTAAAATAAAAAAATCCAGGAACATACTTTTTAGATATTTTCCTCCAAGTTTTGCCAATTTTTAGATTTTTAATTTAGAAAAATATTTCGAATTAAAAGTGAAGTAAAAGCCTCAGCTTTGCAAATTTTGAGAAAACATTAAAAGCGAAAATGGCCACATCATTTCTTAATCTATATTGAAACTATTGTTTTAGAAACTTCTTGGTAACAGTGAATTTTTACAATTTTTTTTACTCAATAGAATAAAAAACAGAAAATATGTGTTTTAAATTTTTTTGAGAAAAAAGTTTCAACTTTGAGCCGCTTCTGCACAGACACTAATTGATTTTTTGCACAGATTTCTTGGGGTTTTCTTAGTTGGAGTTTACCTTTCAAATGACATCAAAATCGACAAAGTCTGAGATTATAAATTTTTTTAATATTGCCTATGGAACGAATCACTGTGCGCTGGTTTGATTCCTGAATCATTCATGAACACCAAAAAATAAACTATACGTTTCATTCCTTTGAGCGCAAATTTAGATGCCTAAGAAGAGCCCAACACGTCTACCGAAATCAACATAAAATTAGTCCTTTTGATTTAAGTTCCATTTAATACTATAAGCAAAGTCAGCTCACAGCTTAAGTGAATATGACTTTAGCTTCATCTTGATTTTAGTTTCTTAAAACTGTTCCATTGTGGCTCATAGATGTCCTGAACACGCTTCTAGAGGAAGAAATAAACTATAGAGAGTATTTTTTTAACTTCCTGAATTGAATTTCGTATCTAAGAATTCCAAAACCTTGACCAGAACTTAAAAGCTCGGCAATGCATACATAATAATAAGCTTATATTACCTTATGTAACTTATGTAACTGTCTTTAAAAAATTTAGACAATCCACAGAAATTTATACTAAAAGTTAACCCCTGTTCTACTGGTACTTTCGCGAATTATTATTATATATTACATTGTTTAGGTGAATGTTGCTATGAAGAGACATTATCTTGTTTCCCAATATGGCCGCTCAATTGAAGTTAAGACAGTTTTCGGCTTCAGGTGAGTTACGTTCTTCGCTTAGCCGGCCTCCATAGTCCAGCGGGTAGCACGCTGGCTTCTCATATCAGAGACCCTAGGTTCGATTCCTAGCTCGAGCTGCTAAAACACTCGTCTACTTCTATCGCTATTCACATGAAGCAGATGAGAATTACAAGAATTGCACAAAAGCGCAGTCACCTCCACCTTGAGTGATGTTTATCACAACTAGTCCAATATTCTATATCGTGTATGACTCTTTTCTGGCTTACTTATTATAACCCGACAGTATGGTAGGTTTTAAAAATGTTATCGTAGCTAATTTTGCCCAACTGAGTACCACATTGGATTTTATTGAAGCAGACGATAGCCAAACAAGTTCAACAGCCACACAACATTTAAGAAATGAAAATATTTTGAAATCTATTCTTCGTATCATTCTTCGTTGAGGAACACAAGCACTCAATTCAAGACTCAATTTTGTTGCCTCAGAACATGAATATCGTATGTGTCACCGAGCTAAACGGGACATACGACATTTGTTTTCTCAGGCGCCCATTTAGAGACTCAAAAATCTGTGTTAAAGATGTGAAAGTAATCAATGAATGATTTAATCAACTTAATTAAGTAAAACTACAATAATTGAAAAGTCTATGATGAATTTTTATTGTCTAGAAATGTGATTAATTTTAAAAGAATTTAAAAAACACACGTTTTCGTCTGTATGTATGTCATTTTAAACGTGCAACTTGTTGTTGTAAAATCAAACATAAAACCAATGTTTCGCTGCGAATTATTATTTTCTTGTTTATGGGCCGTTGACACACAACAATTCGACACTCCCACCTGAGTGCAGCGCGGCGCGTCAATGATCAAAAGCTTTTTCGGTTACGACATGTCGAAATTTTTAATGCGCCATAAAATGCTATAAATATTTTAATGGCAAAATACTCAGCCACCGAATGCCAAAGATGCCTAATAACTTTTTGTTATTTATGTGCTCGACGGCAGACGAAAATAGCGCATTCGAGAGCGACTGCAACGCTTAACATTTCAGCAACAAAATGTAAGACTATAAAACAATTAAAATTAATGCACAACACTTACATGCACGAAAAGAAGCAACAACTCAAAAATATAATATATTACAAACAACAACAACACTTTTAATTAAAATTAAAAATTAAATTTCTAAACACAGCGAACAAACGCAACGACACCGAGATGACACATGTGAGATGTGAAAATTTGTGAATTATGGCAATTGGCAAAGAGCTCAGCTGGTGCAGATTTTCATAAAACAAAATATGTGCATGTGAAAATGTGTATAAATATTTATGTCTTCCGTACATATTTGATGGACTGGGTAAAGTAATGGGTAGGGAAAATTTACAGCTGCTAATTCGGTGTCTACCAGGTCAATTTAACATAAATTTGATGAAAAGTTGAGAGTTTGTTTTTAAAGTAGGAAAATTTTGAAATTTTTTAGAAAGTTTTATATTCATACTTTTACAAATGATTTTGCATGCAACGAAAACGAAGTGGAATCTCGGTGGTTCAGCGTGAAGTGCTCCCACTGCAGCAGTTGTGGGTTCCATTCATAGCTGGTGTGGTTTCGAACTTTACTAAATGTAAAATTTGTTCTGCTTCAACATTACTCAGTCAAATTAAGTACCTTTGGACCTTCTATACTTCCCACTCAAATCAGTTGTGATGAACAGCTTGCAACACATTTTCATATCTGGTAGCCTTACCAACGCAACAACAACACCACAAACAGTGGCAGTTCGGACTGACGAAAAATAGGCATGTTGCAGCATACTAATCACCCAAAAATAAGCTCATCAAAGACACCAACCTTAGTGTTTTCCCAATAACGCCTCCTACAAGCAAGAAGGACACCCTACACAACCCAGTAATAAACGTTCACATATAAAGGCAACTCTCCTGGGGGCAACAAATGGTCGCTCCATCACCTGGGATTACTAGCAATAGGCCAATCATCCAGCCTGGTTGAACTTCAATCGATTAACGTTTGATGCTATAACCACCGCGACTATGTTTTGGTTGTATGGAATGGAAGATTATAAGTGAAAAGGGAAAACTCATCTCTGTCCAAAAGTTTTGCTAGCAATTTCTTTATTTCTTTAGAAAGTTACACTAAACACTGATAAAAACTGGGCCACACCCTCGTTACCTCAACAGTTTGTTCAACAAATCGGTTCGTTGTTCACCTCTGAACTTTTAAAAATGTTTCACTAAATTTAAGCGTGTTTTCTTCAATAAGTTTGAACATTATTTTGAATTGAATTTATCGAATTGAATCTTAACATTTTTACATACATATTTGCAATAGCAAGCAGAAACAAGCAGCAGTTTCGATTAGAACTTTCGTTGCACTGTGCCTGGTTGTAGGTGTGAGTTGTTGGGCTCAAAATTTTACCATATGTTGCCAATCAAGCATTAAATTGGTCGACACTACAATACAAAAATGCCAAAACATAAATTATAATGCAAACTTAAAACTATTATTATTATTATTTATTTAGACTACAATATAAAATATTATAGCTAGCTAAGGTTAAAGTCCTAGCTGCCAGGGCCCAAACTAAAAAATGAATGCAAAGGCAATGCCATATTTAATTGGCTGTCCTTTGTTGTTGTTGTTATGCTATGCTCATCAAATGACACCAATTGTCGAGATGAAGAAGAGCTAGAAACGTTGCAACACTTCCTGTGCCACTGTAGCAACGCCTTCTTCCTACCCTGAGGTCAAGATTTCTGATGGACCTGACGCAGCAGGTCGGAATCTCTGAACTGCTTTCCTTCATTGGGAGGACGAACTGGTTGGCTTTGGATTGAGACTTTTGGTTATCTTCAAAGGAAAACAGAAACGGATTCGCTTTGGATCGGAAGTCAGCGGAAAGTGGATTCAAGTTCAGTCAACATCAAATATATACAAATTTCTTACCACAACTCTCCTCTCATGCGGCCTTGCGAAACCTCTGAGAGCAAAACAATTGGAGGCTTTTAGGGTTTTATAGCCACATGTATGTAGATTACACGTAGAGCGAACACGTCCTCTATTGAGAATATATTTCTGGTGGTCTGAGAAGTTTCCGACCCAACAAATATACAAGAAATTTTCTACAGTTTTTTTTTATTTTTCTTCTTAGTGTTCCTGTAATTATTCCTATAATCTCCCAGTTCTGATTAGGTACATTAACGAAATTGCGCTAATAAAACGTTGGAAATGTTTTATTCAAACAGGTTTTTTCCAGCCTTTGAATGACCTCGTCAGAGATTTACTACAGCAGAGAATAGTTCTTGACATAAAATGAGATATTTTTGCACAACAGTTGGGAAGAGTTTCTGTTGTTCTTTAATGTCGTTAACTTCTGTGAAAATCATTGGTAAATCAACATATTTCAAAGCAAAGATTCACTTCTCCAAGAATTCACTCCTTTTGAGACTTTTTTATTTTTGTTTTTTTTATCCTTTTGTGTTGGAAACAAGAACATTCAAAATACTTAATATTGCTTGTGTATATTGCAATTTTAGTGCTAGTTATAATTTTAATGGCAATTTCCTGTGCAATTTTAATTACCTCAAAGTCTACCAAACATTTTCAGTTAACGCTAAACAACGTGAATTTTGTTGCCTGGTATTAATTGTGTGCGTAGCGCAGAAGTTATGTTGTTAACCGCAACAATAATAAAACAAGCAACAACATTATTATGAACATGAAAACCGCCAATGAATTATATTAGCCACCAAAAGACAACAACGAAATCAGCAACAGTAACAACCACAGCGACAGCTGCAACCAGCCGCATTTTGCACGGAAACGCAAAAAAAATCGCATTCACACACATACACACACACCAATGATATTGATCCCACCAGACATTTTTTGTTGCCGGCAATAAGAAAACAAGTCGCCCCCGGCAACAAATTTATCGCCGGTAATATCGCCAGCGTATCGATTTCGTATCATAAGTCGTTCTAAAACGTCCGCCGAAAGCAACTCGCCGTGACGAGTCGTTTTCTTATCGCCGTGACGAATCGTTTTTTTATCGCCTGGATGAGTTGTTTTCATATCGCCTGGACGATTCGTTTTCAAATCTAATTACATCATATTGTTTGGGAAATTATCAATATATAAAAAGTCAGTCAGTTTTGGTTGGGATGGAATTTCATTTGCATACAAAGATTCAATGTTGCTCTCATTGTTTGAGCTTGAATCAATGCTGTTGATCAATGAACCGTCGACGAATGAATACAAATTTTTTAAATGCGATGAATCTCACTGAAATACAAAGCATATCAATTCGATATTTCAAAGTCCTGGAAACAACGTGTTTTTGGGACATGTTGCTA
The DNA here is from genome assembly GCA_963668005.1 of Melieria crassipennis. NCBI lineage: Eukaryota > Metazoa > Arthropoda > Insecta > Diptera > Ulidiidae > Melieria > Melieria crassipennis. Next base: position 148,359,284 of record OY764961.1, on the reverse strand, counting down.
ATTTGTCGCTGCGGCAATAAATCGGCGAGTCGACAATTTGTTGCCACTGACGATTGTTGCCTATTTCTCACATTTGCTTGGTGGGATGGACATTTCAGCGCATTGTGATTGTAATGTATATATACTTTTTTTAAAATATTTGTTTTTTTAATTTTCATTTCTCTATGCAAAGCGTTGCAAATTTCATTGTAAAATGTTTTCATACATTTTTTTTGGTGATATTTGCATTTTAACCATTATGTATTCATAAATAAAGAAGTGTAAGAAAAAATGTTAATTAGTAATTAAAATTTATTGTTATGTAAATGCAGTGGTTGTGTTGTTTTTTTGTTGCAACATTCTGACAACTAATGGGCGGCATTGTTTGTGTTGAATTTGTTGCGTCTTTGTTGTTGTTGTTGTTGTTTGTTGTGGGCAATGCCATACATCAACAATCAAACAACAGTAATTACCACAGTCGGAACGCCCTCTAACATAAATTAAGTCGGACAAACGTAAAATTACAAATTTATAAACTAAACGCGATGCGGCAACATTTGCGCGACAAGCTAAACACGTGTCGACAGCCGTTTTCACACTTTCCGGCCTCAGTGACTGATTAACAATTTAATGTACATATGTAAGTGTATGTATGTAAGTGTGTATGCATGATTGCATGCATTTTCGAATGCTGCACATGTACCAGCGATTTTCAGTGATGCATAACAACAACAAAAATGCAAATTGCTTCGAGGTGTGAAATTCGTGTGACGTACTGCAGTGTGTGTCGATATTTTTCTGTGCTTGTCAAAAAGTCGCTGGCACTGGCTGGCATTTGCATTTGTATTTTAATTTTTTATTTTAAGTAAATATTTTTGAAAAATTGTTTTTATTTATGTAGCTGAATTTTGTATGTGAAATGGGCAAAATGTCTCACACAAAGCAAAATTGAATAAAAAAATATTAATAAATAAAACATGAAATCATTTCATTTAATTGAATACTTAAAAAAATGACCGAAATGATTTTTATTTGGTTTTTGTTCTACAGAATTTAATTTTAGTCCGCAATTTTTCGTTACTTGATTTTTAGTTAGAATCAAACGACATAAATTGTGACAATGTAGATTTAAATTAGAATATTTTAAAATACAAATAAATTTTGTCTAAAAGCTCTGGCAGCTTGTGCTCTTTTTCGAATTTAACTCATTTTTTTTAAATTTTTTTGTTTTTTTACTATACCTAACACAATTCTTATATGTAGTTAAATTTGAAAGAAAGAGCATAAATTTAACTAATTTTTTTAAAATTAGAATTAGTTAAATTTGTGCTTTTTTTTAAATTAGAATTAGTTAAATTTGTGCTCTTTCTTTCAAATTTAACTTCTTATAACAATTTGTGTAAGGTATAGCAAAAGGAAACCCTTTATTTTTCCAATAGATGGCTTTCATAATTTGTTTCTCGCTTTGCATAAGTTCGATCAGCTTATGCTGGATAGCATTTAAAAATGTAAGATTTCGTACTAAACAACTTTTCAGAGAGTTTTTTAATAGCTTGCCTCAGTTTTGTTGAACCCATTAAAACCGGGTACCAGTTCCGCCCACACGATTTTGATAAAGTACACGACCTGGAATTGACCCAAAATGTTTAGAAACCAAATTTCAGCTTTCTATCTCTGCACGTTGCTGAGATATTCATTGGGTATTTTTCACCCATAACGCAGCAATGGTAGCCTTTTGCCATACTTTTTGAAGTGATCAGCTAAAGACGTGAACAAAAGTTGAATTGTTTACAGGTGAGCTAGGAGGCAGATCTTTATGAAGTTCTAAGGGCACTACGTTTCGCCACATTTTCCACCTCCGGAAAATTCACAATTTTTGGAGTCTGGTAACTCTAGCTAGATGGCGGAATTTTAGGGTGACATCCACTAGACTAAGGTAGTTCCATCTTTACCCCAACTATCCCTATCAATGTTTTTGAGATATCTCTACCATGATATTTTCTGTGATTTTATTAAAAAGTCAATTTTCATGGGTAAATTTTTACCCATTAGGCAGCAATGGGTTAAACGCGCCTCAAAGAGAAAATACGATGTATTTTACAGATTTTATTCGACAAGAGCGAAAATGCATAGTTAAATTATGAATAAAGTTATTGGTTTTAATACTGTAACAGCTGGTTTCGTTACTGGTTTCGTTAATTTCGAGTTTCGGTTATTTGGATGTCAAAGATGCATTGGAAGGTCAATTGTCCAAAATTTGCATAAAATCATGGAAATCGTCGAGTTTGACCGACCAAGGAGCTAAAAATGGCACAAACAATCATTTGGAACCACTTGAATAAGGCTGGAAGTAAAAAGAAACCCGATGTATGAGTAAGAGACGAGTTAATGCAAACAAATCTCATGAACTGAATTTCCACCTGCGAATCGCTGCTGAATTGCAAGAATTTACCAACTTTTGAGGCGCATGCTGACTGATTTTAAAAAGTGAATCCCTTCTGACGTCAAGCGAAAACTGTTGCAGTAAACTGGCCAAGCCAGGACTGACGGTCATGAAGGATTTTCTATTTGTTTGGTGCGATTGACAGAGAATTAATATATCTACTATAAGCTGCTCTCCTATGGCCAAACTCCTAATTAACAATTGGACCGTCTAAAGAAAGCAATCGTATGGAGGCCTCCAGCTTTGGCCAACAGGAGGGGACTTTTGTTCCATCAGGACAATCTTTGAGAGTGACTCAACCGAAGCCCGGAAGTTTGGTTATGAGGTTCTTATGTAGCCACTTGATTGTTCAGATCTAGCACCAAGTGACTAGCACCGGTTTCTGTCTAAAAACTGTCGAAAAATTTGCCTCAAGAGAAACTTGTGAAAATCGACGGTCCCAGTTCTGGTCAATAGGGACGAGGGTTCGTATGAGAAAGGTAATTGATGGTAAGAAATGAATTACCTCCGAATTGGGGATTAGTTATTAAACAAAACGGAGCACACATAATCGTTGCCGAATTGTTCCAACTAAGCTAAATGAAGCCTTAAATTGCATGCACACATTTTGCTTTTCTTTTCACTACAACAAACTTCTTAAGCCAAAACTGCTATCAAAAAACTAGAAATTACGCATATATGAAGTAATCTTGCGTTCAGTTCTGACTTACGGATGTAAAGTTTGGACAATGAAAATAAGCAACCTAAACCAACTAGCAACATTTGAGCTAAAAGTTCGAAGGAAAAGATTTGGTTATCTCAGACCATCGCGTGGTAAGTACTTATCACATAAGATACAATGACGAACAAGAGGAGTTTAAAAACAGCCAAAAGTGATAAGAGATAAGATGGGGTTGACTCGTAAAAAGGATACTTGAGCAAAAGGCAACAAAACATACATTAAAAAAACGAAAGGGTGATCAACGAGAAGATGCGGTTATTGCAGACCTAAAAGCCATTAAACTGATGGAGCCTGGCTAAAGAGAAAGAAATTTGGAGGAGAGTAGTTGCGGAAGCAATGGTCCAATCCAAGGACTGTCATACTAAGAAAGAAAAAGAAGAAGAAGAAGTAATGAGCAGTCAATACATGAAATACGTAGCCCTTACACTAGCAAATACAATTTTTTTTCTGACCTAAATAAGCAAAGTAAATAAGAAAAAAAAGTGCATGTCTAGTATTCCGGTGGATTGATGGACGAGTGAATGGTTGCAATAAATTGTTTAATTTTCTGACTCATTATTTAAGAATGCTTCTATTTGTTGATTATATTTTCATGGCTTTGGGTGTAAATATGTGTGCATGTGTGTGTGTGTGTGTGTGTGCGAGAGCGGACTTTGTTAATTCAATTTTATTTGTTTAAAGAATAATTGATTTTCATTGCGCCAAAGTTACATGTCAAATCAACAATAAATGTGAAACCACAACAACAACAACAACATCAAATACAGAGAGAGCAAAAAAATGCATTGAACAAGGTCATTGGTACACTACGACGCCCATCGATACAGGTGACGTTGTTGTTTAAACTGTAATGAATTAAGCAATTTACTTGATTGTAATACAGCAAATCAACATTCAACTAAAATAAATTTTTTTCACTGCACATCTGAGAAATATTTGCAGTTTTTCTGCATTAATGCATTGAAATTTTAAAAACACATTTTCATCTACAATTTAAATTACTCATACGATCCGTGGACCGTGTGATAAGAGGTTGTGTTGAAATATGTGATTTGCAGTGGTGAAGTGTCGTTTTATGGTGAAATTTTTAATGTCAGAATTAAGTTGTTGAAAAATTTATATAACTGTTTTACATTGGAAAAAGCTCACACAAATTCGTCACACAAATTCGTCATGGAATACGAGTCGTATGAGTAACTTTAATAAATATTTGAAGCGCTTGAAAGGATGATCTGAAAAGACTGAGCGGTTTTTTATTTCGAAGCCTACCTAGCCATGTGTAAAGTATTGTCGAACAGTCGCTCGATAAAAAGGCGTGGCTATAGATCAGATTTATTTCCATTATTCATTCTGGATCGCCTGTTTTGTTTCCGACCCTTTTTTAGACATGCAAATATCGACAACCAAAGTTAGGTACCTCAGCTTTCGTTGCTGTGTGCGTTCGGTTGTGTGTGCGTGTGTGTGATGCGCGACTGCATGAAAACTCATCAAGTGCGCGCACTGAAAACCTTTCAATATCGATTTTGCGTTGTCGTTTGGTTGCTGGCATAAGGCGGCGGTGCGATATTAATGCTGACTGTCGCACACACACACAGGCACGTAGCTGCACAGTTGCAAGGCAACAACTTGTCAGCTGCAGTATGTGAAATTTTGGGGCACAATGCGGCATGTTGCATGCTGCACTCGATCTCTCTCTTAAAATTTGGCGCTGCAATCACAATTTCGCTGCATCGCGTAGCATTAGGCAAGGCGACGTTATTGCTAGCGGGTCGTTGGTGTTGTTGTTGTTGTTGTTATTATTGTTGCTGTTGTTGTTGACATTTGATGTTTTTGTGTTTTTAAGTGAAAACAACGAAAATGTTCATTCGCAAAAACAATGCCAAGCACCGTCAACGCTCATATCTGTTCAATCTGTATTTGGCTGTTTACACTGCAGTCATCAGGCGGGTCACTGTGCGCGAACGTGTATGTGTGTGTGTGTTTGTCGGCTGTGTATGTGTTTTGCATTTGTGCGTCGACCCGTGCACGCTTAAGTGCAGCCGTGCGCTGACATGTCATTGTTGGTGGATGGGGCCAAAAGTGCTTTGCTTACATACACAGACACACTGCGACTTATTCACACATACACACACACACACAAACATATGTATGCGCACTCACTCTTATAATTCCACTTTAATGGTGTTGCAAGTGCAGTTGAATTGTTTTTCCGTTGACGCTGTCGCTGACGCTCGGCTATCGTCGATCTTGATGTCGTTTTGAATTGTGTTGTTATTGTTGTTGTTGCTGTTGCTGCTGCTGCCACTGTTATTATTGTTGTTGTCATGGCTGTTGTTGTTATCGTTTGTTATTATTGTTGTTGCTGTTGTTGTTGTTCATGCTCGTGTTGCCAGTTGGCCATAAAAATCAAACGTTGTAAAATTTTATGCGCCTTCCTTCGTTTCAAATAACCGAAAATTGTGTCTCCTATCGGCTGTGTGCCAGATTGGCAACTGGCGACGAGCGACGTGCGTTGTGCAGCATTAAAAGCTTCCATAAATAATGACAGTGAGCATTTCGAAATCATAACGTGTCAAGATAAACAGTGCACAGCATCATTGTGTAATATTGAGCAACGTTTTGGGCAAAGTTTTAGTGCTTTGATTTACGATTGAAAATATGGAGAACTGAGTGTAAACGAGGTGGCACCAGTTGGGTTTGGGAAAAATCCTGCGCAAAGTTCGAAAACTGGGAGCAGACATAAAAACATCAACAAGATTGTAGAAAACAATTGTTTTAAATTATTCTGAGTTGTTTAAAGTTTCTGATTATTTATGATTTTATGCTTTGAAAGAAAAGAAACGAGGAAATTTATTTATGATTTTATGCTTTGAAAGAAAAAAAACGAGGACATCTCTCATGCAACCCTTCGCAGCCTTCGAGAAGTCCAATTAACCAGGCAATCAATCCAATCACTACAAATAGCCAATCAAAATGACATATTGCGTTCGAAATGTGGCAATGTGTGTCATGAAAATTAATAAATCTGTCGAGTTGCAGCAATGCACGCAACGCATTGAATCAAAAGTTATCAGACGCAACGCTTTTCCTGACAAGCGAATTCATTTTGATGCGACAAGTGTGGCATTCTTAATGATGAAGTCGAGCGGACAAATAACAGCGTGCGACAGCATTTTTCACACCGAGAAAAAACCATATGTGCGTGAAACTAGAGACCAAACATAGTAATACTGAGTACTCAGTTTTTCATTTCTACATCCTTTTAAAAGGACTTCAAAATTTTGAAGGGGATACAAAATTAAAAAAATATAAAAAACACTTAACCTCGTTAAAGTATGGCGATATGTATATCAAATGAAAGAAAAAAGGCTCGAGAATTTAAATAAAATTGATTTTTTATCTATTTGTTAAAAGAGGATATGAAAAAGGTCCTTTGAAAATTTTAATCCTTTATATCCTTGAAAATTTTTATAGAATTTTCTTGAAAAGTAACTATGTTAAAACCCAAAATCTCCTTGATCAGGTAGCAAAATTTCATGACTCTAACTTTGTTAGTTCGAAAGTTATTAAAAAAAAGAGCGGAAGCTGCAAGTCTACCGAAGTATATACAAAAATTCTTATTTGAGTATCAGTATTTTAAGTAATAAAAAGATGCAAAATCAATGAAGCGAGAATAATGAAATTTTGACACGTGATCAAGGAGATTTTGGGTTTTAATATACTTACTTTTCAAAAAAATTCGATGTAAATTTTCAGGGATATAAAGGATTAAAATTTTTAAAGGACCTTTTTCGTATCCTTTTTTTACAAATAGATAAAAAATCAATTTAATTTCAATTCTTGAGCCTTTCCTCTTTCATATGATATACATATTGCCACATTCTAACGAGGGTAAATATTTTTAATATTTTTTTTATTTTTTTTTCGCTTCAAAATTTTGAAGTCCTTTTAAAAGGACAATGGATGTAGAAATTAAAAACTAAGTACAAAGTATTACTAGATTTAGTCTCTAGCTTCACGCCCATATGGATTTTTTCCGGTGTGAAAATTTTTTTAATTTTTGTCGCACGATGTAATCAAAACCGAATATGTTAACGCTTCGAAAAATAATTGGAAATTAATGCAAATAAAATAAATAACAAAAATAAAAGAAGACGACAACAGGAAAAGGAAAAGTTGGCAGAATTACAGGTTGATTGGTTGAAAAAAAATGACAGCAATAACTCAATGAGGGAATATTAAGTCCATACAGGCACACAAACACAAACACACATACACGAAGAAGAGTTTACAGCGCTCACTGGCAGTGACTATTCGTGCTGCAGAGTGAATAAGTATTCATGTTTGTATGTGTGACCAGTGAATAGGTGCCGGCCAGTGCTGCATTGATGACACTGTTGTGGCAATGACAGTGGCAATGCCGTTGTCCTTCGACTAGGAATTTCTTCGTATCAGCATAAAAGCAAACACCTAAAAACGCCAACCGAGACAGCATTAAATGGCCGTCCGTTCGAACGGAAATGCCAAGGCTCACACACACACACACACACACACACATACATATAATTTCATTGCAACGTGTCGATGTGCCGAGGTGAGAAACCGCAATGCTTTGCTTTATTAACCCTTTCGCTACAGGTTTTTACTGGGGAAAGTTAAAATTTTAAATTTTACGATTTTACGCAATATTTCATAAGAAATTTGTTAATTTTTATACTCGGACCCTGTATTTTAGAGTGTTTTTCTATGAGAGCAACCACATCGTTGTGGCTGTAATAATTAATGACACATTAAAATTTTTACGCATAACGAAAATTTAAATATTTCTTCATTTACTTCAGCCAAAATAAAAAAAAAGTACATATTTAAATTGAAAGAAAACGTCAAATTAAAAAGTTCTCTATTTTTTCTGCTTCTTCTTCCTTTACTATGTCAAGATATACCATTAAAAAACGTGTATACTTCTCTTCTTTAAACTTAAATATTCAGTTTATTAATTTCGTATTTTTCCTAAAATTTCAAACTATTCTAAACACCAACAAACAAATGTATTCTTGCGACCATAGAGGATGCAGACGTCCACAATGTAGCATGTTGCCATATGGCAATAAAATAGCGAAAGGGTTAACAGCCCAACAGACCAACGAACGCAGCCGGGAAGAACAGACAAAACATTGTTCAGCTATCGATTGAGACTTTAGTGGGCGAGATGTAAATTAATGTTATGATTGGCTGGCAGCGCAGCTACCAGCCACAACGCCAGCACTTTTATTGCCATCAATCGGCTTTGTGTGCGTTGAGCCATCTCGAGCTGCGTTCTGTAGTCCATGGATGGGTTGTGTTAATTTTAATCTCTTGGCCACCTTCAACGCCCCCAATCCGTGGCGTTCGTATCCAACAGTGCGCTGTACTTTTATGAGCGCTTGTTGGCGTGTTTGTTTATACGTAAGCGCCAGCACACATACACACTTATTTATGTGCGCGTGCATGTGCGTGTGTTTGTGCGGGTAATTTATTTTGGTATCTATCCATTCGACGACGCCAGCTGCTGCATAATCTTAATGGCTCATCTACGGGTTCGAGAAAGCTGATGTATGTGTGCTGCATGTGTGTGTGTGTGTGTGTTTGGCGTCCTCTTTATATGCGTGTGTATTCAGGTGGCAATGACACCAACTCGCTGGCTCCATCGCTATTCATCGCATTCATTCGGCTACTTACGGGACACACACACACACATACACATTTACACACACGGCATAACCTTCGTTCGAAGAAAAATTGCGCCATCATCATTTGCAACAAAGAATTATGAGACAGCATTAAATATAAATGAGTAGATTTTCAAACACATAGCGGCGGTACATGGCCAACATTGTGATTTAGCTGGTGTATGGCTTGTTCAATGTTGTTGTTGTAGTACATAAAGACTCAACTCAAGACTAACTTTAAAGACTCCATCTTACTTTAGTCAAGTTTTGCAAAGTGTGACAAGTTTTTATGAACCGTGGTTTAGTGAAGCTGGAAACCAGTCTTTGCAACGAATAGAACCGGCATTATTCTTCTGTCCGAAGGTACACCAAAGTAGAAAAGAGAAAAGTTCTACAGATGCCTGGCCAAAGCGACTGACTGCTCTCTAAAAAAAAAAACTTGAAACTGGCAATGACTTAAAAAATTCTCACACGATTTTTGCGAACTTTTTCAATTACATTTCAATAACTAAATTAACTCAAAAAAAGCCTTTATCGATTTTCAACTCTCAACAGTTCGAAACGTGCTTTTCCGGTTTGATTGTTGTGGGTTCTCACTTGCCGAGTGCGCAGCAAACTTTTCGCACCACAAACATTTTAGCCGCTGTTCGATGCAAAGTTTTGCATTTCTCTTCCGTATAAATAATGCAAACGTTTGGCCAGTTGAAATTCGACTTGCTTCGTTTTCCGTTTGCATGAAAACGTTTTGATGCTTTGCCATGAGTGCAAAATTCTGCCAAAGTGTTTTTGTGCGATTTGTGGCAGTGAGCATAAAACACGTTCGAATGCCAAATGTGAAAATGCAGATACACACACATTACTGTTCTCTTTGTTACCAACAAAAATAACAACAAAAAATAACAACAAAAAATCAAACAAAACCACACAATAACAACAATTGCAGCGAGAAAAGTTAAGCTGTCGTTGTTCGTCGATAGAATTTTTCAGGCGCTTTGCGATTACAGCAACAACGAAAATTGCGAGTGCTCATGTATCTGCCAGTGTGCAGCGTTCCTAAATGCATTTTCAATCGATTGGATCAAAATAATCAGCACAGCGCACTTGCTTCGGCAACAAAAAACGACAAAGTATAATTCGAATGTCGCTCTATCGCTCAGTCTTTGTCTGTTAGTTTGCATGTGTGTGCGTTTGGTTTGGTGATTGTGTGCGTTTTCGTGATGAAACTACTTTGCAGAATTTGTGCAAAGCATTACAAATTGTCTTCCGTCTGTCGTTGTCGTCGCATGGCGTGTCCAATTTATGGCATTATTTATATTTGCTTTCGCTGTTGGTGCTTTTTTGTTTTGTCGACGCGGTGAATAGCCCACGACACGCCATTGTCAATTGGATTGCGCAAAACTCTTACAATTTATGGTCACTTACGTTTTGACTCTCGCCACAACGACATGCGGCCACTTGAGCGATTGCCGGCTACATGAAATTTCGCTTTGTTCTTCTGGCTGCGAGCGGCTAATCAAAATGTTTGCACTCTCTCCAATGGACGCGCGTCGCTTTCATGGTCCCTTTCTGTGTGTACGTGTGTGTGCGTGTGTGGCTGCAGGAAATTGCGTCATGCATTACCGAACTGAAATCAGTTAAAAGCTGGAACAGTTGTGCAATGCTTCCCCACACTCTCCACAATCTCCTTGGCTGTCATCACATTCGCTGTGCTGACATTTCGGGCATTGCCGGTGACTGCCAGCAACTTTGTGAATTAATCGTCCGTGGCGACTGTGTTGTGGCCCATGAGCGTAGAACTTGATTGTCCTAATGCACTGAGGATTACTATGGAACAATGCATGCATGGCACTGCTGGCTTCTGGAGCCATAACTCAGTGGTCAAAATGCACGCTTTTTACTTTTATGAAGGCATTGAAATTAATAAACATGACAACGGGCTGCAATGGCATTGTTGTTGTTGTTGCCTCGGTTGATATCTGTGAAGTGTAAACGACTTGCACACTGATATCGTGTGTCAGTGAAAGCAGTGCCGCCAGATACCTGAAATGACTTTCTCCTAAATCTTAAAAAAATACTGAAATTTCCTCCCAAAAGTTATAAAAAATCTCCAAAATTTTTTGTATAACTTGCATCATATTAAAGGAATTAAACTTCTCATAAAAAATAAAAATATATAGGTACATATAATTTTTTTTGATGCAGCCTTTTTTTATTCATCTTCAGCTTAACAAAAAAAAACGTAACAAAATCAAAAGATATAACAAATGAATTAAACAAAAAGTGCAACTTTTGGCAGGATTTCATTGTGACAGCAATAAGCGAGAACGAGCTAGAACGATCTTACATTTTGTAAGCTTACAAATTTTTTACACAATAGGGTGCTTTGACTATTAATATAGTTGCCAAAATATGTTTTGTTGCCAGTGTTTCCAATACATCATACTTCGTTATCCAAAAATCTCCCAAAAATCCACCAAGGATCCGAAAAATCCCCTAACATAAAATATAAATCTCCTAAACTTTCTTCTAAACAATTCTTCCTCCTGAAAATTCTTCCAAAAGGCTAAAAATCTCCTAAATCTAGAAGGAAATCTCCTGATCTGGCAACACTGAGTGAAAGGTGCATAATTTTTGTGAAAATCATAAAGAGACTGGAATTAGTATAGCAGGATGTGTTTCTGTTCATTAAACAGACAGAAGCAAAGAAAAAAATTTTTACACCGGAAAAAATCCATATGAGCGTGAAACTAGAGACCAAACATAGTAATACTGCGTACTCAGTTTTTCATTTCTACATCCTTTGTCCTTTTAAAAAGACTTTAAAATTTAAAAGGGGGTACACAATTAAAAAAATTCTTAACCTCGTTTGAATATGGCGATATATATGTATATCAAATGAAGGAGGGAAGGCTCAAGAACTTAAATAAAATGTATTTTTTATCTATTTGTAAGAAACGAATATGGAAAAGGTCCTTTGGAAATTTTAATTCTTTATATCCTTGAAAATTTATATAGTAATAAAGGAGATTATGGCTTTTAACATATATACATTTTCAAGGATATAAAGGATTAAAATTTTCAAAGGACCTTTTCCATATCGTTTTTTTCGAAGAGATAAAAAATCAATTTTATTTACATTTTTGAGCCTTTCCTTTAATTCGATTTACATATCGCCATATTTTTACGAGGTTAAGTATTTTTTATATTTTTTATATTTATTATTCCCTTCAAAATTTTGAAGTCCTTTTAAAAGGACATAGGATGTAGAAATGAAAAACTGAGTACGCAGTATTACTATATTTGGTCTCTAGTTTCACGCACATATAGATTTTTCCCGGTGTGAAAAATGCTGTCGCACGGTGTTATAAATCTGTCAAAAATCGATTCATAAATGTTTTGCACAGTTAATGAGTAGCTACAACAAACATTCCCTTCTGAAGATGAAAATGAGAAGAACTTCTGCATGCTGAAGTTGCAACAATCATCAATTATCAATCAATCAATAATTTTGTAACTAAAATTAATGAAAGAATTTTTTAACCCTTTCGGAACTTCTTTTTTGTTTTTAACTTTAAAAATCATTCTTTTCCATTTTATTACTGTTTAAGTCTACATAATGAATAATCAAAAGTCATTTTTTTAAATATTGTTCGAAAAAGTGGTTTTTGGGCATCATGAAATATGGCATAGTAAGAAATAAAAAAAATCGTACAGCCTTAGTGAACTATATTTGGGATCTAACTTTTTTTACACTTACTAAAGCAATAAATACCTTCTAGATTACTTACATAAACCTATACAATAAATGGATTTTTGTAATAGAATAAATAAAAGTACGAAGTGACCTCTTTTTGTAAAATACGCAGCTCGATAGGACTGCGCACTTTCTGAACCCTTACAATTTACTTGGTACACTAATCAAAATATTTGTTTCATTATTTGGTATAAAAACCTTTAGAGAAAAATACAAAAATTGAAAAATATAGTTTTCACAAGTTTTTGACCTAAAACAGGCACTGAAAAGAGGCTATGCCATATGGCATAGAATAACCGAAAGGGTTAACTAGAATGAAAAAATGATTATTTAATCGAATACGACTTAATTCAATGTTAACCATTAAATTACTTTTTATACTGTTTAGTTGATGGGCCCATGGACCCGATTGGTGTTGAGTTGAGGTTGAGTTCAAATCAGATATTTTCTTTCGATTTCCACTGATTTCCACAAATTGCATTGGTTGGTTGTCATTCATTCAAAAATATAAAACTAGTCATCAACTTTATTAATAGTAATTAAGTTGCATTTTTTTCATGACAAATGTTAACTAAAGTGTCAAGTAGACTCTCTACGAGAAATAGTTTTATAAAACCTGAATTATTTACTCATCAAATTCACAGCCATTCATTGCTTTAAAATGAGCATTAATTTTTGTTTGTAAAACTTTGTGCATTTTCTGCACAAGTTTTAGGCAAAATATAAGCAAAAAAAAAAATAGCTAAGAGAATATGAACAGAAAATATAGTTTGATGAAATTTGATTTCTCACAATTAACCAACTGGAAGACGTTGAATGACAACCTCTAAAAAAAAGGAAATTGAAACTCAAATTAAAAACTGGCTGCCACTGTGCACCTGTGAGAACGAAGCCTCGGTAACAGCTCGATTTCGTTCCTAGCTGGCAAGTCGTATCACAAGAATACATTGTTTGCGAACAGGGAGGCGGATGGGGCGCGAGTTCAGGGCACATAAGCAAATAACCAAATCTATCGCCTGTAATGGTACATGCCATAGCCCATCGGTGTGCTGCCCATGGCACGTTCGGTGGCCTTCTCAATGCTCGCATGAACGCACCGATAACAGCACACGTAGGCCAAACATCACTTGAATAGTATGCGCCGAAAGGCGCGCCGGAAGTCCTTGTTGAAGATGGTGTAGATGGCCGGATTGAGGGCGGAGTTCATGTAGCCCAGCCAGAAGGCGATCGCGAACGCCGAGTCGGGTATGCTGCAGTGGCTGCGGCAGGCCGGCAGCAGAATGTATAGGAAGAAGAACGGCAGCCAGCAGGCAATGAAGCTGCCCATGATCAGGCCGAGTATGAGCGTGGCGCGCTTCTCCTTCTTGCGCGCGATGCGGCGCTTCTCCTTTTCGGGGTCGCGCGGCTTCTGCACTTTGGGTATGGCGGGTTCGAGTTCGGCCTTCGCCACGTCGGCGGGCTTCGGCGCTTTCGCGGCGACCGCCGTCTTCGCCTCGTTGCGTCGCTGATGGTTCGACTTGCGACCGAAGATCGGCTGGCACAGTCTAAATTTCAGCGGTTTAACGACTGCACAGCGACTCATCACGCCCGAATCCGAGCTGGATGGATCGAATTCGCTGACCATGTCGGCGTCGGGGCCCATCGACAGCGCACGACAACGGCCGCCCGTCGGCGAGACGCGCAGCTCGTTCGGCGACGCCGCCGCCGTCGTGGCCGATGTCGCGGTTGTCGCCGTCGTGCCGTTGTTATTGTTGTTGGCGACTGGGTGGCCGGCTGTGGTCGCCGCCGCCGCTGCGGCCATCGACGGCGGCACCGGCACGTTCAGCGCGCCGCGACCGGTCGCAATTGTACTGACCTTGAGCGTTTCCTTGTTGCAGTTGGGCGCGGCGGGCGCCAGCGTCCCCACGGCGCTGGTCATGCCCGAGTTGCCGTTGGGGTAGACGATCGGTTGCGGCTCCATTTCGGCCGCTTCCGAGGTGGAGATGTCGGACGCCAGGTCGCAGGTGACGGTCGGAATCTGCATCGGCAGCGCGCCGCTGTTCGGTGGCGGCGTCTCAATGGTGGCGATTTGGCGCTGCTGGTGCATCTGCAACGCAGCGCCGCTGGAGGATGGCATCGGAATGGTGCCCTTCTTGTTGGCGGTGGTGAAACTGGTTACCTGCGAATAAGCAACAAGAAAAACCGATTAATCAGTGCAACATTTTTGCAAACAACTTAAAGACGACATGCTTCCGTCTTCCCCAACTCCAGCACCGAATGTTTGGCACGCAAATCCCGACGGCTTTGCAAATAATGAAAAATAGCGCACGTGCCTCATCAGTCGACGTTGCCGAACGCCCGAATATGTCAACAACGCAACGTTGTAATTGGAATTTTTCCAATTCGAGAACATTTTCGGTTGTCGCTTGTCGCTCATTGGTCGTGGTGGAGCCGCGTCGCGGATTATTAATGAATTTGCAACATGGAGCGTGTAATGCGTGTGAAATGGGTTTGCCATTTATATTTCGAGTTCATTACGACTGTCGCGCCACAACGCGACAGTCAACGATTGTGGCGTGCCACACTGTTGTTGTTCTGTGGCTCTGCGGAGATTGTGAGGGGCAGGGGGCGCACTAACGTATGCAATGTCTGCTGCCAATGATGATGACAACGATTTGAATGTGATTTCTCTTGAGAGCGAATTGAAATGAAAGTTGTGCGGGGATTTTCGGTTTGACTTTCGCCAGCATTGGCAATGCAGCTTTACATGCATATTTGAGGAGGTTTCGTTGTGGCGAGCAAATGGTTTTCGTTTCCATTAACTGATAGAAACGTGACGCATGTTTGAGCCTCTGAATGTGTTGCCGATTTATGGGGTAGAGGAGAGTTGGAGCGGTTTCGACATGGACACGTCTGTGACATCGAACAAGAGTGAGATGGGTTTGTTTCATATGTTGAGTGAGTTTTTCGTAAAGTAGAGTTGGTTTCAGAGATTGGTGCAGAGACTTAATTAAACATTCTGGTGCCTACAATAAGGCACGAGGTGGCTTTGAAAATGTTCCACTTTGTGGTTAAGGTTTATGGGATTAGGGACTTTATGCGGCTTTAGGGTTTGATAAGGAACTACATTTATGTACTAATTCAGAATGGCTGAGTGGAAGCCTTTATGATTGTTTTTCTATTAGAGAGTGGAGTAGAAAGAGAGTGTCTGCTGAAAAAGAAAGAAAATTCTTCTATTGATTGAGTTGACTTTTGCGCCGACGAGCAGTCGTTGAATGGTGCGTTGTGGTGCAATCTATTTTTCACTGAGCGACTACGGTCGAGGTATAAACTTAGATTTCTATGTCGATATTTCTTCGTTATAAAGCCAATACTTTTAAGATCTTTACAGCTTTGAACACTTCATCATTACAAATGTAAAACACGTTGATTAGGCCACCAACTCTTTAACACTTTCGACCCCGAATTTTACCCTCTGTCTCGATATTAAATTTTGGTATTTAAATCATTACACATTTGCCTAAGAACTGTGCACACGACATTTGAAGTCGCCACGTTTCTTTGTTAGAGTTCTAGAGCTAGTTTACTTTTGAAGAATTTTAGCTTAAAACGCGTTAAATAAATTTTGTATCAATATTTTTCAAGTACAGAAAAATTATTTAATATTTATGGAAAAATACAAAATTATCACTTTTTGATTTTATTTAACCATTATTAATGAAAACGGGTTTTGATCAAACGCGCCCAATTCGTAGACTTCAATTAGAACACAAACTTTCCCTGACCGCTGCAAATTATTGGAAATTATTTTGGAGATAACAGTAAAATTTTTTTAATTTGCTTTGAATTCACTTCTAAAAATATTCATTTGTTGCTGCCTACTTAAATTATTAAAATTAATTATTAAATTATAGCAATTTTGCAATAAGCTGACAAGTAGGTGAAGTTGCTATCAGGCAACTCTGGAGTCGAAAGGGTTAATGGTTTTCCCTTAAAGTCTTTCTAACTGAAGTATCTCTCAGCCATAGAGTTTGGAACTCATTGTTGGCATCATAATGTCAGTGAGTTCAGAAATAAAGCTGCAAGTAGAAGCTAAAGTCAAGAATTATCTAAATTCAAGACAAATTGCAAAGGGAACAAAGTTATGTTTGAAACAAGTCAGCAAAAAATCATTTAAATCTAAAATAAAGTTGAGTTGCAACTCTACTCTTGCCAAGGATTTGACTTATGCAAAAGATAGACTCACAAATTTCAATATCCTTCAATATGAGACCTGTGACGGATATATAATTCAGAGTGCTTAAAATTTTCTTTGAGGTTTCAAGAGCCAGAACTGAGTTCGATCAATTGTAACATAATGGACATAAATAAGACTTATTTAAGCTCCCATTAAAGCAGCCAAACCTACCTAACTTATCTATAAGGAGCTGAGTTGTAAGCAGATCACAGTCATAAAAGTTATCTAGAGTAGAGTTTGAATGTTAGTAGAGTACTCTGTGATACCTTAAAGAGTCTCAAAGACCTGATTAAAACTATGCCTATCAAAAGTTAGAAGCCTAGATGCATAGAGACTTCGATGAATAGAATAAACGGTGAGAATTAGCAGAGCAAGTCTGAAAGTATCTTCAGAAATCAATTCTGGTCAGCGTCCCATATGAACATTTGCCATCGCTAGACCACACCTCCTTCTAAAGTTTCTCACAAAAAAATTCAAAAAATATCGCCAACATAAAATGAGTACTTTAAATGATTTAAGAATATCGCTGATGCCATGGAAAGTGAAATGCTAACTGGCGCCGTCGCCGTTGCAACGTAAATGGTTGATTAATTTTGTGCATTCAGCGCAATGATTAACAAATCGCCGTGGGCGGGTTGTGTGCATGCGAGCAAACGAGCGCATCAACATTGGCGTCGGTGCTGTGTTGCTGTGTAATTGCAGCAACTGTTTTCGTTGCCGCAACCGAGTTGCAGCGTTTTTGAGGTAGCAATAATTGCAACGCTCTGCGTGCCGCATTGCCAACATTTGGAAGGGTCGAGTGTCGGCCGCACGCGGTGTCGAAGATGGGATTTCGCCGCTTTGGGGGTCAGCTGCATGGCTGCTGCCGCATATTGCTGGCCGGCTGTACGAGCGATTGCGTTAATGAAATGAAAACACCGCCGCTGACCGGCGGCTGGTCAACTGTGGCGGCTCGCTGCGATTGGTGTGCTTGCTGTGAGTTCGGGTGCGGCTTTCAGACAGCCATAAAGTGCTGCTGCTCATGTGAGGTCAGCCAACTTGGCCGCTGCCACATTTTACAATTTGTACCGTTGGCACTGCTAAATCACCTCAACATACCGAAATTAAGTATTCCGCTATTGGAGCGTATGATTAAGTTTTTCAAGTGCAATAAGTTAGCGAGTCGTTTAAGTCGTACACTCACCTGTTCGTTGTTTGATTTTCGCGGGTTTTTCTTGATGCCGCGTCTCGCTCGCGCTTTTGCGGCAAAGTA
Organism: Melieria crassipennis; assembly: GCA_963668005.1. Taxonomy (NCBI): domain Eukaryota; kingdom Metazoa; phylum Arthropoda; class Insecta; order Diptera; family Ulidiidae; genus Melieria; species Melieria crassipennis. The sequence continues at coordinate 148,341,211 of OY764961.1, read as the reverse complement.
AATTCGTATATAGACGAAGACCATAATGCAGCTGGGTATGTAGAAGGAGCCCAGTGCCGAGTATAACACGTAACCGATGTCCTCGCTTAGCTGCAATTACAAAGAGTGAAGGAACATTTTGGTGAAATTGAAAATTTAAATTTAGATTAAAAAGGAATAGGTCAGTTTAAATAGGTAGGAGTGACTGTTCAAAGGCGGAACCCATTGAAACCCATTCTGATACCACAATCCATCGAGCTTAACCCTAATCCGTCATTCGGGTGATTTTTCACCCATTTTCTACTTTGGGATGATATAACTTTCCTATATATTTATCAAAATGATTAAGGTTCCTTGTATTTGTAGCAAACCAATATAAGTTTTAGAAATTATCTACAACATATTGATTATTTCATTATAACGGTGATTATAAAAAAAGTTACGTGGGCGACGTTCGGGTGAAATTTCACCCATATACAAATTGTATGGAAATTTAACGAAACATACAGAAAATACCATAAAATTACGTCACTGGATTGAAAGTTTTGAACTGCTTTTATAGGTAAAACCTTTTTATGGATCAATGGGCCTCCTGAACTCAACGGAAAAGTAAGAGCCAATTATAGTATTTAAACTAAAGTTGGTATAACTCGCAATGCTTGAAGTCGTGCGTCAGCAATAAGAGATGCAAATAAAGACCAATGTTTGAGATAATAACTGACAAAACTAAGGTTGAAGGTTTGTGAGTTTTTGGCAGTGCATGGATCAGCGTTGGTGATATTCAGGCATATTTTGGTATTTTAATTTTGAGTGGTGTTTATAAGTCGAATGGATAATCTCTCGATAATCTGTAGAGTTACACAACAGGCAGACCAATTTTTCGTTCTGTCGGTGACAAAACCACTCGCCAGGAACGTAACGGTTGAAATCAAGATTGAACCTCGTTTACACCCATAAGAGTTATATGAGAAAAGTGGGTTTAGCGACAACTGCAATGTACTTCCTATGAAAAGGACACACTAAGTTAACCATTACTAGCTTTTTGTGGAAGATACCCCTTTACAATAAGTCAAAAGCAGTTGACACTTTAGACCAATTGATTGTTCACTAACTATACCGTCAAACGAAAAACTAATCGCTGTCGTTCTCAGCTGGAATCACAACAAAAAGTACAAGCGGCGAGTTTTTCTTGAAGACTTAGATTTTAGTTTGGTAAAGCTAAAGATTTTGCGTAGAGCAACAATACCGAAAGGAAAATCTTCATGCTGACTTCTTATCTCATACAGCCAATTTCCCAAATCTTGTCAGAAAATCAGAGCGTAAAAAAGTAAAAAACTATTGAAACACGGTGCCAATTTGGTATCAAAAACGATCGAAAGGCATATTCTGCTTGCAATTCTTGAAAAAAGTTTACATGTAGTGAACACAAAGTTTTAGTTAACTACTGCCCCTCCTTGCCCCCTTTTCCCTTCCGCATGAAATGTGTGCTGCAACACATGTTGGAAAAAACAGTGTTACATACACATTTAAAAACGGGTAAAATTTGTGGTATATCACAACGGGTCTCATAATGGGCCTTCGAGTGTGTCTCTTACAGAGGCCGCCACAATAACCTAACCTAGTTGCCCTAATTGCAAATAAATATCGAAAAATTTGTTAACTTATTTATCTGTAAGCTAACAAATAATAATAAAAATTATAGATAACAAATGATTTTTGATTATACTTGGTCAAAAAATTCATTAAAACAATACAAAGTACCATATGGGTGAAATTTCACCCGAACATCTTATGTGTGAGTTTTTTTGAACGTCGGATGAGGGTTAAAAAATCTAGCAGACTGTGAAAAGTTCTGTCGTCTAGATTCCCTAAATTGTTGTATAGAGAAGTTCTCCAGTTAACCAGTTTAAGTTAGGTTAGATTAAAATTTTGTGTTATGATTAAATGATTAAAAGTGGTTGCTTAAAGGAGCTCACTTAGACCACAGCTTACCACATAGCGATATCACAGCAATATTCATTTAGAATGGAGTAGAAAGTCGTTAGGTTTCATGATGAACTGAAGGCACCTTTCCATAGGTTTGTGAGGCCGAACAAAAACGGGAACCCAAGAACGTAGGATCTCTTTTGAGCTAATAATTAATGTATAACATTAGAGTCCGACCGATACCAAATTTTTTGGCCGATGCCGATTAATCGGCCGGAAGGGCGAGATTGGTCGATGAAGATTAATCGGCCGAAAGGGCGAAAATCGGCCGATGCCGATGCCGATTACATTAAAAAAAACTCGAATGAATTCAATAAAAAAAACCAGTATACTTTATAAAATAACAAAAGGAACTATTACATATTGTTTGTGATATTCATCACAAAATAACAAAACAACGAGAAAAGAAATAATTAAAAACTAAATAAAATAACAAGAGAATTCAGAATTCTAATACATCAACATGTATTAAAAAAATAATATATCACATTTATCCACTGAGAGAAACAAAAATAGTGACGTAAATATTGCATACAAATTGATTTTATTCAACTTAAAATTACGATTTTTATATTAAAATTTGGACTCTCAAATTGCGACCCGTTGTACAGATGGGAAGAAGTCAGAAAACAAATTTGGAAAAAAATAGAAGGCCTGTAAAAAAATGCTTTCAATTAAAAAAGAAGGATAAGATTGAAAAATTAAATGCCCCTTCTTCTGATATCCACATTAAGAGACGAAAGGCAGAGACATTTCGAGAAAATCTGTGTTTTTAGAATACCTAAAACATTTCTAGGAAACATTTATATTAAACAGTATCTAAAAATAAATTACTGAAAAGGGGTATAAGAACCCGTTGGTACAAAAAATGAAAGCAAAAAAATGAATGCAGAAAAACAGGCCGATGCATCATCGACCAAATACGGCCGATATGGCAACGGCCAAAAAAGGCCGATACCGATACCCATTTTTTTGGCCGACGCCGATACAAGCCGATGCCGATACCAATTTTATTGGCCGATACTAGCCGATGCCGATGCCGATTAATCGGTCGGACTCTATATAACATATAAAATAACTCATATGACAGCCCCATTAGGAGACTAAGGTCTGGAAACTACAAAAAATATTCATTCAGTATTGGCTGGAAACTCATAAAGTTCTGCAATAAATTGTGCCAAGTCGTTGTGGTCAGAAACGGAAACCCATGAAGCTGGGATCTCTTTCGAGATAAGATCCCAAACATTCATAATACGACAGCCCAATTAGGAGACTAGATACCACTACTTGGAAAAATTGATTCGGGATTGAATGGAAACTTGTTAGTGTGTGTCCAAGTCGTTGTGTCAATTTTCGCCGTAAGTTCTTTTAGATAATAATAACGAAATAAATCAATAATAAACATCCCTTAATTGTATGGTCTAAGTTTTCTGGAGTTTGTTAATCTCACCCAGAAATTCCAAAACAGAGGACTCAAGGACACTTTCTAGAATTAGTTAATCTTATCCTGGAATAGCAAAACAGAAGATTTATGTTAATAGTGTACATTTTCTGGAGTTCGTAAATCTCATCCAGAAACGATAGAACAGTCAATGTGAGCAAATTTTGAACGCATAATTTTCATAAAATTGGTATTCGATGAAAAGCCTTGAGTTGTTTTACTGATTACTTTCTATATTCTTAATTTCTTACAACCAGAGTTTTACAGCAAACACGTGAATTGTCTTGAAATGCGGAAAAGTTAAACGCACTTTTAGTCTGTTAACAAAAAGTATTGAATTAAGCATCTTAGGTTAAATTTTTTAATTAAAAAAAAAAAAAAAAATTATATTTTTATATGTGTTTCACGTTGCAAAAAAAATGTAAAACGCCAAAAAGCTCGCCACATTTTAAAGCTGCTAAAATTTTTCATTAATTTCATTTGTGATAATTCAATTCTGCCATTAAAGGCCGCTTCACAGTTGTTGCTGTTTTGTTTTTTTATTTTTGTTGTCGATTTTGTTTTTCGGCCAATCGCAGGCAAACATAAAAGAACAAAGTACCAAAGCGACGGCGAAATCAATTTCAAATTTAATTCTTGTGTGCACTTTACATGCGACACGAATGTGTTTGGCATTCGAAATGAAGGCGAAATGCGTTGCCGCGGCAGTCACATGGCAATGGAAATTGAGTGTGACAGGATTTAAAAGGATTAGGCAAGCCGGCTGCCTCAGTCGAATTAGTGTGGTCGGCCCACTCGCTGTGCGTGAGCTGACGTTAAGCAAAGCACAACCAAAACGTGATTTTAATTGAATATATTTTAATTTACAATGACGTTGTGGCTAGAAAGAAAACAATCTCTCCTTTAATTTTAAGTAAATTTTAAAATATCCAAAGCTAATCGAAATTGATTTGTCTTAAGTATGGATTTGATCATAATCAATTTTAAGTTTTACTGTGGGCATACAAAAAATTGAGAAATTGTATTCGTTCAGTTTTAAATTAAAAACCTTTTCGGCGGCATTTATGGTTGGCACTTAAATTGCAATCACAATCGGGTGTTTACTCGTTTTATCGTTGTCGGCGTTTGCATTGGCGAAATGCCGAAATTTTGATGGCGCATAAAAAATGCAACATTGCCAACACACACACACATACACACACAAACACCAGCTGCGATCTACACACACATACACACACACACAACGACACGTACACAAAGCAATCGTAAAAAATACAATCGCCAAAGAAATAAACAAAATGCAATGCATGCAACATCCGAGAGAACTAAAAAACAATAATTACGCTGGGCTTGTGCAGGAAATTACAACAAATAATACAAAAACAACATTTTAAATGGACAATAAAATGGAGAAGCGTAACGACGTCATTGACAGCGCAACCAGATTATTTGGGCCGCTAACGAATTTACAACTAATTCGTAAGACGTCACTGTTTCGATGTCTGCTCTTTGTTGTTGTTGTTGTTGTTTTGTCTTTGTGACTTTGAATGTTCATTTTATGTATGGTCGCTGTCTGTGTGCGCCAAAGCGGTCCAATAAAAATGGAAAATGGAGCGCGACGCGCGCACGTACTGACTGCACAGACAGACAGCAGCGGTTGTGAGTGGATGGGCCAGCCGGAAGCCGATTTCGAGCTGAAGTTGCAATAAATCTCGACGATGTGAAACGGCACAGCAACGTCAGAAAAACATTTTCAAACGTGCGCAAAAAAATTGCATATTCTGGCACGTGCTTGCCGCATTGATAAGGCAGGCAACAGGCCAGGCGGCAGTCGGCAGTTCGGTTTTACTATTGTAAAATATATATAAAAGCGAGGAATTCGTGCACCCAACCCATAACACACACACACACACACCGATTGGCAGTGGTCATACGGCCACACTTGCAGCGCTGCTCTTATCGAACTAACCGCAGCCGGAGCGGCGACAGATGTGGCCAATTTGTGGACATGCCTGCCAAAGCCAATCAAGAAGCAGTTGGCCGTTGGCCGTTGGCACATCCCAGGCCCCCAAATCACCTGCTTTTAGGCTGAAGAAAGTTAAGGTTAATGTGCGCCATATTAACTTTTAAAATGGTTAATGCTCAGTGATTTATCAATGCCCGCTTCCCCATGGTTGCTGCTTCCCATGGGGCCGTCATTTGCTTTAAATAACCTAAATTACGTTGTGTTTGTGCTCTAATTTAAATGGTTATCTGGCCATGCGGCAAACATTGTTATTCAGTTTTATCTAAAATTTCATTATGTGTCCGCCTGGCTGCGGCCCCAGTCTGGTCTCCATGTCGGCGCAAAAGGGGACCACACTGAAACAAGCGCCGCTACGAGTTGCATAAATTACCAACAATTCAAACTGCAAACAACGACATTACAACCACCCACACAGACACACAGAGAGACAAAAGCGCCACAACACTGAGCGCAAAGTTCAGAAATTGTGTCATTACTCAAAGGTTTTTATCTCTCGTCCGTCATGTAATGTGTCTGTGAGCATTTCTGGTAGTTGGCATTTTGTGCGCGGAATTCGAAATCAATTTTTTTTCGTTGCATCTGCATTTCAAATGACATATATTTGATTTGTCAGCTTGGGTGAATTTTACTTAAGCGAACAAAATTCCTAAAGCAGGTGGTTAAAGTGGGCCTGAGCGACTTAATTATCATAGGGTTTTTTTAAAGAGAATATTTATGTTTGAGTTTGGAGAAATGGCAGCCATTACTCTTCGGCTGCGAGGCTTTATGCAGGAAAAATCGTATTCTTTTTGTTTTTATTTTTGGCTATGATCAGATAAGCTTGGCTCGGTAGATTCCCCGCCCACTTTTTGTGACTTGTGACTGCAAGATTCGTGGCAATAGGCAATGAGCATCCATAACCCTCATAAGTCATGACCCTCATAAGTTCTCATCTAATTAATGGCGAGCAAAATAACTTTCCTACAGGCTGTTTGCATATCGGCGGATAAGGCGGTTTGATAGGAGCTGTTTGGAGCTGTTTAAAATATACTAAAAGTATACTAAATTATGCTAAAATAATTTCGTATGGAAACTTGGTACTTTATCGTTTTCCCAGGATGTCTTATTTGTATTTATTTTATGTTCTCTCAGAAACAAGAATAAACTGTCAGGTACAAGTATTAAGAATGTGCATGAAACTAGTCTCTCAAGTACGAGTATTAAGTTGCACCCCTAACACCGTGCAACAAAAATTTCAAAAAATTTTCACACCGGAAAAATTCCATATCAGCGTGAAACTAGAGACCAAACATAATAATACTGCGTACTCAGTTTTTCATTTCTACATCCTTTGTTCTTTTAAAAAGGCTTCAACATGTTGAAGGAGATACAAAATATAAAAATATAAAAAATACTTCGTTAGGATATGGCTATATGCATATCAAATGAAAGAGGAAAGGCTCAAGATTTTAAATAAAATTAATTTTTTATCTATTTGTAAAAACAGGATATGAAAAAGGTCCTTTGAAATTTTAATCCTTTATATCCTTGAAAACTGATATATATTAAAACCCAAAATCTCCTTTATCACCATATACATTTTCAAGGATATAAAGGATTAAAATTTTCAAAGGATCTTTTTCTTATCCTTTTTTTTCAAATAGATAAAAAATCAATTTTACGAGGTTAAGTATTTTTTATATTTTTTAAATTTTGTATCCCCTTCAAAATGTTGAAGTCCTTTTAATAGGACAAAGGATGAAAACCAAAAAATTAAATGAAAAACTGAGTACGCAGTATTACTATATTTGGTCTCTAGTTTCACGCACATATGGATTTTTCCCAGTGTGAAAAATGCTGTAGGGAACATAAATAATTCAGATGGTCACTGTGTCATATTTTAATTGCATTTACTTGTACTGGATAGACACAAATAAAAAAGATATAAAGGTAACAAGTAAGGCTAAGTCTTTTATAGTTTACAGTTTAAGTTGAGTTAAGAAATGTCAATATTAACTAATTAATATATCAATATTATAATTGTTCTCAGATTTTTTAATTCATTAAATCTAAAACATAACCTAGAAAATTTGAAATTTCACATTTAATTTGGTGGCTTTATGGCAAATATAACCTAAAAAAAAATTAAAAATTTTGTTTAAAAATTTTGTTTCATTTTGTTTTTGAGTATCACGCAGGTGGGAAAAATTTTTCGAAAAAATATATATTGCATAACACTATACGAAAAAATTAGAAGAACAATTTGGTGATTGTACCTAAATTATAACTTGATATTTTTTTTAAACACACAAAATTTCAAATATTAAAAAAAATAAAAATAAATTAAAAATTATGTTTAATCACGCAGCACAGTGTCGCGAGTCCATAGTAGCGAGGGACAAAAATAGAAGGAATAGTCATACGGCAATACAATTTTTTACATATGATTTTGTTATAAAGAGAAGTTAATACACCAAAAATTACTTCAATCGCCACACGGACACGCCCACCTCCCATACAAACCAAATACTAAGTTGACAGTATCTCGGAAACTATAAAAGATATATTGATGAAATTGGTACAGCATATCATATCATCAATATAAACACATTTGCCAAAAATTTTTTCGATCAACTTACAAATACGCTTGTTATAAAAAAAAGAATAATTTTTAATTAATAATAATTGACTGGCACGACAGCCCGCTTACGCGAGACTAAGGCCTAGCTTCCCGCAACTACCCGTGTTGTGCGTGTGAATTTGTACACGGGTTGGAGGGACCTACAGTTTTATGCCGGTTCCGAACGGCAGGTTGGGAGCTTTTTCATAAGCAATTTTTACTCTCAGAGGTTTGCCATTTCCAGCTGAGAGGACAGCCACCGAAAGAGAAAACGAGTTTTCCCGTTATTTTAGGTGTTATTACAGACAGTATTTGAACCTGAGGTTGCTGCCTGCGACTCGCGGTCCAACGCACTAACCAACTGAGCCACGGCGGCTGCTAAATATAAAAAAAAGACATTTTGAAAAATCTACAAATATCTGTTCATACTTATGCGCATCTAAGTAATTTCAAACCCAAATAGAAAATAATAACATCTCTTATTTAATTCAGGATATCATATATTTTCATTAAAAATTACAATTTGTTAATCTGTACTGCTAGGACAATCGGTTTCCGATGATGAATTATTCAAATTTAACCCTCTTCATCTATTTTTGACAAAATTCTAAATTAAATTTTATTAAAATTGCATAATATCAGAGTTTCGTATTTCATGTTTACCTTTAATTTTCCTATTAACTGCTATAATTGGTTCTGAAGACATTAACAAGTTTTGCTTCTTTTCGAAAGACGCCTTGATTCGATGGTAAGCCACTCAGTGTTACCGAAGCCTTCCATCAAATCTACCTTTTTTTTGTAATTTTTCTAAATCAAGTCGTGTTTGCATGTTATTACATCAAAAATTGATAGTTTAAGCGAAACGCAGCAGTGGTCGCTATGTTTTCCTGCCAACCATGCTGCAGAAAGGTCCCTATTTTTGTCACTGAAAATGTTGAATTTCTTAAAAACGTGCAAGTTTGTGCAGCTAAAGTCCATGGTTTCTATTAATACATACTTTCAGCTATATCACACTGTAAAATCTCGAAGTAGTAAGAAGGAGTATTTTTTTAAAGTTTATCTAAAGTTTGATGACACTGCACTTTTATTCCTACGAATTGACGTTTCTTTAAGTAACGGTACAAGGAATATGGAAAGCAAAAAAAAAGAGGGAAAGCTTCCCCAGAGTTCCAAAAATTGTATATTTATAGAATATGTTTACTTAACATAAGGTTCCATGGGAAATTTTTCAATAAGAAAACTTACTCGACTACTACCTCGAACTTACATTCAACAAATTTCAATAATTTCTACCTTCACAAAGTGAAAGTTTGGTGGCCTGCCATCGGTATATAAATTGATATTTTTTAAATCCGTTTTCACATTTTAGTAATTTGAGGTATTTACTTCAGTACTACAAACTTATTTTTCTACATTTACGAAATTGATTTTTTTGATTTTTGTCCCTACTCGCGACACTGTGCGCAGGTAGGAAAATTAAATATTGCAAAACACTGTATGAAGAACATTTTTAAAAAAATTGCTGATTGTACCAAAGTTCTAAATTTGATAATTTTTTTTTGAAAAGCCCAAAAATTAAAAATAAAAATATTAAAAAAAATATATAGGGGTAAGTGGGGTAAAATGGGAAGTGGGGTAAAGTGGGAAATGGCACTTCCCGGGCAAACGATTAAAGTACAGATGTCATGCGCTACTGACATCTGTTAGTTACGACCGTAAGCGAATCTTCATGGTATACCAACGCGTGCAGAAATGTTTTCGTGCTCTCTGACAATTGTCAAAGTTTTCAAGTGATTTCGAAATTTCTTTCTCCTAAGTTGGCACATTGATTTTTTTTACTGTTTTCCGAGATCAACCGATTGTAAGTACACTCAAAGTATTCTTTATAGTCTTAATTTTAATAATGCAAAAGAATTTCGTGTCGTTTATACATTGTCAAGAAATGACACTCATATTTTTGCAAAATGTGGTGTCGGGGTAAAGTGGGAAACTTTCTTTGGGGTAAAGTAGGAAATGTCAAAAATAGCTAATGAGGCGTTATTTTGCATCCAAATGTTGTTAATTCATCGATAATGATTAAAAAAAGTGTTGTGAACTTATTTATGCTCCTCTAACCTCAAAACCCCCACTTCGTCTCGGTTTCATCAGTTATCGGAACATAAAATATCGTACGCACGGCCGAAATGTCGGCAGAAAAACCTAACCAAGGCCTTGACCATGTACCTCTCGTTTTGGATGAAGAGATTCCAACTGACTCGTTCGGAGAAGTCGCCACAACATCAGGATCAAGATCGTCAATCACGTATACCAATTTGAACGCAGCTGGTCCATTGAAAATTGGCCAAGCATATCAGAAGTCAAATAGAGGTCGAAAGGCCATGAAAATCACCGTTTTGACAACACCAGAAAGGCTAAGCGAGTTGCAAAAAGCAGCTGAAAAACGTTTGGCAAACAAACGCAAGAAGGAAGGAAATGCAGATGAACCACAAAAAAAAGAGGAAGAGCACAAAAAAAACACCGATAAAGAAAACAACAGCAGCAAAGAAAAAACCACAAACAAAGAAAGGATCAAAAAAGAAACAAGAAAGTTCTAGCTCTGATGAAGATCGTGATTTTTGCACTATTTGTCTGCAACTCATGCCTGTAATCATGACCAGGAACAATACGATCACATGTAACAAAAAGGATTGTCAACGATCATTTCATCTGAAATGCGTCAACCCAACTACTTGCTTCTACCATTGCCGAGAGTGTGACTCGGACTTAGATGCTTCTTCCGAGAACGACGAATAAGTCACAATTTTACCAATTTTTTTTGTATTTTTTCATTATTTTTTTTATTGCGAAAATTTTGTATTTTTAATATTGATTCTTCAGATGTATTCTTCGAACCTTCAACAAATTAAAATAAAGATTTGATAAATTTTCTACAAGATTTGTGTTCAGTTTATAAAGTTTTTTAATGTTTCCCACTTTACCCCACAACTTTTAAATTTGGTCATTTTGAACATGATCAGTCGAAGCTCGGTAACTCTTAGAAAAATCATTATTTCCGGTTCGTTGCTGTGACAAAAATATAGCTTATTTGATTCTCTTTACTATAGGATGTTTAAACATGAAAAAATAATTAGTTCTGTTCACTTAACGGATCTCCAAAAAAAAGTTTCCCACTTTACCCCACTTACCCCTATATATGAAAAATTATATTTAAAAATTTCGTTTTTTAATTTTATTTAAGCATCACGCAGGAGGGAGAATTTAAACTTGCAAAACACTATTATTGATAAACTTTTTTTAAAAACACCAAAATAAAAGAAAAAATAAAACATTTAAAAACAATTTTGTTTAAGCCAAATAAAATGTTTTTCAGTTATATTCACTTCTGAGTCCATTGATTTTTTTTTATAATGTGTCTAAGTTATAGTTATATACAATATGTCATAATCGCATCAAAATCAGATAACTGGTTTACTGGTTATTAATATTTATTTATATTTATTAAAATAATTCTCACAAATCGGGGATTGATTATTACGGTCTGAAATTTGGGTAAATTTTTACTTATTCTATTACTAATAAAAAGTCGGCCTCGATAGCTCAGCGGGTAGCGCGCTGGCTTCTCATACCGAGCGCCCCAGGTTCGATTCCTGGCTTGGGCTGGAAAAAACACTCATCTACTTCTATCGCTATCCACATGAAGGGAATGAGAATTACAAGAATCGCACAAGTGCGCTCTTGGCAGGCAATGGCAAAACCTCCAAGTGTCAAAGAAAAACTGCCAATCGCCGTTCGGATTCGGCGTTAAACTGTAGGTCCCCTCCCTCCCTTTTCCCATCCGTTTGAAATGTGTGTTGTATCACATGTTGAAAAAAACAGTGTTGCATACACATTTCAAACGGGTGGAATTTGTGGTATCACAACGGGCCCATAGGCCTAAGTGTGTCTCATACAGAGGCAGCCACTAAACCAACCAATAATAAAAAAAATATAAAAACCCTTTCTATATAATTACCCTTCCTTATCCGACTATGGCCTTTAATTTAAATTCAAGTTTAATCTAAATTTGAATTACAATTGAAAGATGAACGAGTACAAATTTATAAACTAAGTTAATGTCACTAATCCTTTGAAATTTGGTGAAAATGTAAATTGGAAATTTTTAAACATCGTTTAATATGAACACAAAGTGTCACTGCCAGTGTTAATCGCTGATTAATTTGCCCTACTTCCACTTGTCGTGGTGTCGTTTGTCAGGCTTACTTGTACAAGCGAAACTTCCACTCTGAGCATTAATTGCTGCAGACTTTTAACAAATTCATATTCTTTGAAATTGAAGTAGAGTAGAGTCCAGCGATTAATTACGCTGCGACTGCGAGAGCACATAACAACTGTCACTCAACTGATGGAATGTGCTAAAATTTGGCAACATCGCACCAGATGAAAGGCTTAAAGACGATAATTTGCTATTCAGCCAAAGGGCAGAGAATATGAATTCATAATGAAATTAATACCAAATGCCTGCAAGAATTTTAAATAGCCTTGACTACACAACAGGAGCGCCATGCGGTTGTGTGTGTGTGTGTGTGGCTGTGGGTGCGCGTTGTGCACTTGGATTAATTGTAGATAAATATTGCCTCTGGATTGATGATAATTGAGTGCAAAGCGGATATTTTCTACTCTAAGCAGCTTTGAAGCTGTTTGCAGTTGCTTCAAATGCCCTCGAGCCAGAAAAAACTACACAAAATTGATAGCTTAATGTCGGCAATGGAACGCAACAATTTGACCAAACACTAAAGGCCGCTGAAGATTTATGACTTGCGTAAATAACAAAATGTTCGAACCGATGTTTGGCGCATATTTAATTTCCGCTTTCCGGTTTGCGGTCCAAATGAGTTTCGACAGCGGCCGCCCAGCGTGCGCCGCATATTCATCAAGTTTGGTTTGGGCGAATTCAGAGACTTGGTTTTAATTAAATGCAGATTATGCTCTTCTATGCAAAGCCAATTTCGGCCGTCGTCCTTGCAAATTAAACACAGTCGAGTTCGCGAAGCTGGGCGAGTTGAATTTGTGCGCAATAAATGCGCATCGCCGCTCATGATTGAGTTGGCAAGTTCAATAACCGTCTTCAAGTCGCCGGGGAAACTTGTGTTACAGCTGAGTAAAGTTGTTCCGCGTTTGCACGGCAGTGTCGCCATGGCGCAATATCGAATGTGCTAACGAAGCTTAATTCAGCTTCAATTCCCGCTGGAGCTGGCCGACGCGTCGGGCTGCAATGCTCCCATTAGCTCAACGGATGCCTTCATCTTTTCAGATTTTCACATTTTCTGGCCAACGTGCAATATTTAAGCTTTAATACGCCGCAGCGTGTTGACTCATTTGCCATGTCGCTGCGCTCGCACGCAAGTTTCCAACTTGAATTGAAAAAAGAAGCAGCAACGAAAAAAAAAATGCAATTTTCCTTCTTCCGTTTACTTTGGCCGCCCACACATGCTTTCACATGCTTTGCTGCGTTCCGCTCCACATGCAGACGTTCCCCAGGGCGTATGAGCAACATTAAACTTTAACACATGCACTGTGTCATTATATGGTTTTGCACTGCTGAGCGCTGACTTTGGCCATCCAGTGCGCGATGTCGTGATGCCATTTCTGCGCGGCTCGTGCGGCTTAGGATTTCAAAAGCCTCGGCCGCTTTGTTGTCTGCTGGCGGTTTTTCCTTCTTTGCGCCACTGTTCGCTTCATTGTGGCAGCCAGCGTCGAGCAGGTAATTTAGTTGCATTTAAATGTGCATACTTTGCCGCCACCCGCGTCCCTCCCGCCCACTTTTGTTCCACATATTTACGAGGTGTGCGCAGTGGTTCGCGCTCCTTTCGGGCTGTTCGCTTCTTTTTATTATCTTTGCATTTCGTTTCGTTTCGTTTTGTTTTGTTTTCGTTGCCTTTGTTCACTCCGCTCCCCATCTAATTTCCATTTGGTTTATTACATCGTTCCGCCAGTTGACTGCTAAATGTGTAAATTGTATAATGCCCCGCGCCCGTCTCATATACCGTAAGTTGCGCTGAGCAGATTTTATTGGGGTTAACCGCTTTCCGTCTGTGTTTCGCAGCGAAACAAACACACAGTTTTGTGTTGTGTGCTGTGTGCCGGTGCGGATGGCGTGCAAGTTTTATGCGCTGGCTTATGCGCGATTAGGATTCTTTTTATTGGTGCGCAATTGCAAGTTTTATAGTTCATTTTTCAGGAAGCTGAATTGAATTGTGGCAGACGAGAGCGTTTGTGGCCGGAGAAATTATGGCATAGAGTTCATGGCATTGGCTGTGGTTTGGCATTCGCCGACATATTTAACAGATAATGCGAGTTAGATTTGCTTATTTTATTGTCACAAGTGATGCGAGAAGGTTTTTTCAGCATTGTTGGGTACACAAATCGAAAAGATTTGCAATGCAATCGTTGATCGAACCCACTTTTATAGCTAAGTCTAGTCTAGTCATGACGAGAATGGAGGCGAGTAGAAATGGTTTTTACTCTGACCTGACATTTTCAGGGGCCAAATTTGATCATTGTATGTAGAGAAATAGAAAGAAAAAGGGAGAAGAGAGCATAAGAAGGAAAGACATTTGCGTGCCGTTCTAGTTTCAGTTTGTCTGTCTATTGATATAAAATACCTTTTTCATTAAAAGATCGGATTGTCGCCTGTTTTGCTATTTTAAATATTTTTGAGTTCAGTTTTTTATATGTCTATTAGGGCGAGTCAAATTGTATGGAACGATTTTTTTGATGAAGCGTATAGCAAAAACGTAATCTATAGGTGATTCTGAGAAATTTTGCTCAAGAGACCATAGCTCTAAGTCGGGGGCTTGTTTGAAAATTATTTTTATCATCTTTCAGAATCTGTATTGATACCAATATTTTTTTTTATTTTTAGCCTAAAAATGAACTTTTAACTAATAAATTCCGAATTTTCTTCGATTTTTTTCGATAATTTTTTTTTGTGCAGATTATGAAAGTTCAGCTAATTTCCAACAACTTTTATTACGATCAATTTTTTTTTCCTATCTATCCATTTCTTTCTATCCATTTTTTTGTCTGTAAGCCGAACTTTTTGATCTTCCAATTACACTGATCAACAGCAAAATGGCTTTTCTGGGTTTGACATCAGTTCTAGCGTAATTAGGGAGCGCTTATTTCGAATCCGCAAACCGTTTTTAAAACTTAGTTTCCGTTTTCGCAAAAAATGGGCGTGTCACTTTTTCGGATTTTCCCTGACTTTTTTCACGTTTGGGATTGTAATTTCTAAACCAATAAACCGGTTGACATGATTTTCTCTTTGTGGAATTTACAACAACTCACGGCTTCTTTTCCAAAGTAATTTATTTTTATAAGTTTCAAAAATCCGCGGCAATTGGACCTCAAATTCGGAACATATGGAATTTCATGGCGTTTTATTTAATGTTGAAAAACATGCACATTTTTCCTAAATCAATTATCGAGATATGTATAACACGAATGTGGAAACATCAAGTAATGCAACACAGCCAAATTAATTGGAGTGATTCCCATTCTCATCGAAATAAGAGCAAAAATGTACCATAGTCATTTTCATAATTTTTCATACTTGTAATGTATTTCATCAAAAAATTCAAAATAAGCAAACGGAGCCCAAATTTTTCGTCTTGGGAAATCGAATGTCTTCTTGTACTTGTGAAAAAAATAAAGAAGTGCTCGAGTGCAAAAAGACAGACCCCGTGAGTGCCGAGGAAAAACAAACCAAATGGAAAGAAATTGAGGACAATTCAAATCAATTCAAAATTTGTTGTTAACTTCCGGTGCACGAAAACGTTGTGCACAAAGTATAAAAATCTAAAAAAATATTGCTAAAAAGAATTTCGCTCACGACAGGCAAGAGCAGTACAAAACAGGAGGAGGATTTTCAAATTTCCAAAATCAATGAAATGTCAGAAGCTATTGACAGTTTAAACTTAGTTTAATCCTGCAGGGTTGGGCGTTTAAACTGAGTTTAAATTTCAGTCAAGTTTGACTGAAAAATTCTATTTTGCGTTTAAACTAATTTTAAACTAGAAACTGAGTTAAACTCGCACTGAAAAATTGGCCCTTAATCTAATTAAAACTAATCTGTCTATGTATTTATGTGTCGATTCAAATATCCAAAGGACATTCTAGTCCAGAGATGACCATTCTGGTACTCACGAGTAGCTAGTTCACACGTAGCAGAATGGTCCCTACTGTTCTAGTCACTCGTTGAATGTCCATCTTACTACACTGTTGAACACAAAATCGTGCCGAGCTGTAATGCATTTGACGAAATCTTAAAAAATTTGTTCTAATTTGTTCAGAATTTGGATTTTTAAAAATACAAAAATACTTTCGGTTATTCAAAGCGATTCACTATTCAATATTTATTAACATCTATTGCCTCCTTTTTCTTAAAATTAAAAAAAAATTATGCCCGTTAAAAATTTTATTCCTTCAGCATTTTGTTGATTTAAAACTTACACATTCGATTTAATCGAAATGCAAACTGAATCCATTTTTACATTCTTGTTTCACATTGCATGCGCGCCTTCGCCAACTGACGTCTCCAATTCAATTAACCCACCGCCCTTCACTCGAAATGCCATCAGCTTCATTGCGTTTGAATTGAAATTGCACTCGATTCCGTGTTCGCGCCTTTAATTGCATTTTCCACGCTTTTAAGTGCTTTCTATTTTCTTCAATGCTCTACTGGAAAAATTCGCCGCTGTTTCGTTTCGTTTGTGTGTTCTTATACTTTATGCGAGTCGGCGAGTTCGCGTGCCTCCATAATTTTGCACGCTCAGCAGTCGCCGCACCCCGTTCGTGCACGCGCTGCGCCGCACCCGCCGCGGCGACGGTTTCGCATTGCGCACCCTTAACCCTAATGAGCTCGCCTTACACCTGCTAAGCTTTTATCTTGAGATCTGGTACGGCGCAGGGCGTACGATTACCATTTAATTAAAAACTGCAAAATAATATTTTTCACTGTGCGCTTTCCGACGCCTTCTTATCCACTTCTGCATGTCGTCTTCGTCTTTGTCTCGTCGCCCGCTCGTCTGTCGGTTTGCGCGCCTCCGTTTTATAGTCTGCACATTTCAAGCTCTCTTGCACACGACACAAATAATCGTAATGAAAAATGTCAGCGACGCGACTTAAACAATAAACACTTAAATGCGGGCATTAAAAAACACACAACACACAACACACTGAACGCGAAACGAACGAACCAACGAAGAACAACTTAAATTTTCGCATTTTCATTATTTTTAAACCTTTGTCGGCGTGTCGCGCACCGGTAATCCTTCTACTTGCTTTACGATTTTGCGATTCAAGAAAATTTTAACGCGCCTGCCTCCGACTGTGTTCCTAAGGATCTGAAAGTTTAATGGCAGTGCAGGTTGTAACTTTGTAGTTAAAATAATTTTATTTTTTGTTATCTTGAGCGAGCACCTTAAATGATTTATTTAAAGACAGACAGAAGTTGCTGAATTTTTACAGACAGAAGACATGTTTTCATTCAAAAGAGTTTATTCTTTTTGCAATAATTTTTAAAAATTTAAAATGAATTTGTGAAAGAAGGAATTTTTGTTAATTTGTTAAGGAGTGGTCCGTTCTTCATAAAATTTGGTATACTAATTAATCATGGTCTGCTTGAAATCTCCATTTTGAGACGTAATTTTGCAATTTTCATCATTTTTGGTGAGCTATAGCAACAAGTGTGTTGGCTAGATTTTTCAGATTTTACGTTTAATCACTTACGTTCACATTAACCCATTAAGCCCTGAGCGTTGCGTTTGCGCAACGTTTGGGAATTTCGCTATATTAAGTAATTCATAAAGACATAAGACTTGAAAATGGGTAGAATTGGATTAGAATTGATCGTTTTAGATTCTGCCATACTCAAATTTCAAAATTATTTAAATATTCATACGTTTTTTTTGATCCAAAGTCAAAGGTTTTTTTTGGGGAATTTTTGAAATTCAATCAAAAATACTTATTCTTCAAACCTATCAAAATCCCTTAGTGGGCTGCATTTTGCAATGCTAAACTATTTAATAAATAAGTTTTGAAAATTTTTTTTTTTTATTTTTTACACAAAAAATATGCTTTAAGTTTTGTGTTGCGCGAATGCAACGTTGGGCCTAAACACTGCCAATTTTCATACAACGCAACGCGTGAAAATGTCAAAATTTAAGCAGCTGATATTTTATTGGCACATTTTATTTTCCGCAAATGTTTGATTTTGTTTATTTGTGTAATGTTTGCGAAAAACATGACAAAAAAAAACATGGTATGCATTTTTTGCTTGATTTTTTTTCTTGATTAGGTCAATTAATAAGATATGGAAATCGCACAAGCCTTTCTGGGGTCAGGTTTTAATGGGTTAATAATTGCAAATGGTAACAGAAATTGTATGAGGACTCTTTAATTTTTCAATAAAAACGATAATAATAGACGTATGTTTTGCTTTTTTGCAGTTTTTTACATTTTTAATGCTGATTGCATACTTTTAGGGATGAAAAAGCTATATTTTGTCAAAAAATATGTGTTTAGACTACTTTTTAAATTGTATTATTTTCTGAGATCGGAAGATATCGGAGGATATGTTTACATTATTCGACATAAAATAATGCTTTTAAGATAAAAAAAATTCATGAACATACTTTCACTCACTTTGTAGATATTTTCCTCTAAGTTTTGCCAATTTTCAGATTTTTAATTTAGAAAAATATTTTGAAATTTTTTTTGAAGTAGAAACCTTAGCTTTGCAAATTTTAAGAAAACATTAAAAGCGATAATTTTGTCGAAAAATACGTGTTTAGACCACTTTTTAAATTGTATTATTTTCTGAGATCGGAAGATATCGGAGGATATGTTTACATTATTCGACAAAGAAAAAATGCTTTTTAAGATAAAAAAAAATTCATGAACATACTTTCACACACTTTAAATATTTTCCTCTAAGTTTTGCCAATTTTCAGATTATTAATTTAGAAAAATATTTTGAAATTCAAGTGAAGTAGAAACCTTAGCTTTGCAAATTTTAAGAAAACATTAAAAGCGAACATGTCTTCAACATGTCTTCAACCACAAAAAAATCCAAATCGATATTTCGTAAAGTATGCATAGAGATAGCTTAGTCAGCCAGTGGACAGTCAAGGCAATTGTGTCCAACTATGACATATAACACTTCGTTCAATAATGTGGGTGACTAACTAATTAAAACACATTTTTTTGCCAAAATTCGTTTTTATTCATCAACATAGTTGCCATCGAGGGCGATACACCGATTATAGCGATCTTCCAACTTTGCAGTACCATTTTTTTTTTTGCTCCGAAGCATCGACACGTTCTGGTTTTGGTCGATTGTGAGCTCGCGCGGCACCCACTTTGCACATAGCTTTCGCATACCCGAATATTCATGAACGATATGTCCAACACGTTCCTTTGATATCTTTAGAGTGTCAGCTATACAAATCAACCTCAATTTACGATCTTCCAAAATAATTTTGTGGATTTTTTTGATGTTTTCGTCCGTAACAGCCTCTTTTGGTGCTCATATGGCCTGTACGGAATTTAGCAAACCACTTACGAATGGTTCTTTTTGATGGAGCAGAGTCCGAATAATGTTTTTCAAGCCATTCCTGTCATTGAACAGTATTTTTTTCATTAAAAAACAATGATAAATCAGCACACGGAATTGCTTTGAATTCATTTTTTTTTAAAACTCAAAAGTAGTGTCACTTAAAGCACTGTAACTTGTAAAGTAATGGTCGGATTGACATATAATTTTGACAGTAAGCCTAAAAAGGTTCACAAGTTCGAAAAAAAATATTGCTTTAGTATTAGTGCCGCCATCTATGTGTCAGTCACCCACATTATTGAACGAAGTGTTATCACTCAAATAGTTCAGCAATGTTGGGCAGCAGTGGAAATACCAGCCAAAGCCTAAAGATCTAAGATTAATTTGATCCGTGGACATAACAGCAAAGAGGACAATAAGACAGTAGTTTGACAAAGTTACCAAGAGCTGTGTCAACCTGCCAACTAAACAGATGAGGTGATTGTCTACACACTTTTGATGTGAACTTGAAGAACAGTATGAGAAGAAAAGTTTCTTGGCATAGTTAGAAGAACTAACAGAGCTGTCAGACTGCAAAAGCCAAGCTACGTTCATACGATCGTAGGTGGGTGCAGAAATTTCGTCATACAAAACTTTTCGATGGGACTTGAGCCTGTTCCCTGTTCCTGCATTGTTTGTCCACCCTATGTGACTTTGAGTTCGTTGGGCTTCAAGATGTCTCGATGTTACATTTAAGGTATCATGGCACGTTAGAAAGGGGAATTTTTAATGATTTACAAAATTATTTATTTTTCAGCTCCTTTATTATCAATCTTTTTGCATTGGCTCGACCGATTTAAAAAAAATTTTTATAAATCTTTTTATTAACTTATTTTTTACAAGAATCTAGCACAATATTGAAGAAAAATTTTAATTTAAAGTACTTTTTCTGGAGAAAAAATGTGAAAAACGCAGTCAATTTTGGACACTTTTTTTCAAAACGCTCCTATCCTTTTATTTTTAGGGGTTTTTTCTAATAATGTGCATTTATTCATATTTGCTACCTGAAAACCAATAAAATTTTTAAAAAAGTCAGTAAACAATATGGTAGTCAAAATGACTACCTATGGGCATTTTAGATAGGTCAGATTTTCGGGCATTCTAGTGTTAAAGGATTTTTAAAATATAAATAAAAAATAATTCTTATTTTTTAATTTTTTCGCAAAAATTACAAGAAAAAGTTTATTGCGAAGTTTGATTCTCCGTGCGAAAAGAGAGGACAGCCACCAAAAGAGAAAACGAGTTTTCCCGTTATTTTTTTAGGTGTTATTACAGGCAGTATTTGAACCTGCTGCCTTCGACTCGCGGTCCAACGAACTAATCAACTGAGCCACGGCGGCTGCATTAAATTTACCTGATTTAGTTCCCTGCGACTTTTTCTTGTTTGACTGAAAAAACCATTAGAGAACAAAGCTTAGTAACCGAGAAGACGCAATCGAAAACGATTCTGACGGTGGACTTTACTTCAAAAGGTACAATGTTAATTTTTAAGAATAATCATGTATTTTTAATTTTATGATTGAATCCCTTTGTTGCTGTACAGATGTGTATAGGAGGAGGATACCAGGGATGTTGGTTTAGTACGTAGGCGCTGGTTGCTAACACAGCCAGTGAATCGTGCGGGTGGTGTTGTAGGGGCAAGGCAGTTTCTTTTGAAGATTCCAACCTTCCTACGTAAATTAAATTAAAAAAAAATACATTATAGAAAAATCTGATTGAATTAAAAATATGTCTCGTACTTTAAAATTCACCCCTCCACCATGGGCACAATAGATTTCATAATAAATTGCACACAGGAAAAATTGCACTTTGTAATGCGAACGCAAATAATAAATATTTAAATATGTTGCGTATACGCCACAGTGCACCACACACTGTACAACCGCAGCTGTGTGCCGTGTAACAAAATGTACGTGCAAGGATGAACGCACATCGACATAGCAATACGTATTCAACGTTGCATACAAACAGAGAAACACAAAAGAACCGAAAAGTGTGCGCGCTTTAATCATACAAAAAGGGGATATTTGCTGTACGTAAACTTCAGGAGTACACTCGACCACGACCTAATAACAGCGAACACACATACTTTTGTATGTATATGTATATGTAATGTAAGCGGCAGTGTATGCAAGTGTCTGAGTGTGTGTGTGTGTGTGCATTTGGTGAAAAGAATTTCAAGTTTCGAGCGAACTTCATTACACTCAACAATGGCGTAGCGCGCAAAAATAAGTTGATATGAATTAAAAGAATTTTTCGCATTTTTGTGCAAATGCACAACAAGACGAATGGGCTGTTGGCTATAAAGAAACACAAACACATGCACACACACACACACACACAGACATCGAAAGGAAAACAATGAAAAGAGAAACAGCAAACCGAAGAAAGTCGCCACGCACTTTCAGGACATTCCTGGCGCAGGGCAAATGTGCCAACGTTGACTGAGCGGACGGTGAATTCTACGCTGCACACAAAAGAATGCCCAACAAGATGACAAAGGAACAAAAAGAAGCAGAAAATTCAAAAACAAAAAAACAATACAAAATAAAACAAAACGAAAGAAAGAAACAGCATAAAGTGCAATAAAAAGACAATGAAGCCGAAACAAGTACGAAACTGGCAGAAGGACGCAAGGAGCTCTCGTTCTCGTTCTCGCTGTTGGTCACACAGCCAAACCAGCGTCCAAGCGACCAGCGGGGCAGAGCGGCGCCCCGGGCGTGCACACAAACGCGCGCATTTCGTCTGCCATGTCGGTGACATGCTGCGCATTACGTGAGCGATGAGCTGCGACGAGAAGAGAAGAGCAGATCAGCGTCTCGGCGGCCAGTTTCGGCCAGAGAGATGGACCTAAAATTACGTACGCTATCAATAAAAATAATAATAAAAATTTAAATGCGTGCTTAGTGCGCTGATTGAGCGGCGTGCAGTGCCTGAGGTTGTGAAATGTAGACAAAAATTAGGGCGATTTGCTGTGCCAATGTCAAAATGTCGCTACATTTGCTCAAGTTTCTGTGTCGGTGTGTGTGTGTGTATGGCTACGCTTGCAAGCCAGCAATAGAAACTCACTCAAGCGTCAATAAATTTGAAATAATGAAGTATTGGCCTCGCTTAAGCTGGAAAATGGCGCGAATAGCCGCTCACTCTTCTACCTCTCTCCGTTTATGCCTTTGCCTTTTTCCTTCTACATAAAACGAGCACGAAATGAGTACACTGCTTGTTTTATTTTTCGTTATTTTTTTGGTTCTTATTTCTACATTTCTGCAAGCAGATTTTTAACTAAACTTTTGCCAAAGTTGAAAAATGTATGGCAAAGTTTTCTCGTACTCGCTGTCTACTCGTTGTTGTTGTTGTTGTGGACGTTTTTGTTTCGTCTTATGCTATTTTTGTTGTTGTTGTTGTGGTGCTGACTTTCTTATTTTTTTGAATTGTTGCTTTCACTGGCTCGTTGCTCAGTCGATGGCCGCAAGGTTCTGTGTCGTTTTTATGCTCCTTTTTACGAACTGTCCCTTCGTCCCCTTCGCTGGACCCTTATTTCGAAAAGAGAAAAACAATTCCAACAAAGTTGTTGTTGTGCAAAAAAAATATCAACTTTTGAGGAAAGTTGTCAGTATTAACTGGCAGCTTTCGGTGCTTATTTTTTTCAAGCGCAGATTTCTGTGCTGCTTTGGCAAACTTTGGTTTTGTTTTTAATTCCTAAAAAATAATTTCATTTTTTTTTTTGTAAGAAGCAGAAACTTAAAAGATGAAAAGTCTAAGGGTTCATTGTTTTTTTTTTTGCCAAGTGATTTCGCAGCTTTTGTCTCAACGAATTGCGGCTGTTGTGTTCCACCTTTTGTTGTTGTTTTGCGTTGTCATTGTCGGTAATTGTTGCTTTAAGCGCAGCTGTTGTTGTTGCTTCCGCTTCTGCTCCGTTTTGTAATTTTTCCTTAATTGTTTTTAATAAGCGTTGTTGTTGCTGTTGTTGCTAGTGTTATTGTTAGCACATAGTTAGTGCTGTTCTTATTGTTGTTGTTGTTGTTTTATGGTTTTTGTTGCTGCTCTGCAAATTTTTAGGTGTTGTTACTGTTGTACATTATATCTTGTTGTTGTTGTTGTTGGGAACATTATATTTATCGATTGTTGTTGTTGTTGTTGTTGCTGTAGACATATTTTTCAAGCTGTTGTTGTTGTTGTTGTCTTGGACACAGGGGGTTTGCTGTTGAAAAACAAATCTATACCATTGTTGTTTTAAATATAATAGTTGTTGTTGTAATTTTTGTTGTTGCTGTTGTTATTGTTACATGTCCTAATGTTGTTATTGTCGTTGTAAGTGTGACGGTGTTTCCTATCGTTGTTGTAAATATGAAATATATTTTCTTATCGTGTTTATTGTTGCTGTTGTAATTATTACAAAATGTACTAATGTTGTTGCTGTTGAAAAACAAATCTATACCATTGTTGTTGTAAATATAATAGTAGTTGTTGTAATTTTTGTTGTTGCTGTTTTTATTGTTGCAGCTTTTCTTAAATGTTGTTATTGTCGTTGTAAGTGTGACGGTGTTTCCTATCGTTATTGTTGTTGTAAATATGAAATATATATATTTTCTTATTGTGTTTATTGTTGCTGTTGTAATTGTTACAAAATGTCCTACTGTTGTTATTGTTGTTATAAATGCAACATTTGTTTACTGTCGTTGTTGTTGTTGCTATTGTTATGGTTAAAAGTGTCCTATTAGTGTTAGTGTTGTTGTAAATAGAAAATTTTCTGCTTTCATTATTATTGTTGCTGTTGTTATGACTCTAGTAAGTACTATTATTGTTATTGTTGTTGTAAAAACAAAATTTTGTTTATGGTTTTTGTTGATGTTAGTGTTGTTAGTGTTACAAAATGTCCTTTTGTTGTTAATGTTTTTTTAAAAAACAAATTTTTTTGCTGTTTGTATGACCCTGGCATGTACTTTTGTTGTTATTGTTGTTGTAAAAACAAAATTTTATATTGTTGTTAGTGTTACAAAATGTCCTTTTGTTGTTAGTGTTTTTGTAAAAAACAAATTTTTTTTTCTGTTTGTATGACCCTGGCATGCACTTTTGTTGTTATTGTTGTTGTAAATTATTTGCTGTCATTAATTTTGTGGCTGTTATTATTGTTACAATACGTCCTATTGTTGTTATTATTGTTGTAAATACAACATTTATTGAAATTATTATTGTTGTTGTTTTATACAAATAATTTCTTTATTGTTTTGGTTGTTGTAAATAGGTCTTTATCAGTGGGTTTCAGTGGCGGATTCAGGGGGCCAAGTTGTGGGGGTTTAAACCCCCCGAAATATTAGGGTCGATTTTAAAACTACATACAAATTGAAAGTAATTTTTTTAAATCTTATGAATATTAAACAATTACTTCTTGAAAACCCCCAAAATATTTTTCTGAATCCGCCCCTGGTGGTTTTAAACATAGTATATTTGTTGTTGTTGTTGATTTTATTGTTGTTTTTGTGGTTATAAGAATTGCATTGTTTCTGTTGTTTAAGGTTTGCTGTACTTTTTGTTGCTGTTTTAATTGCGTGATTGTGTCGTTGCGTGTTTCTCACTTAAATATTTTCTCTGCTTCACTTCACATTTTCTTTATTTGCTTTTCGCTTTCTTATTTAATGTCCACTCATACTTTTTGTTGTGCTTGTTGCTGTGCAAAAGCTTTCGCATTTTTTCCCTTCCATATTTTTCACTGAGCGCCAGTAATTCCCTTCTAGGCCCATCCTTTGCCGCTTCTTATGCCATCACTTTATCGATTACTTTGTGTGCTCTGCTGCCAATCTGCCCGCTTAAGTGCCGCTCCTTATTACATATTTATTCCTTTATTCTTTTATTTACATCCTTTGTTTTCCTGGACCGAATACTTGTCGTTGTGAACGCATGTTTTGTTGCTGTCCTATAAGTGCTATGCGTATCCATGGTCTAAGTTTGTGTGTGTGTGTGCTCCACAACGTATTTGCATCCGCGCACCTTTTTCACCATTCACCACATTCACCACCACATCGTTAGATATCGGCCTACATATGTGTGCACTCGACTTTTTTCGCTTATTTGCTGGCACGAATGTCAGTGTCGCTGTTGCTGTCACTGGTTGTGTATCTCTGTGTGTGTGTGTGTGTGTCTGGTACATTTGCATTTTTGCTATATGAAAGTATGCGAGTTATTTTCCTTCTTAGTGCCACTACTCGCTGTCGCTTCGTCGCTTCACTTCCCGCACACTTTCGCAGTTGCAGCGCTGTCGCTTTTGCGACGCAAAGTGCAAAGTGTTGGCAGACGCCAACTCGAATACCAAAAGTGGAAATCCATTAAAATTCCATTTCAAACCATTTTCCCTTCTTCGGCGCACACTCGTGCTTTGCTTTCAGCGTTGAAAAATCGCATTCGAAATTCAAATTCATTTCTGCGCTCACAACGCGCCCCGCCGTTCAACAATAATTCCAGCGGATTTCGTGCTCGACACTCTGCGGCCAGCCGGTGCGGCGAATATGTGCGAATGTGGCATTTTTTCTGGCAGCACTTGATTTATTTGCTTATAAATATTAACATTGCATTTTTTGAATAATTTTTATATTTATTTTTGCATCATTAAATTTATGATTTAAATGCCTGTCATTGCGTTTTTGTTTCGCACGCTGAATCGTGTCAAACTTGCGGAGTGAGGGACTGGGCAGGCAGGGAAGTGCTTGGCAAGTTCGTGCTGTTCAAAATTGTAATTATAAAGTTTTGAAACACTGTCGCTCAGAGTCAATAGAGCGCAAAAACCGCATTGCAAGGACATTTCAATGAAAGGGCAGCCTTAATTAAGGAAGAAAGGAATCGAAGAAAACGTTGAAGGGAATTTTGTGAATACATTTTTTTTGTGAATAAGATTTTTAGTAGTGTGTGGATCCGAGAGGGGGACAAGAAGTGCGGCTGCATTATAAATTCATGGCTTACTGCTTCGAATTCATGGTTTTCTCTGGGAGCATGGTGAATGGAGATGTAGATGGAGATTTAGCCATTAGTTCTACAATCTATATAAAGACATAAAAACAAATCGAAAGGTGAAGGCCTATCGGCGCTTTGACTTGGACTCTTTAAGCAAATGAAAATAAGTGATCTGTATATCACAGCCCTGAAGATTGAGAAGACAAGGCTGACTAAGCTTTCGCTTCAAAGACCATGTTGTCGATAGCGATCAATTTGTCGATCGTTGACCAAGCGAAATCAGAGAAATGTTGTAGGGAATGTTTTAGAAATGTTTTCAAATTATTTTACTGCCAACAGTTCTTAAACCAGAAGGACTCATCGTGTAGGAAAACACTCCTGCTTTTCAAAAATGGGTCAACAGTTGCCGATATCCAAACGAGAATCCAATAAAATCGATGTTGAATGGTGACCTTGGAAACAGTCCACGTTTTTAAATCATTTTAGTGCCAGTAACTCTTAAGCCAAAATTACTCATCGTGTAGTAAGCCAGAAGGACTCATTGTGTAGTAAAACACTCCAGTTTTTCAAAAATTAGTCAAAAGTTGCCGATATCCAAACGAGAATCCAAGAAAATCGATGTTGAATGGTGACCTTGAAAACAATCTACGTTTTAAAATTACTTTATTGACAGTAACTCTTAAACAAAAAGGACTTATCGTATGATAAAAAACTCCAGCTTTTCAAAAACTGGTCAAAAGTCGCCAATATCCAAACGAGGAAGCCAAGAAAACCGCTGTTGACCTGGTGACCTTGAAAATAATCTACGTTTTTTAATTATTTTACTGAGAATAACTGTTAAACCAAAAGGACTCATCGTGTAGTAAGCTGGAAGGACTCATTGTGTAGTAAAACACTTCAGCTTTTCAAAAATTGCTCAAAAGTCACCGATATCCAAACACGAAACCCACGGGAAACGATGTCGAACCGTGACCTTGAAAACAATCTACGTTTTAAAATTATTTTACTGAGAATAACTCTTGAACCAAAAGCACTCATCGTGTAGTAAGCTAGAAGGTGCTATGCATTCATTGTGCTATGAAACAATTCAGCCTTCCAAAAATTGGTCAAAAGTCGCCAATATCCAAACGCGGAAGCCAAGAAAACCGCTGTTGAACAGTGACCTTGAAAATAATCTACGTTTAAAATCATTTTACTAAGAATACATTTTAAACCAAAAGGACTCCTCGTGTAGTAAGCTGGAAAGACTCACTGTCTTATGAAACACTTCAGCCTTCCAAAAATTGGGCAAAAGTCACCGATATTCAAACGAGAACCCAAGAAAATCGATGTTGAATGTTGACCTTGAAAACAGTCTACGTTTTCAAATCGTTCGACTTCCAGTCACTCTTTAGCCAAAAGGACTCATCGTGTCGTAAACCAGAAGGACTCATTGTGTAGTAAAACACTCCAGCTTTTCAAAAATTGATTCAAAGGAAACGATGTCGAACCGTGACCTTGAAAACAATATACTTTTTAAATTATTTTACTAAGAATATATTTTAAACCGAAAGGACTCATCGTGTAGTGAATCAGAAGGACTCACTGCGTAGTAAAATACTTCAGGTTTTAAAAAATTGGTCAAAAGTTGCCAATATCCAAACGAGGAAGCCAAGAACCCCGCTGTTGACCTGGTGACCTTGAAAATAATCTACGTTCTTAAATTATTTTACTGAGAATAACTTTTAAACCAAAAGGACTCATCGTGTAGTAAACCAGAAGGACTCACTGTGTAGTAAAACACTTCAGGTTTTCAAAAATTGGTCAAAAGATGCCGATATCCAAACGACAACCCAAGAAAATCGATGTTGAATGGTGACCTTGAAAACAGTCTACGTTTTCAAATTGTTCCACTTTTAGTTACTCTTTAGCCAAAATCACTCATCGTCTAGTAAGCCAGAAGGACTCATCGTATAGTAAAAACCCAAGCCATCAAAAAATGTATCCAATGTCACCAATATTCAAACGAAAAACCCAAGAAAATCGATATTGAATGGTAATTTTAAAACCACTCACTGACAACAAAGTAGCCGAGATAAAAACAATTAATAAAGCAAAACGATATTAAAAAGTGCTTTTAAAACAACTCATTGATCCAACCCAACAAATTCAATGTTCAAAGAAGATTTTGAAGTACATCAATGACACCAAGTTTTCAGGTTTCACAAACTGAAAAGAATTTCCTCATGACCGCAAAAAATTGAAAGCTAACCACTTTAGCTGAACAATGACTCTTAATATTGGGAGTCCTTTAAGAAGAAGACCGGATACTTATACTGTCAGGATTCTATGGCTTTTTTCGAAATAACTTTCAACCCTGTAATATTTATGATTTTTCTGTATTTCTACCAATCGGTTTGAAATAATTAAAACGCACTTTCTCTACACCATTAAGATATGATTTAAAATGAAATAAATGACCGTGCAAAAAATGACGCCAACGTGAGGTTGCACATTTGTCAAGTGCGACCCTAAAGCGAACAGATAAATTAGGAAAAAACTTAAAAAAGCCTACAAAACGCAAGTTGGGAGGTGTTGAAAAGAACGTTCGCTGCTTGCTGCTCTGTCGTCGCCGTTCCGCTGGGCACGTTAACAGCTTTCCAAAGCGCAATTATCGTAAATCACCAGCGCCGTCTACCCACCTCACCAACGCTACCCTACCCATGTCGACGCTAATGTCCCTACGGGCAGCATTAAAATGTTATCATAATTGGTGATTTATTTTTATCAGTGACTGGACTTTCGTTACAAACAAGTTGCATGAATTACAAAAAATCAAATACACGCACTCACAGCAATACAAGTTGAGAATGATTGCCTGTCAAAAATTACCTGCCATTTGAGTGGCACTTGTGGATCAACAACGTCTGTATGCGTGCTCACGCCCCCAAGGGGCAGCTAATGTAATATTCCTGCTCGAATTGTTGTGCGCTTCATTAAAGACAACACAAACACACAGACACACACACACTAACATTGGCTCTCTTCAAACCAAAAAACCAAACTTGTCAACAAAACAAAACACAACAAAAACATAATAATAAAACACCTAATAATAAGAAAAGCCGCAACAATGTGTTATCAGCGCCAATGCCTGAAAGTATGCTATTGTTATGCACTGAATTGTACGAAATAGGTTTGAGCTATTAGAAAATGCTGCACGCATTTCTTTGGGCGCTTTTTGTTGCCTTGTCTCGGGCATTGTTTTTCTTGACGCTCGCCTGTTGTTGTTGTCAGCGCCAGTACGACAACGAGTACGAGTGCGAGTGGGAGTGGCAGTGTAATGTGTATTAGTGCCATTGTGCATAGTTGGTGTTATTGTGCTGGGCGCGCCATTGTCGTAGTCATTATTTCGCTGTTGTTGGTCAAGTTTAGTGAGTGGTTGTTGTTGTTGTTTCGCTGTTTTGTGCCCGTTGCGGAACGAAAACTAATGGCCAATTAGCAAAATATGGCAGCTTTGGCGGGTTTGCCGTGCTAAATGGCACTCGTTATTATTTTCGTGTTTTATATTTTTTTTTCATTTTCATAACTGTAATTTTCTGCTTTTACTTAACAGCGACAAAACCAAAAAAAAAATGAAAACTAACTAAAATAAATAACAAAACAGGTAACAAAACATAGAAAAGCAGCAGTGGCAACGACAACGGCGACTGCACAAAATTTGTACAAATTAGAAAGCGGAAATGGCTCATTGACACGCAGCCAAGTCGCTGGCACAAGCGAGTGCGGCACTCTGAAGTTTCACACACAGTGTGGCAGTGTGGCAGTGTGGCAGTGTTACCTGAAAGAACGTTCAGATACCTGAAAAAACGTTCTTCTAAATCTCAAAAAAGCTGAATTTCGTCCCAAAAATAAAAAACATATTCAAATAATTTTTTATTAATATTGCAACGATGAGGCACTCTGTGCTGTGAATGAATGCTTTTCCAAGCATACTTTTAGGCATGCACTTTGGAGTACGGCCGGTTGGCTATAATTCCGATATGGCGAGGATGGTTCGAGAAGGTGAGGAGCTGTGCTAGTACAATCGAGATAGAGAGTACAACTAGAATGTGCAAGAAACATCGACGCGATAAGAAAACAAGTATAAAAAGCAGCAGTGTGCAGCGCAAAGGGTCGAGTCTGTGTTGAGCAAGCAAAGTGGAAACATGCAATAGTAGTAGTGTAAAGTAGTAACAAGTGTAAATTTGTAAATAAAGTGATTGTTGATTTTTGACTGCGTTGGCGCGGAGTAACTGAAGTTGTTTTATTTTCATGCACAATCCAAAACGAACTTAGAGAAGTAATTTTCGTAACAATATATAAAATAATAAAATAATTTTTAAATAATTCTTTTTTATTATTTTTGTCACTATAAATTAAGAATTGGACTTCTCATAAAAAAAATAAAAATATATTTAGTTTTTTAATGCAGCCTTTTTATTCATTTAGCTTCGGCTTAACAACAACTTAACACAAACAAAACATATACAAAATTAGGTTAGTATTAAATTCGCTTTATATATGGGGCATTCCACGCGAAGCGGACAGGTAAAAAAACTCGATGTTTCCGATTTCAATAATATTTGAGTATGTTCTACCTATACGTATTATTGATACGTATACCAAATTTTCTTGTGATATAATGACTAGTTAAAGAGTTATGGGACTTTGAAGTTTTCGACAGCCGGTTGGCATGCAGTACTTCAAAGCCGATTATGGAGTCATAAAATTATATATTAAAATAATTAAACCACTGGATTTCTTACTTCATTTACTGAGCTTTTTAATGGTCTTGTTGGAAAAGAAAAAAAATTGTTTTTTCGTAAAAAAAAAACCAATTAATTTTTTTTCCTTGATTTTCACTAAGTTGGACCATTTTGTTTTTTTTTATTTTTTTTATATATATTGCTAATATTGTATAGAACATTGGTGCCAACTTTTATAATGGGCGTGGAAGTGGCTTAGGAGCTAGACTGAAAATACTGCCGAAGGGTGGCGTATTTTGGTACTTAATAGACCTAAAGGTGCGAAAATTGCAGTTTTTGCCTATATTTGAGGTTATGTAGCATAGCTATTTTAACTTAGTTTGCTCAAAAGTCATTTTTCGTCTTTGAGATATCCAAAATTGAAGTTTGGAATACACATGAATTATACATTATACACATTATACAATTTTGGATATCTCAAAGACGAAAAATGACTTTTGAGCAAACTAAGGCGCATTTGAAAGGGAAAGGCTTGTACTTTAAGATGCCAGCAGTTATTAAAATAGCTATGCTACATAACCTCAAATATAGGCAAAAACTGCAATTTTCGCACTTTTAGGTTAGGATATCTCGAAAACCTGACGTGATGGAGCAATTCTGAGGCCAGATTCTTGTTCAGCGCACCAAAAACCTTCGGAAAAGTATACTCTGGTTTCTGGTTCTGAAATTTGTTCGAATTTTGTCGGCCTGTGTTATCAAAAAAATGAGTTTATTTGATATTTAATACCTATTAAGTACCAAAATACGCCACCCTTCGGCAGTATTTTCAGTCTAGCTCCTAATCCACTTCCACGCCCATTATAAAAGTTGGCACCAATGTTCTATACAATATTAGCAATATATATAAAAAAAATAAAAAAAAACAAAATGGTCCAACTTAGTGAAAATCAAGGAAAAAAAATTAATTGGTTTTTTTTTTACGAAAAAACAATTTTTTTTCTTTTCCAACAAGACCATTAAAAAGCTCAGTAAATGAAGTAAGAAATCCAGTGGTTTAATTATTTTAATATATAATTTTATGACTCCATAATCGGCTTTGAAGTACTGCATGCCAACCGGCTGTCGAAAACTTCAAAGTCCCATAACTCTTTAACTAGTCATTATATCACAAGAATATTTGGTATACGTATCAATAATACGTATAGGTAGAACATACTCAAATATTATTGAAATCGGAAACATCGAGTTTTTTTACCTGTCCGCTTCGCGTGGAATGCCTCATATATATATATACTAGCTGACCCGGCGAACTTCGTCCCGCACGACATGTTTTGTTTTCTTATAATGAAATACGCGAGATGGCGAATCTATTGTGATGCAAATTAACGAAGAAAACCAACTAAAGGAAAAGAAGGGAGCTACCGATTAACACAATCGAGGCCCTCAAATAAGCAATGCTGCTGCTAATACCCGTACAATGCCTCTGTCGAAGGAGAAAATGGTAGGTTCGTACTTAGTTTCATTGCTGAGCGACCTATAGTTCAGCGGACTATTTGGGTCACAACAAATGTGCCACGCCCCTTGTCCAATGTTTATAAAATCGTATCAGTAGAATGACTCATCTATGGGACGACGGGGTACTAAATTTCAGTGTTGTACGACTTACAATGTCAAAGATATTCTATATCAAAGATTTGGCTTGTATGGGCACTGCCACGCCCCCTTGTTTAATACCTTCATCATTCCCTCTGTCGAAAGAGAAAATGGTAGGTTCGTACTTAGTTTCATTGTTGTGCGACTTACCTATAATTCAGCAAAATGTTTGGGTCACAAAAAATGTGCCACGCCCCATTTCCAACGCCCATCAAATCTTACCAATAGAATGACTCATCTATGGGACGACACTATACTAAATTTCAATGCTGTGCACCTTACAATTTTGAAGATATTCTCTATTAATGATTTGGCTTGTATGGGTGGTGCCACGCCCCCTTGTCCAATACTCGCCTCATTCCGTCTGTCGAAAGATATGAGTACATGATATGTTCATACTAAGTTTCATGGCTGTGCGACTTATAGTTCAGCGGAATATTTGGGTCATAAAAAAGTGCCACGCCCCGCTTTTCTGTTTAAATGTTTCCTGAATTTTCTTTGCTATAAACCTCACACAGCCCGAGACCTTTCCAACGAATGCAAAACCGTGGAAATCGGTTCGTGCGTTCTGGAGTTATAGCGTCAGGAAGGAAAACCCGACTTATTTTTATATAGTAGATATACAAAATTAGGTTGGTATTAAATTCGCTTTTGTAAACTTACTTCGCTCATTGCATAAATTAAGCACTTTGAAGCATAAAATTAAATAAAATTAAATTCGACACTTTAGCTTTCAATATTCAAGACTTCAGTGCCACTAATGATGTCAAATGTATCATAATCAAAATCTTCTAAACTTTCTCCTAAACAATTCTTCCTCCTAAAAATTCTCCTAAAAGGCCAAGAATCTCCTAAATCTAGAAAGAAATCTTTTGATCTGGCAACACTGCAGTGTGGCTCGCTGAAATTACACACCAGCACAACAGACACAGTTCACATAAGCCGACAGCGCAACGCAACGAACGTTACAAGGGACAGGTGAGTTGAGGTGAGTTGAAATGAGTTTGAAATTACCCAACAAGAAACAACAAAAGCAACTTTAATTTTTAAAAAATTCATTAGTTTTCCAATAGGTGACTTTAGTAATCTGTATCTCATGTGGTATCAATGCAATTGGATTATGCAAGATGTCTTCAGAAAGATGCGATTTTGTACTAAAAAAACTTCTCAAACAGTTTTGCGCTCGCTTGACTCAGTTTTGCTTCAGTGCGCTTTAAAGATGGACATCAGCAAAGAGAAAATACGCCACATTTTACAGTTTCCCTGATGAAAGCAAAAACAAACGCCAAGACGAATAGAGTTTATGGTTCTGCTGGGGGTTTTGCACACGGGGGGTTTTGAGGATTCAAACTCCCCCCAAATACAAAAATTGCTGGTGCCAAATATGGTTTCGAATGGAATTAGGCTCAAAATTTGTATGCAAACCCCTCCAAATGAAATCGGGTGTGCGCCACTGGTCCCGAAACTGTAACAGTCAACCATGCAGATTTTTGGTTTTGGTAATTTTGATGTCAAACATGCAACACATTCTAGAAAGTCAGTTGCTGAAAATGCTGATAAAATCATGGAAATTTTTGAATCCGAAAATTTTGAGAAAACTTCAGAGTTTTATTTAGTGATAAAAATTGTAGGAAAAATCGCTTGAAATGATTTGAATAAGTCTGGATACATAAATAAACTCCATGTAAGGGTTTCATACGAGTTAAGGCAAACAAAAAATTTTTGAAATAAACTGCTATCTGAAATTTGCCAACCCATTTCTGCAGCGGAAGTCGTTACTCGGTTACATCTTACCGCAAAATTTCTCTCCGGGCGCCTCTGCTTTGCCTTGACCTTCTGCAGTTGGTTGCACCAAGAGAAGGCGTCTTCTAGTTGGTCCTTTCACTGAAGACTCAGTTCATTTATGACAACGTGAAGCAAAAACTGTGGTGGTCGAATTGCCGTAAACCGGCCCAAACGATGTTCAAATCAAGATTGACGGTCAGGAAGGTTTTAGTGTGTGTTTGGTGGCACCAGGGAATTCTCCACTATGAGCAGCTCCACTACGTACAAACGCTTAGTTTATTTTTTCATTACATATTTTATTTATTTATTTATTTTATTTATTTATTTATTTATTTATTTATTTTATTTATTTATTTTATTTATTTATTTTATTTTATTTTATTTTATTTTATTTTATTTTATTTTATTTTATTTTATTATTATTTTATTTTATTTTATTTTATTTTATTTTATTTTATTTTATTTTAATTTATTTTATTGTATTTTATTTTATTTATTTTTTAAATTTTATTTATTTTATTTCATTTCATTTCATTTCATTTCATTTCATTTCATTTCATTTTATTTTATTTTATTTTATTTTATTTTATTTTATTTTATTTCATTTCATTTCATTTCATTTAATTTCATTTAATTTCATTTTCTTTTCTTTTCTTTTCTTTTCTTTTCTTTTCTTTTCTTTTCTTTTCTTTTCTTTTCTTTTCTTTTCTTTTCTTTTCTTTTCTTTTCTTTTCTTTTCTTTTCTTTTCTTTTCTTTTCTTTTCTTTTCTTTTCTTTTCTTTTCTTTTCTTTTCTTTTCTTTTCTTTTCTTTTCTTTTCTTTTCTTTTCTTTTCTTTTCTTTTCTTTTCTTTTCTTTTCTTTTCTTTTCTTTTCTTTTCTTTTCTTTTCTTTTCTTTTCTTTTCTTTTCTTTTCTTTTCTTTTCTTTTCTTTTCTTTTCTTTTCTTTTCTTTTCTTTTATTTTATTTTATTTTATTTTATTTTATTTTATTTTATTTTATTTTATTTTTTTTTTTAATTTTATTTTATTTTATTTTATTTTATTTTATTTAGCCACAGGAATACAGGAAAAATACATTAATCGATTTTTTGAAAATAAAAAATTACTTAATCTCGACAGATTTGGAGATTCTATTGAACTCAATTAAGGCTCTGGAAATAGGCGCATTTTGAGCAGACAGAGCCCTAAAAAGACTAAATATTAAGAAAAAGGATAATTAACAACACCACGGAATACATCAAAGACGAAAGACAAAGACAGGATTGTTCTGAAACTTGGATATGCACTGTCAGCATCTGAACGAACATTCACCCAGCTTTGGCCAATAGAAGAGAAACTGTGTTCTAATGCCCAGTCACACACCATGATAGAGATATATAGTGACACAAGATAGTGACTCCGGGATGGTCTGGATAGGGTACCAAATGATTATCATCTCTTCCTGTCTATGGCGAATGATTTTGCTGATGAAAAGTGTGCCTCAAGAGAAACTTGTGAAAATCGGCGGTCCCTAGGATGGACGCAAAACGAGCGGTGCATATTCAACATAAATGGAATCATTCAAATTGTGCCAACTGGTTTCTTTAATTTCATGTCAAAATAAAAACAATTATAGTTCTAAATTTTTAAGTTAAGGAATTTTTAATTTGTTCATTAATTTTTATTTATTAGTTTTATATTTAATTTTTTTCTATAGTTTTCCATTATATTCAATTTTTCTATTTTTCATGTAATTAGTTTCGTTCACTTCATTCACTGGGGTTGACCTTTTTTTATCACAATTTTTTTTAGCATTACGTTGTACTCGACGTCGCGTCTCTTATTTATTTTCAACCGATTGCGCCCCCTTCCTCTCGTTGGCATTACATTTCAACAAATTACACAGTGCGCCCATTGCCGACTTCCGGCGGCTCATGGCAGCCACTCCGTCAGCTGCGAGTGTGAAAACTGCCAACTTTTGGCCACACTACCGAAGCAAGAGAAGTGTTTGTATAAAATTGTATATAATTTCATACCTGAACACACAAACTTGTGTGCTGTTGTGTTCATTCTGTGTGTGTGTATGTGTTTGTGCGCCGCTAAACTCTAATTTTAGAGCACACGTTCAGTTCACGTGCCACAACGATATGGCAACTTTGCCGCCATTCTTAATAGCCCAAGATCTATTTTCATTACATGGCGCGCGAGTGCGCCTATAATTAGGCAACGTTTGGGCGCTACGCGAACGAGCGAAAGGTAACACGAATTTAGCGAATTTCCTGCCTTTGCTGTTGATGACTTTATTTGTTTGGCGTTTGGTGTGAATGTCGGGTTGTTGCTTAAGACGAGAGTGTGTCGTGTTTACAGATTCTTAAGCGCAGCAGCAGAGTTGGTGTGAATTAAATAATACATTTAGTTAGTTGATTGCTGCTCTTGAGAACTTTTATGTTGGGGGGTTTTGTTAATTTGAGAAATGTTTGCTTCCACATGCAAGCAATTATCTTAATGTGGTTGGTATTGATTTTTGCTCGACACGATTAACGGGCCAAATGGATTTGTTTTGATTTGATTTTATTGCTTTACGTTAATATAGTCAATATCTAATTAAATGGCTTTTAATGGCTAATTGCTAACATTTTTGTTAATTTTTTCTGGGTAGAAAAATTGTGATATTAACTTTGATTAATAAAGGGAAAAGTAATATTTTTCAACTGTGACTTTATAAAAGGAGGGATAGCTTTGGGAAGGATAATTCTAGAGAAAGAATTGGAGTGTGTTAGATTATTTTTGATTTGATTTTATTGGCATACCATAAATATTTTCAATATTTAATTAAGCCGCTTTTGGCTGCTAACCGTAGCAAAGTTGTGGCAATTTGTTGTCCATTTTGGACATTGTTGTTAATATTTTTCAACTTTGACATTATAAAAGGCTTGTGGTGTTTATTTTAGGTTAAGGATGGACAATTTTAGAGGAAGAATTGGAATATTGTAGATTAGTTTTGATTTGATTTTATTGACGCAAATATGGTCAATATTTAATTAAACCTCTTTTGATTGCTAACCATATCAAAGTTGTGGCAATTTGTTGCCCAGTTTGGACATTTTTGTTAATATTTTTCAACTTTGACATTACAAAAGGTCTGCAGTGTTCTTCTGGCTTTGGGAAGGATAATTCTAGAGAAAGAATTGGAGTGTGTCAGATTAGTTTTGATTTGATTTATTGGCGTACCATAAATATTTTCCATATTTAATTAAACCGCTTTTAATTTCCAACCATAGCAAAGTTGTGGCAATTTGTTGCCCAGTTTGAACATTGTTGATAATATTTTTCAACTGTGACATTATAAAAGGTGTGTAGTGTTCTTCTGGCTTTGGGAAGGATAATTCTACAGAAAGAATTGGAGTGTTTAATCTATTTTGATTTAATTTTATGGGCATATACCATCAATATTTTCAATATTTAATTAAACCGCTTTTAATTCGTCGCCTGAGAAAACAAATTTCGTGTGTTTTACTAGACTTAATGGAACATACGATATTCGTTTCCTGAGGCGACGAATTGCTAACCGTGGCAAAGTTGTGGCAATTTGTTGCCCGGTTTGAACATTTTTGTTACTTTTCTTCTGGGTGGAAAACTGTGATATTAATTATGATTAGTAAAGGGAAAACTAATATATTTCAACTGTGACATTATAGAAGACCTGTTGTGGTTTTCTAGGTTGAGGAAGGACAATTCTAGAGGAAGAATTGAAATATCTCAATGCAGAAATCATTATTAACTACTAAATTTGTTATTGTATTGGAATATTGAACTATTATTAAACTTAAACTACATCAGTAGCACACGAAAGAGGGGGTTTGGGTGTAAAAACCCCTCAAATATGTGATTGTTGCAATCATTTTGAGTGCCATGTATGTTTGGAAAGGGTATTGAACTCAAAATTTTTTAACAGAGTCACACAAAATAAAATTGCATGCGCGCCACTGACTCCCAACAAGCGATTAAAGCTCTTCTCTTCTCTTTTTTGAGCCCTAACTCATGAATGCCTGGACATTTTTGGGTCCCAGTGCCTCTAATCTATTATCAGTGCTTTAATAAATTTTCAAACATGTCCTTCTGATTCTACAAACACCATTATTTTATCCACTCTGAAAGCATTCATAGAATCAATAAGTTGTGGCATACTTTTAGGCGAGTTAAGCTTGCTATGCTGCCACTTGCCAGTAGCAGCGTTCGCTGTGTAGTTCTCATTTCATCACTCACGATTTGATTATTTAATGTGATTATGCGGTTGTCAGCAAATGCTTTGCGGTCATAAACTAAAATTTGTTTACTGCATGCCAGTGCTTCTCTGCGCGCGTGTGTGTGTGTATGTGTGTACGTGCGTATTTTGGTTTTCCATTTTGTTTTATTTGCTGTCCGTCTCGTTCAATGCTATTGCCAGCCTATACAAATACACACACAAAGTGCTGCTAAGCGTTTTCGAAATGAAAATATTTGTTAGGCCGCATAAGCCGCATTTGTGTGTTGATTTCTTTTCGTTTCACAAAAGAGCGCAAGCAGCGCGTCCTTGACATTTTGTCGCACAGCATTATTTCATTTCTCTGTTTTCGTGGTTGTTGTTATTGTACACACCGCTACGTCATACAGTGTGTGGATGTGAGGGAGTTCGGTATTCGGTATATAATTTCGCTTACATGATCATGTGCAGCCATTAACCATAATCCTTATTTACCGTTAATCATTCACAGGCGCCGCTGAAATGAACAAATGCCGCATGCTTAGCGTCCTTGGCTATGCCAATGGTCGGCCGGCTTATTTAACAGTAAATTAAATTTCCTCTAATTTACGTTGTATGTAAATAACCACAACAACAACAACAACAGCAAACAACAATGAAACATGAAAATGCACTGTTCTCCTAAGCGATGCTGTGCGTTCGTTGCCTTTGGACGACAGTGCGCAGTACCGCAGTGTACACTTTCCACCTCACGTACCTTCACAGATGTGTGTATGTATTGGTACGCATGTAAATATGTGTGTGTGTGTGTGTGTGTGCTTTGGCACATGCTGGCCGCCGGCAGCGGACGTTCCACATGCGCGTTCCGGCTCTCGTTTGCCTTGGTCTCTGTTGCTCGAAATAATTAAAATGTTTGTTTTTGTTACAATTTACGTTGGTCCCAGCAACACATGGAAACGTAGCCAACCCCAATGCCACCGCACACACACACACATACACACAGATACACAAACTTAAACTCATAACGAAGAGTGGGTAAGCAATTTAAATGTGTTCACATGTTGGCATTCTTGACCAGAAGACCGCACAATTTTGCATGGAAAGGGCTGTACGCGAGCCAGGAGCAGCAACAACAACAACAACAACATTCGCTCCACTTGCAGCACAACAACTGCGGCAACAGTGCGGACAACACAAATGCGCCGCCATGTTTACTGTGC
This sequence comes from Melieria crassipennis, assembly GCA_963668005.1. Lineage (NCBI taxonomy): Eukaryota > Metazoa > Arthropoda > Insecta > Diptera > Ulidiidae > Melieria > Melieria crassipennis. The sequence goes on along the minus strand of OY764961.1, from coordinate 148,300,978 downwards.
GGCTGCTGTCATTTAGTTAGTCGAGCTTGTCGGGCTGGCACATTTCGGCACAAATTACAGTGTCGCTTGGATTGTGTCCAGCCATGTTAATTGATTGAATTGCATTGCTCTGAGCGCGGCAGTGGCCATTTGCAAGTGAATAATTTATAAGCGGCCCATTAATTATATTTGCCCTCAAGCGGTGCTGAGCCATGAAAAGGAAATACGATTTTTGCAGATTTTACGGGAATACGAAAACAGCAATTAAGAGAATAATCCGAGTGAACGAATTACATGAGTGACAGAGGTTGGTGATTTATTTATGAATTTCTTTACTTCTTAGGTCCATAGATCATAAATAGTGGAATGAAATAATAAATCTTAAATTTGGTGCGATTTAATTGGAAATGTGTGCAATGAATTTTATGGGACATTTGAAATTATGTTAACAACAAATAATAAATGACATTTGATGAGACTTTGGAAATAAACATTAAGCAAAAGATGTCTTCATAAAATTTCTAGAATAACGAATATTTTGATATGTCAATGAGATTTTAAATTGCGCGTAGTAACATTAACTGCAACGCTGCTTCAATTGTCATCTGCTATAGATTTTTGTCAAATTTTGATCAAACTGCGTCAGTTTGTTTATCTTTGACAGTCATTCAAAGCAAATAAGATCGTTATTTTCGATTTCTTATGCTCATCAAGCATTAATTTTTGTAATAACTGAAATCAAGGAAAGGCTCAGTAAATACTATGGAAACTCTGCATCATAATTTTCAATATTTAAGGAATATTTTACTGAATTAGTTTGTGGTCGCATCAGCAACAGTGATGCCAAGCGTTCAGGCCACAAAGAAGAGATTGTGACCCCAGTCATCGGCAATAAAATCCATTTGATGATATTGAACAATTGAAGAATGAACTTGAAACGAGTCAGTCACGAAACTGAGGAAATCTCAGAAAAGGAAGGAGTGACTGCCTCAAAACAAAGCCCACTTGGGTCATGAAGGCCTTATGCAAATAAAACAACAATTAATCGAGCTTGAGGCTGCTCACCGATGGAAACAGTTTGAGTTTCTCATAAAGCCTCATACAGTCTGTGGATAGTTCTATGGGCTAAATTCCCTAAAATGTCGCAGAAATTGCGCAGCTGATTATTTATTCTTCTGTAAAAAGCAAAACTTTGCTTTGAAAGTGAAGTGCTTTTTGTTCCTCTTTCTCGTCCAGTATGAGAAACTTATTCGCGTCATGAGTACAGCGATGGGTGACAGTCGACCATTGGTGCAACAGGGTGACCACTTTGAAGGAGTGTGTTTCTTGATATTCAACCGCAATTGGGATTAATTACTCCGTTTTGTAGCTAAAAACATGAATCCATTACAACCAGAAACCAAGAAACTTGGACTTCTCAGGGTGAACGTACACCAAAGAAGGCCACGGTGTGTCTGTTGGCCAATAAGCTAATGGAGACAGATTTTACATTTAATCAGTTAAGTCAACATTGATAATTGAAAGCGTAACAGAAATGCTTCTTTAAATATACAAAAATCCAAGCACTTATTATACTTTTTAGATATTTTCCTCAAAGTTTTGCCAAATTTTATGTTTTTAATTTTGAAAAATATTTTTCATTAAATGTTAAATAGAAGCCGCAGCTTTACAAATTTTGCAAAAACATTAAAAGCGAAAATGTTTACATCAATTATTTATATTCATTGAAAGTTCTAGCAACTTCTGGCAAACCATGTATTTTTAAGATTTTTTTTACTCAATAGACAAAAAATAGAAAATTGTGTTTACATTTCTTTGTGAAAAATGTTTTGAATTCGAACAGCTTTTGCACACACACTAATTAATATTTTACAAACATTTTTTTGGGTTGTCTTATTTGGAGTTTTACCTTTCAAATGACATCAAAATCGTTAAATTCTGAGACTATAAATGTTGTGAATTTTTTTCTATGGAACGAATCACTGTGCGGTTGGAGTTCGACGGTGGAGAGGGAGACCGTGAAAGGAAAGTTGAGGACGACCCGGTGAAAGGACCAAGTTGAGGACGGCCCGGTGAAAGGATCAAGTTGAGGACGCCCTATCAAACCTTCATGTGACTAACTGGAGAGAGCGCGCGCAAAGCAGAAGGGCCTGTACAGGACTTTTGCGTTAAGCCATAATCCAGTAATGGGTTATTATGGCCAGTTAAACTTTTCACGACTACTGCGATAATGCCCATCCAGTCCCACCAAGTTTTTAATGCCCCTCAAAACAATTATTCAGATCTAATGAGCCACCCAAAATATTTATTCGAATCTTATGTCCCCAAACAAAATGATGATTTCAGAATTTGTAAGTATGTTACATAATTTTCTAGCCCCAACTTTCATAGCATGGGAACAATTCTACTTGTAAGCTTAATGTTAAGTTTTATGTCATATTTTGTATTATGTTTTCATGATTTTTGCTGCTAAATCTTGTTGTACGTTTCAGATTCAACAAATACAAATTCTTCTTCTTTTTCAGAGTATTTTGGTTTTCAAATGAAACTCCTTCCCAAAAAGATTAAGTTTGTAAATAACACAGTGTCATGTCGGCCTCGATAGCTCAGCGGGTAGCGCGCTGGCTACTCATACCGAGCGCCCCGGGTTCGATTCCTGGCTTGGGCTGGAAACAACACTCATCTACTTCTATCGCTATCCACATGAAGGGAATGAGAATTACAAGAATCGCACAAGTGCGCTCTTGGCAAAACCTCCAAGTGTGAAAGAAAAACTGCCAATCGCCGTTCGGATTCGGCGTTAAACTGTAGGTCCCCTCCCTCCCTTTCCCCATCCATTTGAAATGTGTGTTGTATCACATGTTAGAAAAAAAATAGTGTTGCATACGCATTTCAAACGGGTGGAATCTGTGGTATCACAACGAGCCCATAGGCCTAAGTGTGTCTCATACAGAGGCAGCCACTAAACCAACCAACAACACAGTGTCATCAAAGGACACATTAGCGGTGTCATCATCTATTGAATAGATCGAACATTGATTTGAAGCAAAAATGACCGCATTGGGCGAATAAAAACTGCTCATTCACCATAACATACTGACACATGTCTCGTCGCCATGTTCAACATTAACAAATTGCGCTACTAATTGCTACAACATTCAACATATTCTCCAGATTTAGCTCCACTGCACCTAATTGCCGTTTCCGAACCTGAAGAAATGGTTCGGTGATAAGAAAATTGGGTCGAATGATGAGTTCGTCACTGAAACAAACGTCTACTCGTATTTTAAGGACTCAAAGTCTTCTTACTCAAATTTGTAAAAATTAAGAATTATCTAAACGAATTTAATTAAAAAGTAAACTTTACCGATATGATTTTCTATTGTTAAATGTCAAATGTTAAAATAGAGTTTTTGTATTTTTCAATATTTTATTAACCTATTATATGTATATAAATAAATAAATAAATAAATAAATAAATAAATCAATTTAATTAATTTTTTTAATTGACTGGCACGACAGCCCGCTTACGCGAGACTAAGGCCTAGCTTCCCGCAACCACCCGTGTTGTGCGTGCGAATTTGTACGCGGGTGGAAGGGACCTACAGTTTTATGCCGGTTCCGAACGGCGAGTTGGGAGCTTTTTCATAAGCAATTTTTACTCTCAGAGGTTTGCCATTTCCAGCTGAGAGGACAGCCACCGAAAGAGAAAACGAGTTTTCCCGTTATTTTTTTTTAGGTGTTATTACAGGCAGTATTTGAACCAGAGGTTGCTGCCTTCGACTCGCGGTCCAACGCACTAACCAACTGAGCCACGGCGGCTGCCGTAAATAAATCAAACAAATCTATAAAAATGAATGTCTGTTTATTTATTGGTCACACGACACTAAAACCCAAAAACTAGAAGGCCGATTGAACTGAATCTTTTACGGAATGTTCGTCTCCACTAAATCTCGGTAATCCACATAGTGCGAATACGACACGACAGGTGGGCGTGGCACCTTCCATATAACCTAAATTTTTAATATAAAATATTTTTGGAACTACAAGTCGGACAGCATTGAAATTTTGTAAACCATTGTCCCATAGATGTGTCATTCTACTGGTAAAATTTGATGGGCCTTGGATAATGGGCATGGCAAATTGTTTGTGACTCAAATCTTCCGCGTAACTTTGGAACTGTAAGTCGCACATCAATGAAACTGGGTTGCACCCTTCGACTGGAGGAATGGATTGGGCATTGCATAAAAGGGGCGTGGCACCGTCCATACAATTAACATGAATATACATATAATTTTTTGCCCTGACTGACTGATTGACTAACTGATTCATCACGGCGCAGCTTAACCCATATCGGCCCAATGTTCGATTAATCGAACATTAAATGTTATAATTTTCCATCAATTTTTTGGGCTGTCCTTTAAACTTTAAACAAACTTTTTACATGATATGAAGGTATGATGTATTTTGTATAATACGAAATAAATATAACCATTTCTCACACCTCTTTCCTGTTGTAGGATTTCCCCAAACAAAAGGTAATTTTTAACATAATTTTTAAGTATCGGAAAACATAAAAAAACAATAATATTAAAAAAAAAGTAATTATGCAGTCTTGTTAAAAATTGATCAAACTCTTAAAAACATCAGAATATATATTTATAGTCAGGTGTTCGATTAATCGAACGCTGGGCGCTGGTTACTATTTCTTTTAAATTCGAATCAAACGATTTTATTTGCGATCTTTGTCGCAGTTAACAGTTTCAAAGTGAACATGACCATGATTTCCAATTTGACTACCGTAATAAGATTTTGATTTTTCGTTGGCAGGACAACAGCGAAGTCACGGTTGCAACGAACTTCGACCAAATCTTACCAACAGTACCTACAAAAAGATGGAAGAAGAAGAAAACGAATAATGCTGGGGAAAATTGTTGAACCTGGTCGCTTTGTCAACTATAACCAAACGCAACTGTTGAATAATTATAGCAGAGGGATGGGTGGGGTGGATTATGACAATGCTGCGCAGAACTATTATATTTATATTCGATCTAAGAAGTGGTATTGGCCATTATTTATATCTCGTTTAAATTCAGCCATTGTTAACGCATGAAAACTTGAGTGCTTCAATCGTCGTTATCATAGAAAAATATTCTTCATCAAAAATACTTTCGGGCGGAGGTTGGTTACTCCCTCATAATGACCCGGATGAAGGAGAATCATCTAGTGATAGCGCCGAAGAGAGTTTATTTGAGGTTCCATGAGGGTTTTCAAAGAAGGTTCAACCAAAACACCTTCCCCCCGAACAAAGGGGCAACATCTTCATTTAAAAGAAAACATTTAGAAATGGAGATGCAAGGCTTGCCATAAACCTAGTTCGTATTTGTGTAGAGATGTAACGTTGCACTTTACAGTCATTGTCATTTAGAAAAAAATATGAAATAAACTGTGAATTTATAGTACTGGTCAATGGTCAGTTATTTATTTAGTATCAATTCAATGCATACATCAATCATAAAAAAAATTGCCAAGTGGTGCTCAGCGTTCGATTAATCGAACACCAAATATCTCGAAAACCAAAAATCAGAAAAATTTGTTACCCCAAATTTGAATTCTTCGACTTCATTTAACGCTAAAAAAGAATGTTTCATTCGAATATTGACAAAAAAATATCTCTAGGCTAATATGGGTTAAACTGCTAAAGCTACAAACCTGGAATTTGAACTGTAGGCACATTTAAGGGGGTGTTCCCGGGTAGAAGTTTGAAAAAATCGATTTTTTTTTTTGCGTTTTATTGTACCTTATACTATATACTATCACCCCCCAAAGTCGTTTTTCAATCCGCAAACTCAGTACCCACTTTTTTGCATGTTAATTGAAGTAATCTCAGCTCGCCGAAAACTGACTTTCATGTCGAGACTGATGTCATGTCGAAACTTTAAACGCGTTTTTCTCGAAACCACATTTTTTGTACTGGCCGATAACTTTTCTCAGCAACTATGAGAGGTATCGACTTGAAATTTTGGGAAAATGTTCTAGATAGTTTTCATTGGATGCTAAACCAAAGTTTTCATCAAAAAATTATTGTTAAATATATTTTCAAGCACTCTAAAAGTAAAAAAAGGTGGCAAAACTGGGAAATTTTTTTTCATATGGCCGCCATTTTGTTTCTAATCAACATTTTGACTAAAACTGTGGTTTAGCATCCGCGGAATTTATTGCAGATTAATAATTGCATACCCATTTCTGTTTCAGATTACTGGTTCCCGAAATTTCTTATCGGCCAGCAGTGAAAATCAGCGTGACAAGGTCACATTGACCACTGAAAATTTGTACTTAGAAAATAATATTTTTTGACACAAATATGAGTTTCTGTTCTCCAAATAATAAGGAACAACAAGCAAAAAACCAGAATATTGCATGTTGCCTTGTAGCTCCAAAATAATTTTTTGAAAAACAGCCTAAAATCGGCATTCTAGACGGGAACACTCCCTTAAGAAAATAAACTACCACTAAGGCGAAATTTTTTAAATTTGGGATCTAAAGAGACAAAACATGGAATACAGTGTTATATGAAAAAAAATTGATTTATTGGGTTCATTGACTTTAAACTTGCGTACAAGTATTTTATAATTTTCAATCCCAAAGCTGTCAATCCGCCGAAAATCGAAACAAAATCATCAGTACCTACACTTAGGAATTAAATCGAGTACTTTCGATGCGCAGCCTCAGGCTTGAAAGTAATAGCGCCACCCAACAACGACATTTATGACTGCTTACTTAATTGAAGTATCTGGCTTTCGTCGAGGCGCACGACTGGCTGCTAGACATCTTTATGCTTGCAAAACATGTGAAAAGAACAGACACACAGCCACGTTGGGAAAACATCGTGAAAACGTGTGCGTATAATTTAATTATACTCGTCGGAATCGCCGAAGCCGCAACTAATTTTCGACGCTAATAAACGTGATTAAAATTACATAAATTGTCATTAACAAACGCACGTACACGTTTGCATACTATACATACATACATATAAATGCTCGTAACGGTGTGTGATGCATACGTTATGGGCTTGCGCACGCACACAGCCACACAAACCTGTGTGTGACTGTCAGTTGAAATTATGTTTTGTTGCGTTGTTTTTGTGCGGCTTCTTTGCAGCGATTCAAACTGCCGCCAACACGCATACACACACACATACATAGGTAGATGCCTGATGTGCGTATGTGTTTATGTATGTGTTTGTACGCTTTGTGTGCGAGTGTGTGATTATTTAGTTTAGTGCATTCGTGCGTGTGCCTTAAGTAAGTTACAGCGCCTGCTGTGTGCGTTTCAGTCTATGTATGTGTGTGTGTGTGTGTGTGTGTGTCTGCGTTATAATGACTATGCATTTAGCATGTTTGACTGCTGCCGTTATTATTATACGTTTACGCTATGCGCGACGGTAGATAATCCGCACATATGTAACTACGTAGGTGTGTACGTAGCACTACGTGGCGTTGTGTAGCGCAGCTATTAATCTCAACGCAATTACAACAAATGCTATAAATCATCAATCAACTTGGCCTCACTCTTCAGCACACTTCCTCCTGCATTCCCTCACTCGCTTCACTTTCAGTCAGCACTAACTAAATCATCATCAAAATGCGCACCGATCAAGTTGCACGAATGATTTATTTGAAAATTATAGCAATGCGACGCGTTTTTGTTGCCGACAGCAATTTTGTGGCATTACAAATTGCCCTAAACTCATACAAATTGCAACTTTAGCGCATAGTTTGCAATTTTATAGCAAATCAGGTGTACACAGCGATCATCAAAGCGCGCACCAACGCCCAACTTTGCACGTACTGAGAGAATTATGAAAGCGGCTCAATGCGACTGTGTGTCGGCCATCTGCCAGCGGTTTTAGTGCGCATTTAACGGCACTGATTTATGGTCGCCGTTGCCTCCTCGCCGCTTGTCCATTGACTATGCACGAAACTCGCTTTGGGCGCTGCGCCGTTTCTTGCCACTCGCATCGTTGACCAAATTGTCAGCAAACCATGAACTTGAACTATCGCTGCGTGCCAAATAGCAAATCCGAAAGTGAAAATTATGCTCTGCCCCTACCGTTTCGCCCACTAATTCGCCGATAACTACTCGAGCCAAGCGCGTGCACGCAGCCAACGGGCGAACTGGCGCGTTGCCGTGGCAACGGTGGAATATTAAACTGGGCGAGTGGGTAATAAAATAAAATCAAAGAATATACAATATAAAGAATACGCATCTTCAAAAATGTTGCAAACGTGTTTGTTGACGCGGGCGGTAAGAGATGAGCGGAGGCATAGGTTGCAGGAAATTTGCTGTCGCTCAACAGTTTGCGAGAACGTAAACACTGCGTTTGACAACAGAAAAAAGCAATGTTGTTGTTGCAACGGCTCCGCTCGTATATATTGAAATGGTGGTTGTGTGGCGTAGTGATCGCTAATTTTTTGCTTGCGTCAAAGCGCAAGCGGAGAACGAACAACGAACCAAAGCATCGTCGTTTCAACGAAGATGATTCGGGATTCGCTTATGTTTTCGTTGGTGTCGTTTATTGTGTGTATGCTTTTTTGTGTTGCCGATTGGTTTTGCTGCACAAATTGCTGTCATGTCACCATCAATCGAATCTTTGTGGTGTATGGTTTTTTGCTGGCCAATGCTTTGATTGATTTAAAAATTTGGTGGTTGATCCCAAATTAAAATGTTTACAAATATTTTTACGTGGCGAGTTCGAAGTAAAATTATTTGTTTATATTTTCACATGGTTGATAACAATTCTGAGAATATGGGTAAACTAAAAAAAAAAATTAACTGATGGGCATATTGACTTCAAAATTAGTGAAAACACTTGAAATCAAAAATAATTAGATACGTGTTTTAATTTTGTTGTTTTCTGAAAATCGTAATCTAACGGACAAACCAAGGGTTGAAAGATTGTATGGAAAAACATAATTTAATTGGTCTATTGACTTTCAATAGGGCGAAAGCACTACAAAAGCACTAAATAAAGAAATAAATAATAAGACAAGTATTTTGTCATAAGAAAAATGTTATTACGGCATGCCTACGTTTAAAAATTGTATAAATATTCTACATTATTTATTTTTTAATTGCCTGTAGCGATCATATAGGTCGCCATGCCAGCCAAATTTTATTTTCTTTTCTATGATTTTGCGCACACTACAGTCGGCAGTGAGTTCAGGAGTAATATGAGACGCCGTGCAGGCTTATAGAAGAAGAACAAAAGCCAGCCAGAAAATAGAAATAGTTTTACAATTTCAATTTTTCGCCAGCGCAACAACAACAACAACAGCACATCGTCTTCCTCCTCTTCGGACAATTGTGCGAGAATGAACGAGCGAGCACAGACGCAGCATTCGTGTTGCCATGATTTGCGCTCAGAGCATTATGCTCTCATTTCAAGTGTTTCGTCTCGTTGTCTACCCCCCGCATCCTGAAGACGGGTGGCGATATCAGCACCCGCATTCAAATTTTTGCTTGTACGTGATGCACACTCTTTATGTTCCATACTTTTTGATAAAATGTAATGCTAATCTATGCCCACACCAACACATGCACGCCACTCTCCGACACGCATACATACATCTAAAGTGGTACAGGGTGGTACAGGGAAGGTGGTGACAATGTGAGGGGGAAATATTATTCAGAAAACTGAAAGATGACTACAATTTGTGGTCGTTGTGTTGTACTGTGCGTCAGAGATCGGAAGTTCGAATCTCAATTTGAATTAAATTTTTTAAACAGCTCAGAACATAAAACACTGTGCGACAAAAATTTAAAAAAATTTTTCACATCGGAAAAAATCAGTATGGGCGTGAAACTAGATATCAAACATAGTAATACTGCGTACTCAGTTTTTTATTTCTACATGCTTTGTCCTTTTAAAAGTACTTCAAAATTTTGAAGGGGATAAAAAATTAAAAAAATATAAAAAATACTTAACTTTTGAAATGAAAGAGCAAAGGCTCGAGAATTTAAATAAAATTGATTTTTTTATCTATTTGTAAAACAAGGATATGAAAAAGGTCCTTTGAAAATGTTAATCCTTTATATCATTGAAAATTTACATAGAATTTTCTTGAAAAGTACGTGTGTTAAATCCCCAAATCTCCCTGGTCACATGTTAAAATTTCATTATTCTCGCTTCATTGATTTTGTATCTTTTTATTATTAAAAATACTGATACTCAAATAAATTAGAATTTTTTTAATTCATTAGAATTGCAGCTTCCGCCTTTTATTTAATAACTTTCGAACTAATAAAGTTAGAGTAATACAATTTTGACACGTGATCAAGGAGATTTTAGATTCAAACATATTTACTTTTCAAGAAAATTCTATATAAACTTTCAAGGATATAAAGGATTACAATTTTAAAAGGACTTTTTTCATATCCGTTTTTTACAAACAAAGAGCCTTTCCTCTTTCATTTGATATACATATCGCTATATTCTAACGAGGTTAAGTATTTATTATATATTTTTTATTTTTTATACCCTTCAAAATTTTTAAGTCCTTTTAAAAGGACAACGGATGTAGAAATGAAAAACTGAGTACGCAGTATTACTATATTTGGTCTCTAGTTTCACGAACATATGGATTTTTCCTGGTGTGAAAAATGCTGTCGCACGGTGTAATCTTGGTTGTATTATTTGCTACGAAGAAAACATTCTAGAAATTCTACTTTTCTCTAATTTTTAGGTGTGTTGTGCGTCAGAGTATCAGGAGTTCGAATCTCAACTTGAATTAAATTTTTTTAAGCACCTGAGATCATATATACTACCGAGCTACCGAGAAACCATTCTAGAAATTCTACTTTTCTTTCATTTTTATGTGTGTTGTACTGCGCACAGAGATCGGCAGTTCGCATCTCAACTTAAATTAAATTTTTTCTAGAAAAGCTATTTCTTTTCTGTCATATCTAGGTGCTGCAAGTACTCAAATGTTATGCATCACCCTGTATGTATATACAACTTTGCAGCACTGTTCGCTCGCTTGGCGAATCGCCCGAAGCCATGCAGCAATGGTATTAACCCGAAATTTGCCACTACCAACGCGCTTAACGCATTTGAGAGCGCAGGGGCCAAACAAGCGAAACGAACTGACACATAGCCCGACGGTCGTTTGTCGAACTTTTGCATTAAACTTTTACATGCGGTAATTGTAGGCTATTTCTAGGCGATAAAACAACCCATAGGCAGCTTTGCCCGAAGGAAACGAGTTCGAATCATTTAAATAGTGGCAAGTGAGCACACACACATACACACATATACACGCACATAAACACATACAACCACACACAGAGAGTGAGCGCCAAATCCGCAAACATATTGCAGCGAACGCAACAGGAAGCGGCCGAGTGCCAATGAGTGCGATCGTAAATTTTTATTACGGTCATGAAGACGGCGAATCGGTGAATGCCGTCGCTGCGCTTCTATTCATTTCCGTGTCGATTCTATTCAGAAATAGGCCAAAGGAAATGCGAAAATGAGAAGGAAGAATTCGGGCCGTTGGAAAATTTGCTGGCGCCTCAAATTGTGCCTCAATTGGCGCCTCGACTCTGTTCGATTTCATTTCGTTTCTTTGTGTTTGTTGTGATTTTTTTGTTTTTCAATTATATGTTGTTGTATTTGTTGCTGCTATGGTTGTTCTTTTAACTTATGCGAGCAGCCGCCTCACTGTTCAACCCTAACCTGCGCGTGTGTTGGCGCATTCTACGCAGTTTTCTGATACTTTGGCGGCAGTAAAAAACAACAACAACAACACTGCCAGTGCACACATGTCACAGCGAGTGCAGAGACAAATGGCAAAATCGTGAGAGAAAAAGTTCCACGACGACAGCAACGGCCACAGCGACAAATGCCAGCACGAAAAATTGTAAACTTTAAGTTTTCTCTGTTTTTTTTTGTTTTTGGCATTTGCTATGTTTGTTCGACCACTGGGATGTCACAGTGGGCATCTGGGAGTTATCGATTTGCACAAAGTGACATAATTATTGCGCCATTAAAAGCGTACAAACAACAAAAGGATCTACGTAGCTGCGACCAAGGCGGCGCCTAGACGGGATTCTTCTGTCGTTCGACTCGCCCAAAAGTATGCTGTGGCTGTTATTGTTGTTGTTCTTGTTGTTCAGACGTATGCTTCCTTTTAAACTATGGTTGCTTTAATGTTGCTTTTCCGTTATGTTTTTTTCAGTTTTTTAGCTTCTCTTTTGTTCCTTATTTCTTCTTCTTCTTCACTCTATAAGCATTTTTGTACATTTTCCTTTGCTGCTTCCGATGCTTTGGCGTGCTGTCGTGCGTGTGTTTGTGCGTGTCCTGTTGCTGTTTTTCATTTGGTTCCCTTCGAATTTTGTCGCTTTTGAGGTTTGCTAATGTTTTTCCAAGTAAATATTGAAATTTTTGGTTGATCCAGTGACCCGCATGCGGTGGCTTCCGACGGCAATGCTGGCCGGCCGGCTGTGCGATGGTGGTGGTGGCAGCACGTTGAGGGGTGCGGCAGTGGACAGCTGGACCCATGGCTGCTTGGATGAGCAGCTGGGAATTCGCACTGGTCGCTGTGGCTGTTGCGGGGGCCATTTGTCTACACGGCCGGTGCGTTTTACAAGTTGTATGGGTGTTGTAAAAGTGATTTGTAAACAAAGTTTTGCGGCAGCCATTTAGTTCGGCCCACTGTGATGCTGTCACCTCTCGCCAGCGCTCCGCCACAGCGCAGCTTTGTGGGCTGTGGGCGCTGGACGCTTACGTTCGCCGCGCTGGCCGCTGATTTTGCTGTTGCTTTTTGTGCTGTTTTGCGTTTAAGGTTTTTCATTTTGCATTTTCCCATTATGGCATTTTTTCGTGCAATATTTCGGCTTTGTTTGTTGGGACTTTGAGCAGATGGCTTAGTGGATTATAGCATTTTTATGTAACGCGTAATGTGGAAAATGAGCACAAGAGATTATGTGGCCTTGGAAGGCTGATTGCTCTGCCGTGTCTATTTGAGGACATTTGCGTATAATGCTGCCGCTGTGTGTTTGTGTGTATGGGTGTGGGTGTAGGTTGTTAAATATTTGTTTTTGAAATTTTGATACCTTTATAATGAACTGCAAATACATTAGTTAACTAATTAAACCATTCAGTCACATGGCATGAAGACATTAAAACAAATTACATTGTTTGCTAAGTTTTAATAAAAATACTACCAATTTATATTCATTCTCAAAGCGTTGCTGGATCTTTGTGATTTCTCTGAAGTTTTAGTTAATCTTTAGAAATTTTAACTTTTTATATATACACTACACAACTGCTGATTTACTGATGAACATTTTATTATTTTAGACGCCTTTAGCCTAAAACGTTTGACTAAAACTAAACGATTTGTATAATAAAATTCAAATTTTCTTATTTTTGACAGCGTTCAAAGGAGTTTTTAGAAGCAGAAATATTAATAAAATAATTTTAAATATCAAAGTGCGTCATTCTAAATTATGAACTGAATCAAAATGCAGCCAGTTTTAGATGGGCAAAATTTATAAATAATTCATTTGATTTTGCTGAAGGGAAAAGTCTGTCTGTGTCTGATGGAAACTCAATGAATTCTATGAATAATGTTGAAATTTCACTTAGTTTGTTAATTTGTTTATATCTTATATGGAGGAATGAGACTAAAATGCCTCTGAAATTATAATAGTTTTGCAATGCTTGCAATGTGTTCTGGAACTTATTTCAATTTTGTATAGATTGGACTGCAATTTATTTCTGATGAATACTTTCGATTCATTATTAATTTGACGATGAAAATTTAATTCGAAAACATTTACATACTTTATATAGGGGAATTCTTTGTAAGGTGCCACTCTTTGTAATCCGTCCCAGCAATCCAAGCAAAAAAATGCCTACCGTCATTTAAGGTATATTTGATAAAATCAGAATAGACGCAATAATACGTTCTGGGTAGATAAAAGTGTCAAATTGGGTTAAGAAAAAACATAAAAATGAAAACTGAAGGTTTTTCTTGTTGTAAAAAACTTATAAAAAACTAAGGTAAATATCAGTGTTGGACCTTGAATCCGCCGATGGATCCCATTGAGGAACGGTATAAAGGCAAGGGTATTCATTCTTTTGCTGGACATTATTTGATAACGGTGTTGAATTGCCAAGAGCTAAACGAAAAATATAATGAATACCTTAAATACCCAAAATTGTTCTAAATTTTCTATTTATATATATTATATATAGAGCTTTCTTTTGTACGGTGACTTACAGTGAAATTTTGCGTTCAACATTTTTCCCATACACACCAACCCTCAAAAAACCAAGTTTTGTAGGAGATTTTAGTACCACTTTTAAATAAGTACGAAATAAACACTTAAACACACTTTCAGTTTCGGCTTAAGGGGGTGTTCCCGGGTAGAAGTTTGAAAAAATCGATTTTTTTTTTTGCGTTTTATTGTACCTTATACTATATACTATCACCCCCCAAAGTCGTTTTTCAATCCGCAAACTCAGTACCCACTTTTTTGCATGTTAATTGAAGTAATCTCAGCTCTTTTTGCTCCGCTGATACATTCATGTCGAAACTTTAAACGCGTTTTTCTCGAAACCACATTTTTTGTACTGGCCGATAACTTTTCTCAGCAACTATGAGAGGTATCGACTTGAAATTTTGGGAAAATGTTCTAGATAGTTTTCATTGGATGCTAAACGAAAGTTTTCATCAAAAAATGATTGTTAAATATATTTTCAAGCACTGTAAAGGTAAAAAAAGGTGGCAAAACTGGACAATTTTTTTTCATATGGCCGCCATTTTGTTTCTAATCAACATTTTGACTAAAACTGTGGTTTAGCATCCGCGGAATTTATTGCAGATTAATAATTGCATACCCATTTCTGTTTCAGATTACTGGTTCCCGAAATTTCTTATCGGCCAGCAGTGAAAATCAGCGTGACAAGGTCGCATTGACCACTGAAAATTTGTACCTAGAAAATAAAATTGTTTGACACAAATATGAGTTTCTGTTCTCCAAATAATAAGGAACAACAAGCAAAAAACCAGAATATTGCATGTTGCCTTGTAGCTCCAAAAAAAATTTTTTGAAAAACAGCCTAAAATCGGCATTCTAGACGGGAACACTCCCTTAAGGACCAAACATTTTCGATTGGGTTTGCATCTGGACTTTGAGATGGCCAATTTAGTGTTTTCACCCCAAATTTTCTCTATCCTATTTCAGACGATTTTCCACTTCCATGAGGAATGCCCGATTTCAGTAGCCTGCGTCGGATACTTTGATACTTCGGCCGTTGATACTTCGACTCTCTTCTGCGACAATGTTTCCTTCGATTGCTTCAGGCTAAGAGTTGGAGTGTTATCAAACATCGGGACTACCGCCTTATATGAGTGGTTCTTTTCCTTTCCCTCCGTGGTTCGTCGTCAACATTACCGAACTCTATAAATCGACTGATCCACGTCCTCACAAATGAAACTGATGTTTTCGTGTATTTTGCGACTTGTGGAGGTTTTAATTTTAGACCCTTTGGATGGTTTACCAAAAACACTATTTCGAAACGCTTCAAAAATATATCACTAATTCTTGATATTTCTGCGAAAACTTGTACCCAACTAAGAAAACAGAAACACACGCGAAAACGGTATTTTAATGAAGAAGATGATCTGATATTAAAACCATGGCAAAGTTCTACGGTTAAAAAGATATGGCCAACACTTGTTTTTGAAACGCACTGTATGTATGTGTACATATGCATTATATGCGAATGCAAAACTTGACCAAAAACTTGACTTTTGTGCTCTGTGCTACTGTCGCAGAGAAACGAAACGTGTAGTACAACAGCAGCGATCAGCATAATTTTTTGCACATTTTCTCTACAATATTTCGCACACAATGCGTCGTAAAATCTGAAATCTTTTCTCACTGGAGACATTTGCTGGCAATCAATTTGCATTAAAACCACATATTTCTACACCAAAGAAAAACAAAAAGCAAACCCACAGACACGAACGGTTTGAGGGAATTTATGGGAGCAAAAAGTGCCCCAGCCACGCTGGCCACTGTCCTTAATGGTAGGACAGACGGTGTTGACTGAGGCTGGCCACACACACACACACGCACATGTGTCGAATTCATTTCAACGCAACTCAAGCACAATTGTAATAGCAACAACAAAAACAATGCAGCACACATTGGTCGTAGTTGAGGAGAAAATTGTGTTGGCGCTGCTGTTTGTTGTACATGGAGACGAGTACAAATGTGTGCGTGTGTGTATTTGTGCATTGTTCGCATTGTATTTCGATTGGCAAATTCTAAAATTTATTACAACAGCAATAATGATGCAAGCAACAATAACAACAAAAACATCATCAACGCCATAAAGCAAAAATCAGCAGCCAACAATGTCGTTTGCTTTTTCATTTGCTACACCAATTCAACACACACACAGACACACATACACACACACACAATGAACATATCGATGCCGCATAGAAAACGTAATTCAATAAATTTCTCTACTGTGCGCATGTTGTGGGTATTTTAATGTTTGCGCCCATGTGTGCGTTTTTACGTCCGTCGATGTGTACGCGCCGATGTGCTTCAGCTGACGTTGGCGCTGGCGAAATGCTCGCATCAAGCTTCAGGACAGTTAAATATTTCTGAAGTACTATAAGCGCCATTCGGCTGTACTCATTTCCGGCCTCTCCACCATTTTTTTGCGCCATCAATGCTTCCCCACCGCTCGCACTTCACTGCTGCGGCAACGCCAGATCGCCGTTCAGCATTAACAATAAACTCAATATGCGCGTAGTAAAATTTTATTGCATTGCTATCTAGCGCCAAACAACAACAACAACAACAAAAACAGCAGCAGCAACATCAACATCAACATTGTTGTACTAAAACCGGCTGCCTTTGTTGCTGTTGTTGTTGTTGTTTTTGGGTTATTGTAAGGTCACCATTATATGTACAAATTTCATGATTACTACTGGCCCCTGCAGGAAATCGGACTGGTCCAAAAGTAGTTTTTCAACTGGTCGCTTGTCAGTCATAACTGACCTCAGAACCGACTCGTTTTCTTGGAGCAAACTCACCCTTTTAACATGGCGCTGTCCTAGGCGACAGTCAATTGTACCCGACTGCATCCATTTGCAACTAGTCCAAGGTTAGTCCGAAGTAAACCAGTTTTCAAACCAGTTGCAAAGCGACTAGTTTGCAAACTAGTTTATTCTGGATTCGTTTTCTAACCACTCGATTTTTATGGGGAAAATAAAACAATGCATTTTTTAAATAATTATTTTACTTTCAAAACATTTAAAAATAAAAACAAAAAATCATCGCGAGTAAAAATAAATTTTTGGTGCATTTAAAGATGAACCAAGATGAACTTTGACTTGTTGACACACTTCAGCCGGAACTGTTTGGGGGACTTCGCCTGCAATTACCAAATAAATAAATGAATTAAAGAATAATTTCATGAAAAAATAAATAAATATATTAATACATACCTTTAAGCTGCTGCTGCAATTCGTTGCTTTACGCAACCACGCAAAATTCTAACTGAAATCATTCAAGACAAAACGTGCAAATCGAGCAAACTTCGTGGCATAGAAACAGAAAGTTTGAAAAATTCAAACATTTCTACGTTGTTGTTGTAGCAGAAGAATCGCAAGATCAGCCTTAACAGTATTTTTTTGCTTCTCTCACCTCTGTTTCGTTTTTATCATTTTCATGTCTCTTCTCGCCTATGAACGCGCATGCAGAACGTGAACGATTAGACGCGAACTTACTGACTTCTGCATTCGCTGACAGCTACTTTGACAACTAGTTGTCCAATTGACTTACACAAAACCAGTTGAAACACCAATGAATTTTGGAAACTAGTTGTCTCAGGTCCAACAAGGGTCGCTCCCCGGAGTTGCTGTGTGTGTGTGTGTGGCGCTCGAATCTTGGCTATTCATTTTTTTATTAGCGTCAGCGCCTAAATGTATGCTAGTGCGTAGAGTTGCTGGCACGTGTGGCTGCGTACTGGTGTGTGGGCGTATATTATTTTGCGTTTCGTTTTCACACAAGTATTCAAGTGTGCATGTGTGCGTGCGTAGAACATCATTTTATTTATTATGGAAATTTGATTGCGTTACTGGCACTGTGCGCTGTTGTGGCAGCTTTTACGACAATGTGAACGTTGTGCTTTGCTTTTATGTCTTGCAGTGGGCATGGCTCGTATAAGAAGTATGCAAATATGAATAGCAAAATTGACAGTTTGCAGCTACTGTCCGTCCAAAGGCTGTTAGTCGCTACAACTCAGTGCTTGAATAACAAGTTTGCGAGTATAAATTTGTTATTATTTGTTGCTTGATGTGTTCAGGGACGCAGGCACCTAAACAGTCTACAAATTTATTCCAAGTTTCTAATTAGTCACACAAGAATCATAAAATACAGAAGTTTATTGAGACATTTTGGGTTCGAGAGTAAAACATTTGACACAGACAATCTCTATGATCCGTTTAGAATTTTCAGTTAGAAGTTGACAACTGAGGGAGCCTATGTAGACGTTTTCTGGTCTAAACGTACTACACAGAATGTTGGAATTGCATCTACTGAAACACCCTCGAATATTACATCAAGAAGTACTGTCGTGAGCTGTGGTTCAATGCTTTGGTGGCCTATTTAAAATTTTTACTGTCGACAGTCTTTGAAGAATGTCACAGAATGTTCAAAAGATGCCTGCTCCAACACCAATGAAAATTACTTCCAGACACACTTTCGTGACCTGTGACTCAAATCTGGCTATAGTGGCCCATACAAACTTAATAACATTGGCAATCTTTGAAGAAGTTGTGAAGATTCAAACTTTGAAGAAAGTATTTTTTGATTTTAATGCCAGCCTTCGCAACTTGTTTTGATGAACTAACCATCTCCCCAGCTAACCTAACCTAAAGTTTTAGGCCACAAATATGTTCCACGTTTTATTCAGTCAATGAGCTCTGTCCTTTTACTTCCATTTAGGAAAATTTGTATGCCAATTTCCAACAGTAGATTGGGAGCTTTTCTTATATAACACCGTGCGACAAAAATCAAAAAATTTCAAAACACACGAAAAAATCTATATACTCGCGAATCTAGGAGCCAAATGTAGTAAAACTGCGTTTTTAGTTTTTCTCTTTGACGTCTCTTGAAATTATCCATATCCTATAGAGACCAGGGGGGTTACTCCGTAATGCGATGCGAACATAAAATGTATCGCATTCGCACACTTAGTACTCTGAAATCCGACAATCGCATTGAAATTTTCTACTTTCGCATTTAGATTTTCCCCTTTCGCATTTGTGGCACTGCGTATTTCGATTTTAAATTTCAAAAAATTCGATTGTTTTCCTTTTTTCAGCACTTTCGCATCGCTGTCGCTTTCGCATCGCATTACAGAGTAGACCCCCAGTATTAATATTTTTATATCCTAAATTAAGAAAGTTAGAAAGACGAAATTCAAGGATGTGGTAGTATACATATTAGTCCTTAAGATATATTGTTTTAAAAAAAAACTTTTGGAAATTTGCAAGCATATTCAAGGATAAAGTTTTAAAAGGACATTTTCAATACCTCTTCGTCCTTTTCCACCAAAACATTAAATTTTCCAAGATTCTAAGGATTTTTCTCTTTCATCTGATACCCATATTTTTATTCTACAATGCGCTCAATTTTTGAAATAATTTTTTGAAATAAACATGTCCTTGAAATTTCAAAGTCCTTTAAAAAAAAATCCTGACGTCAGAGAGAAAAACTAAGAACGCAGTTTTACTACATTTGGTGCCTAGTTTCGGAAGTATATCGATTTTTTGTGTGTAAAATTTGTTGTCGCACGGTGTAACAATTTTGAATAATTTAATTAATAAAAAAGTAATAAAATTTTAATAACTTGGCATCTCCTGCTAAAAGAACAATTGGCGAAAGAAAAGTGTTTTATTTGTGGTATTTTGTGCGTAGAGATTCGTGTCCATGATTCGCTTATTTTGTATCCAATACACCAACCATTAAGCCTCGACATTCCTTTTTACAAATCAGTTTTGATTCTTTTTCGGTGGTAGATGAATAAGGTTTCCTTAGTTATAACAAAGAAGAAAAGAATTCTATAGAAAGGCGTCTATAGATTCTGGAACCTATTCACAAAGTTGCTCGACTACATGATAAAACTTTTCGTGATCTTTCAGGAAAAGATGTTAGGAACTGGAAAATTGAATGCGTTTGAAGCAATCCAGTCATGGACGTTGTTTTCTCTAATGTTTGGAAAAGTTTGTTGTGTTTAGAACGTTTCAAAAATAACAAAAGAAATAATAAAAGCAAAGAGGGTAACTCGATTATAAGTGGTTTTCTAAAGAACTATGGGCGAACTATTATTAAGTAATACACTATTAATAAAAATATTCCATTTTTCCATCAGTGCATCTGATATATCGAAGCAGATTTGGGTTTCCTCTCTACAAATCTTTTCTTTTCCTCTTCAAAGCCATTCCTATTACTATTCAGATATCGAGTCAATTACTTTTGAGTGCTGCCAGGACACTCACACCGGAACTTCGCCGCTATAGGTCATCCGTAAGCCGGCCAGGATCGATAGAAGCACACTTGTCTCTTTGCTTGTGAGGCATTGTGGACGGTACGTGATGTCGCTGCAGTTGGGCGCCGTGATTTACGAGTAATATGGCTGCAGTGTGGCAGTCTTTGTGTCGTCAGCTGTGCCTGCTGCGAGTATGGTGTCGACTGGTGGCGTTTGGTACGTCTCGGTGTCTTTGAAAATCATTCGAGTACTTTGCTGGAATTGCAAAAATATGCACAAGCAGCAAAAGCAGTAGTAACGACAGCATCAACAGAAAAGCACTTGAAGCATTTCCGTGTGAAGAAATTCAAATAGTTTGCATAAATTTTGTATACAAAGTGCGTTTTATATGCGCAAAATTGTGATAGATAGAAAATATGAAAATACTATTTATGAGAATTTTTAGATGCTACGAGACAAGGCGAGACGAGCATGAGGCGAATTTGTTTTTTTTTATGCCACACATTTGCAACATCAGTGACAGAGTTGGAAATGTTGTGGCATTGCGTAAGTTTTTATCGCCCATTGAATGCTGCAGACATGAGAATTGTTTGACCTTTCGTCTTGTGCAGCATTGACTCGAGATGTGTGCGTACAGATGCGTAAATTATTTTAAATTATTCTCTAATATTTTAACTTATTCAATTGCATTACTATGCGCACTATCAATGAATGCCCAAAGATAATAAAAATGAATATTTGTTCACGAATGAATGAACATTTTTTGAATAGAATTTTAAGATTCATTGGTTTATTGATGTGCGAAAATTGAACTTCATTTTAATTTGGCTTTAAAAAATCAGTAGTGAAGTTATGGAAGATTTTCTTTGGAGAAGCGATGCTATAAAATAATAAAAATCATCATTGGAGTCAATTTGAGTTGTTAAGGATTTCAAGTGTGATGGAAGTTGTGACATTTTGTGTTTCAGACCCCAAAACACAAAAATTGCTGGTGCAAAATATGGTTTCGAATGGCTCAAAAGTTGTAAACGTCTAATTAAAAAAAAAATATTGAAGAATTATGGGCGATCAGAAGTGAGCGGAGTCTAATGGACCCAGAGTGTTCCGGATGATTGAAGGTTAAAAACAAATTTGACTATGTCGAACAAGGAGTTCGGAGAAGAGTAACACTCAGATTCGATGAGCATTGGGAGACTCTACCAAAGATTTTGAGACAAGGAGATGAGAAGCGGTAAGTGTCAGATTCAGTGCCAGAAATATCCTTAGAGCCAACTAAACTATTAACTATAACTACTGTGGTGAGCGTTGATGGGACAATGTAGCAACTTTTTCGCTGCTAGGAAGACATAAGTACATTCGATATCCTGAGCCCATATAAAAGCAAAATATGTATATATATTTTTATAGGCAACAGTTTGACGTTTAGCCTACAATCCTTGATTGGTTTGAATAATTTTCGAGGGCATTAACTTTATACTTTTTTCTTGGTAAAATTATTGAATAAAATATATCAAATATCTTAATATTTATACGAAATTGATATCCAAAGCTTAAGTGAATAGTTCTGAAATGCTTAAAGTTTGCTTGTCATTTGCAAAATTTGGCGCCAACAATAAAAACTTGTGCCACAATATTAGACACATCTGCGCTAATTCTTGCGAGCAGCAGACATATTGTAAATGAGCTCATGCGAACAAGTGAGAAAGGCGACTCGACTTTTCTGGTCATTTACAAGCAAAAGTCTACGTAAATTGGCAAAAGATATGTTTTCTCGCCGAGTTGGTTGTTGCTGTGCGAGTGCGAGTGCACGCAGCACGTGCATGTAATACACCAACCAACAGCAACACACACACACACATCTGCATTCAATGAAACACAACAACATATTTGCAAATGATTTTCATATGGTTTTGGTTGTATGTGAGTATGTGACATATGTACGTAAAGCAGAAGCTGTGCTTGACCTCACCAAGTAGACAACAACAACAACAACAACAACAACAACGAAGAGAGAAGAAAGTCCAAGAATTTGACGCAAAAATTTAGTCTTGTCAGTGTGTGCTCGTGTGCGTGCTTAGTCGGCGTTGTCGCATACGCGGAAGCGACGACAGCGATGGCGCCGAACGCATTTATCACGCAACGACGTTGACAACAAACTTGCGACGCAGAAAACTCTTAACAAGCAAACTTGCCACGTGACACGCATATTTTAATAATGACACAATGCGTCGCCCAGCGTCCGTCCAGTGTGGGCGACTGTGCGCCGCCTGTCACATCGAGCGCTCGCATCCTCGCAAACTCATTTTTCGGTTGCGCGAGCCAGAACCAATCAAATGGGGAAAATGCATCGCGATGATGACTCGGACAGCATTGTCGTCAACACCGATCAACACCGACAACTGTAAAACCCATCTTTAGCCAGAAGTGGCAGCCAATAGTGTCAACGAGAGCAACGAGCAACGAGAACAGCAGCTGTCAACGACATCGATATCGACAGCCGCAACTGTTGTGCGACATGTCAGCCAATTTCAGCAGCTCATCGCTCAGGCTGCACTACAACGCAGCAAATGAAGCCCGGCGAACTGTCTTCGCAATCTGCCACGCGCCAGTTTCACATTTCATCACACACGCACACACACAGAGCTACCCATAAATCGCTGCAATATTCGTTGTAGTGGACACCCGATCTGGTGTCATTGACTGCGGCCAAGTTGTGGCGCTGCGATTGATGCGATGGAAGTATTTATGTGTTGCTAAGAAAAAAACTAAATCGAACGCACGATTGCAACATGCACCAAGCGTTAAAGCGACATCTGGTGTAGATTTCTATGTATTTGTAGTCCTTCGTTTGGCCACTGACAGCGCAAAAGTGCAAACCTATGTTAGAACGAAATAGGTGGGGGGGGGGGGGGGTGCTGCCACCACAAAAAGAGCGCTTTCCAGTTAACTGTAAGAAAGATAAGTGAGTGTATTGGACATTATACAGGGTTACCAATTAGGAACAATCTGATCTATATGACTGTACATTATTTAACTCTTTTGAACTAATTAGCCGGCCTTGATAGTCCAGTGGTCCAGCGCGCTGGCTTCTCACATCAGAGACCCTAGGTTCGATTCCTAGCTCGAGCTGGTGAAACACTCGTCTACTTCTATTGCAATCGAAATTTCCAAAACTGCCGTTCGGATTCGGCAAACTGTAGGACCCCTTTCCCCCAGCCGTTTGAAATGTGTGTTGTACACATGTTGAAAAAACAGTGTTGCATACACATTTCAAAAAACAGGTGAAATATGTAGTATCACAATGAGCCTTTTAGGCCTCCGAGTGTGTCTCTTACAGAGGTAGCCACTAAAAAATAACCTAACCTACTTAATAAATAATAATTTACTAAAAAAATAAATAAACTTTAACAGTTTCAAATCTGTACTGTTGTATGTGTACGATATATGGAATTTGCCAAAAAAACATGTTCAAGCCTTGTAGTCCTTCACAAACAAGTAGAAGTTTACAAAGTCCTTTGAAGATGTTCTTACCCAACAAGATCTTAAACAACGATCTCTGGTTTAAAACTGGCCCAAGTCCTATTATCACGAAAATTCATAAGAGGAAATGGGTCCGTAGTGGTCAATCCAGGATTTAAGGACCGTCTTTGTGACGTCCATCCATCAAAGTGAAAGTGAAAGTAAAAGTATTGGCAAAAGCTGGAGTGAATTGAAATTTCTAATACAAAAAGTTTGAATGAAGGAAGAAGGTTTGGGCCTTAGGTGCCCTAATGAAGCTTTAGAGACTTAAATATGCTCCATCATCATCGCTACAGTTCGAGGTGAGTCAGTGCTTCCTTTTCAAAGACTTCACGATTCATTGCTTTAGGTCTTTCTTTGCGTGATCTGTCCATGTTCTCCGTGATCTAGCGGAATTTCCACTACCGATGGGGAGAGTTGAACGTCTTTCAAAGAATTTGGCCCTTGCCCATTCTGAAAAATTGTCCTAGACTTCGTAGTCGTTACAACGTAGGGAAGTGCCTCAATGGTTTGGACATATATTAGTAGTATTATTATTCCACGAATCAACAGTAATTTTGTTTCCTGACAAAAAGCAAATAAAGATCTTTTAAAAAAGTAACAGCTTAGAATATTCGGTAGTCTGTCAACTTGATTTATCTTTACGATTATATAAAAACCTATGTGACCATGCTTTTTAAAGCCACAACCAGGCAAAGAACACTGAACCGATTTAGATAAATAAGTACCAAATGATTTCTTTTGTGTGGGAATAGCACAGTGGTGCACACAGGGGGTTTTGGGGGTTCAAACGCCCTCCAAAAAAAATTGCTGGGTCAAAATATGGTTTCAAATGGAATCAAGCCCAAAAGTTGTACCCACTCAAAATGAAATCCTGTGCGAGCAACTGGAATGGTATCATACATGAGTAGGCTATATGATATTGGCCCCGCCCACCTCTATTGCTTACTCGCTGTGGTAATAAACATATGATATCCATATAGAATCGGCCACGCCTATTAGACAGCAAAACAAAGCGACAGTATATGTCTGCAAATCAATATTGATATCAAATGATTCAACGTTGCATAGACTATATTACATTGACCATGTCCACTGGATACGCCTTGCTGCCACGCCTACCATAGTGACAGAAATTAGCTATACTTTTATATTTTTGTAAGACTGATTTTCTAAGATTGCTTAATTTTACAAGCAAAAAAATTCGTCGTTTTTAGGAAGTGGGCTCCCGCTGATCTCAGGTTGATGCCAGACGTACTATATGTAAGACTCAGTCTTTATTTTCCCTTCCGAATGTTTTTTTTATACACACCTAACCGCTAGATGCAACTCTTAAGGTTGCTGCCATACAAAACTAATCGTTTTCAATGGAACTGGCGCCACACTTGTAAATGTAGTAAAGCCGTATCTGGGAAACTACTGAACTTGAATGATTAATTCAACAATCGTCAACATTCCAGATTGCAAAAAATACAAAATTAATTAAAGTTCAAAAATTCACCACCAGAGGGCGCCTCCCATACAAGTGAAGTAGTTAAGGTCAAACTCCATGAGTGGCGTTTTCAGGCGTTCAGGCGTCAAGACGTTGTCGTGTTACGACGTTTCACGCGTTATTCGCGTTGCAATGTGGTATGCTCCATAACACGCGTTTTACGAGTCTGCTTCCTCTTCTTACGTCTGAGAAAAACAAGGAAAATTGTGAACGCGAAAAACAACGATACGCTTGAAACGCTCTTTATGGAGTTTGGGCTTTAGGTTGTCAACTTTTGGGTCTGTACGAAAAAAAATCAAAGTGTACTGTCGAAACTCGATTAGCCCCTCTATTTCGAATATAATAGTAATCGTAATTGATTTTCCGAAGCTATCTTCAACAAATTTTTCCAGCATTATTTGACAGACTGCATTGGCATTCAACCAAACGTTGAAAATATCACGAATTTGCACTCAAGTCTTCACCGAAAAATGCCAATAACTTGTATTTGCGCAAATATGCGCAACTGAAAATTTTACAGCGTAATGTACATACTTGCTGAAACAAAATATTGAAAAATTTCAAAAGTGATATTTAGTGTTTTTTTTAAATCACTTTTAAAGTTTGAACTCACTTTTTATTCACTCGTTTTCTTTACTTCATTTGCATCATAACGGTACTGCTCAGAGGTGAGAGTAATCAGCAAAATTTTGGTCTGGCCAGACCAAAATTATATGAAACTTAGGACAATAGTAACTTTTAGGGACCTGCTCATAATTTATTTTTAAATATTCAGCCTCAAAGCCAAAGCAAAAGTTTGCTGTTTGTACACAACTTTTTTCAACTATTTTCTCATAACTTCTATGTTATCCAATATTTTTTCATAAAACTTCGGCTTTCTCTTAATTGAAATATTTCCAACGAAACCTCATACTCAGATTTTTGTGGTTATAACATTGCATTATGGCATTTTTGTCACTACTCGCAACACTGTGCGCCGTGGCACCCTAACTCGAATTTAATGCAACTCGTTGTTTTAAGTAATGCCATATTTAATACAGTTATGGGAGAGTTAAAAGCTAAGCGCACAAATTGGAATTTATCTAATTGCAGGCAGAAAGCCGAGATGAATGTGAGAGCACGAACGAAGAAGCAGCAAAAACAATAGCAACTGTGCTCAACTTATGTCCAGTTACGAGTAGGGCCGAGCAGTTGTAATGCGCTTACATGGGCGCTGCAGCAGGCAACGCAATGCCAGGACACAAACACACACACATACACAGATTTGACGTTGTGCTATTCGCGCACATGTGTGTTAGTGGAACGGAAATGGGCTTTTCGTCGCTCAACGAAGCCGCAATTCCTTTTCATTTCGCTCGCTCAGCGAAGCGTTCGTTTATCCGTCTGACGTGCGGCCTCCGCACTGTCCGGGCGTCTTTTTCCTTGCACTAATAACGTGCGTTGGCATATTCATTACGACATATGTACCGTTAGTTGGCAGTCATTACAATTTGAATGGCCGCTGGCTGAAGTTAACGCGTCGACGTTCATTGTGGTTGCGGTGGCGGTTGCGGTGGCGGTAAATGTTCGTTCGCCTCTAATGGTTGGCTGCATTTAAACAGCCCCAACAACACAAAAGTCCATCCATACATCCTCGTAGTTGCGTACGTTCGACGTGTTTGTTGTGATGTGTGCGATAAAAATTAAATATTTGCCTTTGCCACAAAATCGATTTTTTTATTGTTACACATTTTTCTTTCATGGCCGCGGCAATGCTTCGCTGACGTTCGCTAAGCGCCGATGTGAAGCATAAACAAAAATCCATTGAATGAATCGCCGAATGCATGTGGAAAATATAAAAATGCCTCGAATGTGGGGCTCAGCCACTTGTACGAGTACACAAACTAAACACTAACGAGCGAAATTTTAATAGCATCGCTTGTTGACGCAGCGCGCCAGCAGCCGCCAACAAAGTGGCGTGTCGCATTCATGGTTCATCGTTTGTTTTGCCAATGTGCGAATGCAATATTTTGTGTTGTGTTTTGTTGCGCTATGAAAGGCAAACAGCGTGCGTACAGCAATAATAGTTGCGCTGAAATTATGAAACATAATGAAAGCAGCAATATTGTTGTGGAAGCGCCGTATGCGAGAACGTGAATGGCGGAGTGGGCACATGACTGACACAGTTACTTACTTACTTACTTACACGCGTGCGTGTCATGGGCTTATTTCGGCGCAGATTACGCGCTGCGCCATGATTGCTTAACATAAAGACCGCTCAATGTTTATGTGTGTTGAGTGTGTGTGTGCGTGTGTGTGCTCTTTAGCTGGCCCGGGCCGTAAGTGACGTCGCTAATTAGGTCGGAAAATATTTCAAACAAAGCGGCTTATTGCAGCTGGCACAGGTACTTATTCAGGATTTGGGCTAAGAAAAATCGTTTGGCCGCATACTTCATACTTGCACTAAATTTTTACCTTTAAACATTTCGTCTCAAATGGTGGCACTTAAATGTCTTAAATATAAAAGACTCCAAGTTTAGTTTAACATTGTTGAACGAAGAAAGAAAGTGTCTAGAAAAAAGTTGAAATAAACCTATTAATCCCTAAAAGGTAACATTAACAACTGATCCTTAGTTATTTCTGCTTTTACAACTTTTCACTTAATTCAAAAATCCCCTAAAAAAGTCCCTCCCGTACACAGAATTTCATTTTGGGAGGGGTTTGCACATAAATGTTGAGCCCAATACCATTTGAAACCATATCTGCCATCCCAAATGTTTCTTACAAACAGATATTTAAGGAGATTTGATTTGATTTGATCCCCCAAAATCTTCCTTGTGTGCGCCACTGATTAGCTAAATCTGTATATATACTTTGAACAGGTTGTTCAGATGTACTGTATTTAGTGATCCGTCGATCCCATCACTAATCCCAATCTTTCCTTATACTTTTGTAGTCATGTTCCCCCTATTTGCTGCTCCCCGGCTTCGGCCGGGGTATTGTATCGGTATTGTTTTATGTTTCTTGTACTATCTGTTATGCGTTATTCGTACGTTGAGTAATAAAGACCTCAAACCCAAAAACTTACCAACCTGCCTTTTCTTTTACCCCGCTCCGCGACGAACGAAACACAGGTATTTGTAATTCCAAGAAAGAGGTGTAGGGGGTATATAAACGTCCATATACATTGGATCACTGTATATGTAGGTTCGTAAGTTTGTCTGTCTGTTTGTCTGTCTGTCTTTCTATCGGCATATCTGTGCATTCGTTTGTTTCTCTGTCTGTCAATCCGGACGCCGTTTGTCCTTGTATCGGTCTGTCTATCAACCTGTATATCCGTGCATCCGTCAGCCTGTTTGTTCATCTGTTCATTCGTCAGTTTGTCTGTCTGCCCGTTTGTCAGACTGTTTTCTCGTCTATCTGTCAAACTTTATGTCCGTGCACTCTTCTTTGCGTTCATCCAATCGTCTTTCTATTTGTTTGATCATCTGCCCATCCATCCGTTTGACCTTCCATCTGCACGTTGGTTCATCTGTTTATTCGTCACTTTTTCTTTCTGTCCGTTTGTCAGACTGTTTGTCTGTCTGCCCTTTAGTCAGACTGTTTTCTCGTCTATCTGTCAAACTGTATGTCCGTCCATCCTTTTTTGCATTAATTCTTTCATTCTTCTGTCTGTTTTACCATCTGCCCATCCATCCGTTTGTACGTCCGTCAGCCTGTTTGTTCATCTATATATTCGTCAGTTTGTTTGTCTGTCTGTTCGTTAGTCAAACTGTATTCTCGTCTGTTCGTCAAACTTTATGTGCATGCACTCTTCTTTGCATTCATCCAATCGTCTTTCTATTTGTTTGATCATCTGCCCATCCATCCGTTTGACCTTCCATCTGCACGTTTGTTCATCTGTTTATTCATCACTTTTTCTTTCTGTGCGTTTGTCAGACTGTTTGTACATCTGTCTCTCAATATGTATGTCCGTGCATCCTACTTTGCGTTCATTCATTCGTTCTTCTGTATGTTTGACCATCTCTCCATCCATCTGTTCGAATTTTCGTCTGCCTGTTCATCCAATCAACTTTTTATCAATCAGTTTGTCTGCATGTTCGTTCGTATATCTGTCCGCCTGTACATCCATCTGTCTATCAACCTGATTGTCTAATTGTCTGTCTTTACGTCCTTCAGTGCATTCATTCATTTATTCGTCTTAATGTGAATAATGTGCATCTGTCAATACGTCTGCTTGTCAGTTCGGTTTATCGTGCCTCTACCTGTCCACAAATTTATCTGTCGTTTGTTTGTGTGCCCGTCTACCTGTTTATCTGTCTGTCCATATGTCCTTCTGTGAGTTCATCTTTCCGTGCTTTCTGTTTGATAATCTGTACATCTGTGTGTTTTTCTGTCCGTCTGCCTGGACTATCTGTCTGTTCATATGTCCTTCTGTACGTTCATCTATCCGTGCTGTCTGTTTGATAATCTGTACATGCGTCTGTTTGTCTGTCCGTTGTCCGTTCGTCTGTCTGTTTGAACATCCGTTCGTTCGTCTGTCTTTCCGTGCATACATCTATAGGTCTTCGCGTCCGGCTGGTTGATTGATCCTGTACCTGACCACAAATGTGTCTGACTTTCGTTTCTCCGGTCATCTGCTTGCCCATCATTCGTCTGTCTAGATAGTCTGACTGTCTGTCTATCTGTCTGTCCATACGTCCTTTTGTGCATCCGCCCATCCATTCGTCTGTCTGTTTGAAAATCTGTCCACTCGTCCGTTGGTTCGTTGATCGGTCGGTTCGTCCATTCGTATATATGTAGTGTATGTCCGCCTGTCTAACCATCTGTCTATCAGACTTTCTGTCTATTTGTCTGTCCATCCATTCCTATGAATGTTTGTCGTTTCATGCATCTTTCTATACGTCCGTTTGTCGGTGCGGTTTATTATGCCTCTACCTGTCCACAAATGAGTCTGACTTTCGTTTGTCCGTCCGTCTGTTCGTCTGCTTATCCATCCGTCTGTCATCTTTTTTGTCAATTTGTCTGTCCATTTATTTATCCGTCAGTTTGTTTGTCTATCCATCCTTCCATCTGCTCCTCAGCCCATTTGCCCATTTCGTCCCAAAGTCCCACTGGGCGATCCCTGTGGTTTTGCTTGACAACTGCGATGCTGTCACTTCATTTCTCACGTTATTTGACATACATAACATCTGACACATTTGTTGTTTGTCACGGTTTGACATGCCAACGCTGGCGACACTTAAACATTGCTGCCAGCAGACACATTACACAAGTCAGAGCACACATTGTTCGGATGCATTAGTGGCATTGTGACAGCAGCAATTTCGAAATATTACAACATTTTATGAGTTGAAGCGTTCTGGCCGCACACGCATCGCTTTGGCCTTGGCGCAACTGCCACTGTTTGTTGGTTGTGTGTGCGTTGGTGCGCCAACAAATTACCTGCAATTTTCCAACACTGCTACAAAGTTGCAACATTCCAACGAGGTTGCCACACCCGAAAGGCAGCGCTACATTGCTACTTGTTGGGCTCCAAGTTCAAGTTTTCGCGCCGCGTCGGCCACCGAACTAATTCACATAATTTAAATTACGTACATTTTCATTAGCGTCGCTTCTGCTCTACTCCGGCCAATGTTGTTGTATGCAGACGCTGCTGTTTCTTGGCCTTTGTTGCTGTGACCGCGGCGCTGCGGTGCCCGATTGATGCTTTCGCCATCGAAACCTGAACGTGTTGTTGTTGCGGTGCTGCAGCCAGCAACGACAGACGGCGCTCGATCCGTCGCCCGTCGCTGCCATCACTTGCGGCACCACCATTAACGCTTCGGCCGTGGCTGCTGTGCTGCAGTTGTCGGTGTGTTGGTAATGGCGTTGCCACCTGGCAATCGACACGACATTGTTGTCGAGAATCTCGAGAGTCGCTTGCTACGCGTGTTGGTGGCTGCTGCTAATGAATTCGTGTCAGAACGAGATGAACGGCAAATTCTTGCATATGTGTGTGTGTGTGTGTGTGTGAAATGTGGCCGTTTTTGCTGCTGCTCTGGCCACTGTTTTCTTCACCGTCTCTACGGTTGGCTTTGGTTTTGGTTGCGCCGTGGCGCCTTGTTGCTGTGTTTCTGTAGTTTGCTTCCTTGGCTCATGTTGCATCTGCTTCTTCATCATCTTCTTCTTCTACTCCTGCTCCTCTCGTCGATTTACTACCTTTTTGCTGTGCACGTTTGGTTCCGGCTGTGTACGCTTTTGTCTTATGCGCAGTTTAGCGGATGCGGCAGCCATTAAGGTGTTTCTGATTTGTTTGTGTTTTCACTGCTTGCTTTTGTTTTTGTTTTCTTTGTACCGTTTTCCTGCTGCCGTTGTCGTTGTCGTCATTGTTCATTCGGTTACTTTCGCAGTTGTTAGTCGGGTTTGTAAATGAAAATTAAATGACGACAGTTATTTTCTTTTCGTTCTCTCACTCTTTTTCAATTTCTGGCCTGGCATTTTGCACTTTGTTGCCGCCATCGTCATCGTCATCGACGCTTTTCACCGGCTTTCCTCTCATTAGTGTTTTCGTTCAATTTGCAGCAGCAACCGGCGCGCACACCTTTTGAAAAATGTTGTTTACCTATTTGCGCTTTGTGTGTTTTTGCGGCCTTCTGCTGCCTTTCTGGCATCTAATAACCTTTGGCGTTAATGATTAATTGCCTTCCTCTTGACTTCAGTTTCCTCGAGGCGAAAGGACGAACACAATTGCCCAGCGAACCCAAATGCAATTAAGCCTGTTGTGCGTATCGATTTTCAAAAAGGATAATTGGAATGCTGCATGCAATGGTCGGATGAATGAGCGGATATTGACCGGCGGGTTAGTGGGTCATTAATTTTGGGCGGACAGCGCGTTGCTGAAAATATATCATTTCTATTTCCACTCGACTATTTTGTTAAGGGAAGGCTCCCCTGGATTTGGGCAAAAATAAGGCAAAGTTTGTAATTTTTTTGTGGGATAATGAAAAGGCATACAAACTTCCGGTTTTGACTATTAAATTCGTCTATTATTTAGGAGTTTAAAAAGTTAAAAAACTTGATGAAATTCAAAATGGCGGCTACAAAATGGCGATTTCCGTAGGCCTCTGCGGGCCAAACATCGCTCGAGAACTGTAATCCTGCAGCCTCTTGTAGTGGACTGAAATCAAAAAGCATTGTCATTACTTAAAGATAACAAAATTGTCTGTGCATTGAACTAGACTCAAAAAATTTAAACGAAAAATTCTTGCACAATGAATATTTAAAGTAAAAAGTTAAATTTTTTGCACCTTTTTTTAATTTCAACCACATTTAAAAATTAAAAATAAATAACTATTTATGCAAATTGTTGGTTCAAGGCATACAGAAAATCAAATACATTCGAGCAGTTTTTAGATGAAGAAAATCGGATCATTAGATCAAGTCCGGGGATTTCAGTTAGATTGGAAAAAATGGTTTCGAGATAAACGCGTTTGAAGTTTTTAGAAAGTCAAGTTCATCAAGTTTTTTAACTTTTTAAACTCCTAAATAATAGACGAATTTAATAGTCAAAACCGGAAGTTTGTACGCCTTTTCATTATCCCACAAAAAAATTACAAACTTTGCCTTATTTTTGCCCAAATCCAGGGGAGCCTTCCCTTAAGGGGACATCAAACGCTTTTTGGAGTTGAACAGAATAGTTATTTAATTAATATTTTTTTAAGAAATATTTACTAAGAAGAAAATTACGAAATATTTACTAAGTCAAAGCTATTTTAGAAGTATTTTGTCTCGTATCAATTAATCAAAGCAGAGAGTTTTGCCCTTTTGCCAGTTTTTTCTAAATTTTTTCAAAATGTTCAAGTATTTGAACAAAATTATATTGGTTTTTCGAGCTAAAACATTGCGAAAGACAATCAGCAACTTTTAAAGTGTATTGGATACATTTTTTGTTACGGTTGTCACTCACTTAGAAGAAGAAAATCGCAGATCTGTAAATAAAAATTTGCCATTCGAGCTCGTTCTTTGTTTTAGAAAGAAGGAGCACAGTTTTGTCATTGCGTAAGTATAACAAATCACAGGTTGCAGTGTATAAAATTCTTTTATAAACAGAAAATGCAAGAAGACTACGATAATTCTAGCTAACATTAAAACAGACAATGGTTTCCAATCTCTGGTCTCAGCCTTGTAGACGTTTGGACATTCATAGGAGACACTCCCGATACCACTGCTCATCTTTATAGGAATAACCGCTTTTTGAGATCAATGTTCCTGTCTAGTTTGAGCAACGCAGTAGAAGGTTTGATAAACTGATAAACTGCATCAAGGAGTCAAGAAAAATTTTCATAAGTAGTTGATGAACTTATTTTCATAGGTTCACACTTTCCTCACACTTTCATCGTCCTCACTCACTCTAATCCACATCCAAGAAATAGTTAGATACTCTTCCACCTGTATGTAGGAGTCCTTTTCAGAACTCCGGATCGAAATTTTTCCTGTCCTCTAAATATTCCTTGGCCCAACAACATACCCCAGAATATAAAAAGAAAAAAATACACAGCTACACGGTGCACCAGCGATACCTGTAAGGGGAAGCGGGCATTAGCGATAAACAGCGCACCAAACCGATCTTAGCAAAGTTCCCAACCAGGTTGCTGTCACCTCCTGTATACAACAGATGGCGCTATAAAAGGTAACTCACAACATCCGAGGCGTCATTCCTAAGCGGCGGTTGATGGCAGCCCCATCACTTAGGACTACTTTTGGCAGGCCAATCATCTACCCTGGCAGAAAAACACATCCGATTAACGTAACCAACACAAGGCAATGTCTTATGGAGGCACTATGTTCCCGAGAGGACTGAACAAGAGGGGGGGGGGGGGGGCGGGAATAGGTACTATTCACAATCCAACCAAAGCGAGGATGAGTTCATCAGTCACAGACACTAATGAACGCTCCGATGTCTCTACGGCATTGTACAGAAATGAGGCCAATGCAGTACGATTGTGTTGAGCATAGAGAGATCCATTTGAGAGAATTTTTTAATAGATAGAATAGAAAATTCCTTTAGATACATTAGATACATAGGAGCTCTTTGAAAATGGAAAGTATGGATCGTAATGCATTGCGTTGGTAGTCAAAACCCCTTGTTTTGATACTGAATTCTCCTATAACGACCCGCATTCTATCCTTTTATCACTCACTCTCCTCTATCACCATTTTCTACACGAGTTTTAAGCACAATTTACTGTCTAGCCTGAGTGCTTGTGAAATTGGAGCCTCTAGGATTTACTTTCTCGGCTCCTCTCATACCCATTCAATCCAACTTGAAGGAGTCTTCCGTATGAACCACTGGCTTGGACTTTGCGTGAAAGAATATTGAAGTGCTATTGCCATCAATTCAATTAATTTGAAGTTCTATTTACTTAAATTCTTTCTAACGGTATTCAGTAGTAATTATATAAATATTGGATTTTTAGTGCAACTAGTTAGAGATTCATTTATGAGTTGTACTAGTAATCACTTAGATCACTTAGAATGCTTTAGGAACCTTAGGCTTGAGTTCAGGTACCGAGTCCTTTTTCTAACACAGGTGGCTAATAGAAATAATAAGAGGACAAGCAATCGGTATTTTAAGGTGCATGGACTAAATCAGTGTTGCCGCTGAAAAATTTTAAAAAGTCGCAAAAAAAGTGTCACAGCCGAAACAAAAGTGTGATCCAATTTTTTTATACCATGTATATAAATACTTTCATTATTTTTTCTTTCGAAACTCATTATTATTTATTAAATTTTTGAAGGAGATAATTTTCTCTGAAAACAAACTGTTTAATTTAGCTCAAATAACTTAGGCAATGCCACAAAAAATCGCGTTAATTCAGACTAATTTTGTACATTTTTGCGGAAAAACTTTGAGATGATAAAAGTGTTTTTTTTTAAAGTACTTAAGTGTTACCTTTGAAAAGTGAATAATAAATGGAAGGCATATTTTGAGTATTTTTAAACACACCAAAAAAAAAAAATTAACTTTACGAAACAACTTTCAAAATGTACATATAAACTTTTTGATCAAGAAAAAGGGGCAAAAGTAGCATGATTTTGAAGAAAAGTGTCAAAATAAGCCTATTTTTAACACTAGAATGCCCAAGGTAGTCATTTTGACTACATTGAGGTCTTTTATTGTAAATAAATTTTGTTCCATCGCTTTCTAAAAAATATCTTACGTGACTTTTATTAATTTTTAAAACTAAATGGAATAAATAATTTAAAAAAATTGCAAAAAAAATGTTTACCCCAATTTTGCAAAATTTACCTTAAATGCACAAAAGTAGTTATTTTGACTACCTATATAAAATTTTCAGCAAATCTTACTGATAAATAGACAAATATGCTTCTTCAATTGCGAAATATGAACATTTCAAATAATTGCAAACATTTCAAAAAAATAATATCATTGTAGGCTGTGACAATTCCAAAGTTTTTCAATTCAAAATGCACTAATAAAATTCACTCAAAAATTGCAAATTCCAAATTGCATTCCATTTTATCCCATTTATGTGTAAAATACGCTATTTTATTTAAATGAATTTACTTTGTAAACCATAAAAAAATAAAAACTAAATGCTTATTTTAGTTTAATCTTTTTACTTTGTAAACCATAAAAAAATAAAAACTAAATGCTTATTTTAGTTTAATCTCGTGTACATTTATTCATACTTGCTACTTAAAAACCAATAAAATAAAAAAAAAAGTCAGTAAACAATAATGTAGTCAAAATGACATATGGGCATTTTAGGTATGTCAGATTGTCGGGCATTCTAGTGTTAAAAAGTCGGTGTCCGGTGACATCGGTCTCCAGAAATGGTAAATTTGACACTTTACTCGCACAACGACAACACCGGACTAACTTATCTAATACTATACAATTGTCCTAGAATGAAATTAGGTTGATCTGACTACTTGGGTAGGGGACCAGAACACCCTTTGACCGCAAATTGGGCTCATTGCTCATTGAATGAAGCTCAGCATATCTCTAATAACTATGGACTAGTCTGAATTCATCCAAATTATCGAAGAATGGTGAGCCTAGAGCTTTCCCTTTTCATTTAGTGCGAGCTGATCAGTGACAGAGGAGGTGACTTCTGAATGAGTTTCTTCAATTTGTGTGTCTAGAAAATGGATTAGTTGCCTAAATTCGCCACGTCCTGCACAGCTAAGCACAAATTTGAGGTATAAATCTACATAAAAACGTTCTTTGTGTAATTGCGATATGTGCACTTTTGAGCGCAGCGCAACGTGGCGTATGAGTGTCAATTATATGAGTGTTAATTATAATTAAATTAATTAATTATATTGCAATTATTGTTTTAAATTGACAAACGCAAATTAACTGCAGAAACCTTATTTCCACCAACAACTAAACAATTAAAAATCAATTCATACTCAAAATGTGGTAAGGCAACGTAAATAAAAAAATGTCTTTCATAAAAGTTATGAGGCAACGTAAAAAAAATTTTCTTTCAAATAATAGTTATCGGTAACGTAAATAAAAAATAATAAATAAAAGTTATGGAGCAATGTAAAAAAAATTTTCTCAAAATAATAGTTATCGGTAACGTAAATAACAAAAGTCATAAATAAAAATTATGATGCAACGTAAACAAAAAAATCCCAAAATAAAATTATCCAGAATGAAAAAATATTTATTTCTCATAACAGTTATTATGCAACGCAAAAATTAACTGTCGCAAATAATAATTATAATCAATAAATAAAATTTATGTTGCATTGCAATAGTTACATTGCAATTAATTTCTTAAAAAATTTATAATAGTTAAGTGCCTGATACAAACTTATCATTCGTTTGCTTCATATACCAGCAGCAGCCATCTGCAACGCTGCAAGCACGCAGCCAATTTCAGTTTAATCGTGAGCGAACTATTTTTCGATTTTTCCCCCACACACCCACACACGCGCAGCCACACAAATTAGCAAACACCTAGGAATTATCTAAAAAATGCCGTTTTCAAACGACCACACTTTGGCCACCCCCCCTCCCCCCCGCACCCAGCGGCAGCACTAAAGCATAAACAAAAACGATGGCACTAAAGGCTTATGGCGCATTCAGACAGCTACAAGTTGCAAACAATTGTCGCCGCGCATGCGGGCAACGGGTGCGAAACAGTGGCGGCTTTATTTATTGCTGCCGAACGTATGTTGCGGTGCGACGTGGAGCGGGTGGCGTTAGCTGATAATGTCAGCAACGGCTCAGCAACTTTTTCACTGCGCACAACCGCAGCCGCATGGCATCGCATTATGTTGCTGCGGCAGAGTTGCCAATTTTTCGTCTACTA
This sequence comes from Melieria crassipennis, assembly GCA_963668005.1. Taxonomy (NCBI): domain Eukaryota; kingdom Metazoa; phylum Arthropoda; class Insecta; order Diptera; family Ulidiidae; genus Melieria; species Melieria crassipennis. The sequence goes on along the minus strand of OY764961.1, from coordinate 148,263,087 downwards.
TAGTAAAGCAGGAGCGGCAGTTGCCAGTGTATGTGTGTGTGTGTGTGAAAGTTTTACCGCACTAATTTCCACTTTGTGTATGCTTTGGCCTTAGTCAACGAACGCAAAACATGTGTACGCGGCGTACGTGTTTGTATGTGTTTGTATGTGTTTGTGTGTGTGTGTATGTGTGTGTGCGGCTGCGTGCGCATACCAGGAAATGTAAGGGCTTAATTATATCAAAAGGGTCTTTCTGTCACCAACCGTCGTCAGCCTGCCCGCCCGCCCGCCTCCTCTCCCCGCGGGCTCTCTGCTAATGTCAAAGTTAAGTGGAAATTATTTCATCAAATGAAGCAGCATTTTAATGACGTCTGCTAATGCGCTCAGCACCGACACTGCCCCCCCCCCCCTCCCACCCAACAACCGCACTCACACCGCACGCATTTAGCAGTTCGCTCGGTTCCGAAGAGATCCGTTTGCCTGTCAAGCGAATGTGGTGCACAGCTCGCCGACGTGCTCAGTTGTTGCTCCACGCACTCACTCACTCTGCGTCTTTGTGTGTCTTTGTGTTTGGCTGTGTGCGTGTGTGCGTGATGTTCGAATGATAAATTTAGCAAGAAAATGCGTTATCTTTTTATTCAAATTTGATTCATTTGAATGCAGATTGTTTTTTATTTGCTTGGCATGAATCCGAATGTGTCTTGATTTCGTCATCACTTGAGTGCGTCTTGCCTGCCTGTCTACCTGCGCCCCAATGTTTGCATTTTAAAGTTGTCATATATTATGCTTATTAGCTAATTTATTTTGGCTGACATGTTTACGTTCTATTTGCACAATGAATTTCATTTGCTCGACGCATAAATTTCCTTGCATTTCTCCCCATTCGCATTGTGTTCTCACATTCTATAAATGGCACAGCGTTTTCTTTTCTTTTCGTTTTGTTGTTGTTTGTTTTTTGTTGGCAACGCTTCCGCTTATCGCTATTATTTTGGCCGCTGCCACAAAACATTGAATTATGAAATTTCATGACGATTGTGTGTCTGCATAAATTATTGAAGATTTCACTTTTAGATTTGGCCGGGTTGGCGGAAACTGCTTCGCCACAACTGAGCGCATCTAAATTAAATGGTCATAAATTATGTTTGTGTTTTAATTAGAAATCGTACACGATAACAAGTTGAATTATCCCTTTTTAGATTGCAATGAATTTCAATGTCACTCACACTAACTGCAAATCGAAATGAAAATCGAGTGCATGAAGAATGCAAAATAGGGGAAATATGAAAGCTGAAACTGCTCAAGGTCAGTCAAGTGACTGGTATCATTACAGGATACTGCTTTGGAATTTTAATTATTTAAGATTCCAGAATACACCAAATGAAGAAGGAGTTTACAAAATAACAAATAAATATGGGTTTTCTTTGTATAAACATCGCTTGGGAAGAATCCAACTTCATAAAATTTCTTAGTTTGTATACGGACACATCTTTAAAGTTTGGAGACAGGGATGTTCGAGAAAATCGTTTAAGTACAAATTTTTGACTCTTATTTTTAGATTATCCTTCTGAGAGCAACTTTTGACAATGTGCGAAAGTAATTTCGCATTTATAATCAACAAGGTAGACTAAATACGGAGAGCGATGAAAAGTGGTGTACAAGAAATGACAGTTTTAAATTTAGCAACAGAAAATAAATCACTAGGGTCTCACAAGTATCAAAAAGTTCAATTTTTAAACCGAAATGTTGTTAACAAAATAGTTACAAATGCATGTTTTTATATTTCATATTTGAAATTTAGAATTCAAATAGAATTTTTGTGAGAAAGAAAAAACTGCAAAACATTACTACGAACTCCTACTTGCAAAATGCAACCATGCTCTTTGGGAGATGCGAATTCTAGCTGTCATTCAAATTGGCGTGCGTAAACATAGAATTTCAGAGAAGCCTTTTCGTACTTGGTTTACTTTGTTTATTGTTTTATGACTCGATTTGATGTGATGACATTCACTCTTAAGGATTAAGAACTTTTTAGAAGAAAACAAACTCACATTTCTTTTGCTGCGGTTTAGTCCTGTTTCCTAGAAATGCATCTTTTGTCAAAGGAGTTGAAAACAGGGGGTAAAAAATTCAGAGAAAATGTTTGAGAAAATAAATTATTGGGAGTCGATCATATAATTGATCTCTTGAGGAGCAACTCGTAAGCACTTTTGACGCAGTGTCACTTATCTTATATTGGAAACCATTATATTACATATACATATAAATGGAACAATTTTTTTAATTTTTGCCACTATTGTCAAACCTTAAACTCGATGCAGTGTTACTTGCACCCACTTAACTTCATTTCTTAAGCCTTTTGTAATCAAAGATCAGTAAGATCACTAACTAAAGATCACTAAACATGTTTTCTAATGCTTGATGTAACAGTGATTCAACTGAAAACTAAAATCGGTTAGGTTGAAGTGGCAATCTTCTTACGAAAGTTCACTTAAGTGCAAAAAGTTGGTTCATCGACTCAAGAGGAGACTAGGATACAAAGAGGATTCCCATGTAAATTTTGAAATCTGCCCAATGTTTGAAGAAAGAAAGTTCAGTAAGGCTAGTGAGGAACAGAGAGATCAGGAAGTTCGACTAAAATGTTGATTTATAGAAATCAATTTTTATTTGTTTTTATAGACTCTGAAACTTTTTGAAAAATTTGTTTAAAATTTTGACACAATATGTGGCATGCCCAAAGAAGGGTTCTGGATATCTTTTATTGTTTATGAGAAAAAATAGCCCATACAACTTTAATCTATAACGTTGAATAACAAAGAACTTTTTTGTTAGAAAAAACCATGAATTATGAGAAACATGAATTTCGAAAAATAAATCTAAAATTTCGACACAATGCACAGTGATTCGACTCCATACAATCGCGGGACAAAATTAGAAGGACTGGTCCGTTCTTCATAAAATTTGGTATACTAGTTAATCATGGTCTGCTGAATTGAAATATCCATTTGGTTTTTCTTAAACTGGTGTAGTTTGGCAATGCCTGAGGCTTAATTTGGCAAATTTCGTCATTTTTGAAAAGCCATAGCACCAAATGTGTTGGCTAGATTTTTCAGATTTTACATTTAATCGGTAACGTCAACATTTATTATTCCAAAGAGTAACGGAAATTGTATCGGGACCCTGTGGTTTTGCAATAAAAACGATAATAATAGATGTATGTTTTGCATTTTTGCAGATTTGATCATTTTTTGTGCTTATTGCATACTTTTAGGCATAAATAAAATAAATTTTGTCGAAATATACGTGTTTAGACCACTTTTCAAATTGAATTATTTGCTGAGATCGGAAGATATCGGAGGATATAATTACATTATCCGACAAAGAAAGAATGCTTCTTAAAAAAAAAAAAGTCCAGGAACATACTTTCACACACTTTTTAGATATTTTCGTCTAAGTTTTGCCAATTTTCAGATTTTTAACTTAGAAAAATATTTTGAATTAAAAGTGAAGTAAAAACCTACGCTTTGCAAATTTTGGGAAAACATTAAAAGCGAAAATGGCCACCTCATTTCTTATTCTATGTTAGTGGTTAAAGCAACTTCCTGCTAACCAATTAGTTTTAAAATTTTTTGTACTCAATATAGTAGACTAAACAACAGAAAATATTAGTTTCAATTTTTTTGTGAAAAAAGTTTCAATTTTGAGCCGCTTTTGCACAGACACTAATTGATTTTTTGCACAAATTTCTTTTGGGGTTTTCTTATTTGGAGTTTTTTCTTTCAAATGACATCAAAACCGTTAAATTCTGAGACCATAAATTTTTTGAATTTTGTCTATGGAACGAATCACTGTGCAATGGGTGGAATGCCCAACGCAGAGTTTTGGATACCTTGAATAACAGAGAACTTTTCTTTAGAATAAAACATGAATTATGAGACGAAAATTTGTGGACCTACCAAAAAGCATTTCAGACTATTTTTGTTTAAAATATAAAATTTTACTAACTGTCTCTCAGGACATCATTATTACAAAAATCAATCTTTTCATATTTTTATTTTATTTTATTTTATTTTGTTTTATTTTATTTTATTTTATTTTATTTTATTTTATTTTATTTTATTTTATTTTATTTTATTTTATTTTATTTTATTTTATTTGAATTTATTCTATTCTATTCTATTCTATTCTATTCTATTCTATTCTATTCTATTCTATTCTATTCTATTCTATTCTATTCTATTCTATTCTATTCTATTCTATTCTATTCTATTCTATTCTATTCTATTCTATTCTATTCTATTCTATTCTATTCTATTCTATTCTATTCTATTCTATTCTATTCTATTCTATTCTATTCTATTCTATTCTATTCTATTCTATTCTATTCTATTCTATTCTATTCTATTCTATTCTATTCTATTCTATTCTATTCTATTCTATTCTATTCTATTCTATTCTATTCTATTCTATTCTATTCTATTCTATTCTATTCTATTCTATTCTATTCTATTCTATTCTATTCTATTCTATTCTATTCTATTCTATTCTATTCTATTCTATTCTATTCTATTCTATTCTATTCTATTCTATTCTATTCTATTCTATTCTATTCTATTCTATTCTATTCTATTCTATTCTATTCTATTCTATTCTATTCTATTCTATTCTATTCTATTCTATTCTATTCTATTCTATTCTATTCTATTCTATTCTATTCTATTCTATTCTATTCTATTCTATTCTATTCTATTCTATTCTATTCTATTCTATTCTATTCTATTCTATTCTATTCTATTCTATTCTATTCTATTCTATTCTATTCTATTCTATTCTATTCTATTCTATTCTATTCTATTCTATTCTATTTTTTTATTTTTTTTTATTTTATTTTATTTTATTTTATTTTATTTTATTTTATTTTATTTTATTTTATTTTATTTTATTTTATTTGTTAAGGAAGTTCTAATTGAATGACTAAGTGATAGACATTCTCAAGATCGCTCCAAGCTGATATTACTTAAACATAGCAACCAAAAATTATCGAAACATTTTCTTAAAAACATGAAATTATATAAACTGCAACTATTGAAAACATAGCCTGCGGGGTGTTAGAAAAATTAAATTTATTGTCACAAAAAAATTCTAGCTGCATGTTAGATGGTGAAAATTTTCTCAGACATCACTTGCAATCTGTCGATTGAGTAAATGATATTAAAATAAAAACTTTAAATTCACTTTTACCATCAATATTGGTTTTCATGCTCGAACGTGTAGTGAGGGGAAAAAAGTTGTGCCGACTGTTTCATTTTGTTGCTTAAAATTTGCATGGAAATTAATAACTTGAAAGCTTTTTTGCGGTTTATGTCTTTCGAAGTGAGTCAAAATGACAATGGCAACAACAAAATTTACAGCACCAACTAGGGTATTTTTTTTTTGTTGCTGTTGTTTTCATTATTGTTTTTATTTTTGCAATATTTGTTGTTTTTGTAAAGTGCAGAGCAGGCTGTCATAAGTGACAGCGTGTGGCCGGGTGAAATTTGTTGCGCTCACTTACCCGAAAAACAATGTTGTCAATGTGAATTTAGTAAAACCGTCAATGGCAAAGTTAACGTTGACACTTACCTGAAAATAGAAAGAGAAAGTAACAGAGTGAAAATTAATGCGGAAATATGGAAATCACCTAAAATTCTTTGCTTTACCAAAACGTTGCAAGTTTGTGGGCCAAATGGCGTGTAATCAAATTTGCAAACAGACAGACAGACAGCCACATAGCAGTAAACAAGACGTGGAGTTGTTGACAAAATTTAAAAAATTTTATTAAATGAATTTTTTGCAGAATAAATTACAAAATTTGTAGACACCTTTGAAGTATTCAGGATTGTACTCAATTTCAACTGTCAAAACGTTCACTTGTATGCGTGGAAATTGTTCGGTTAACGCCATTTTGGCATCATTTTCATTAATCATTCATTTCATTCAGTCATTAATTTCATTCATTTCGTCATTAATCTACTGCAGCCAACCGAAAGTTCTCATTACTTTGACCGTAAAGGTGTCTAACGACGCGCAAAACGTCGCTCGTGGTGCATACAAATACAATCGGTGCTTCAACTTGGCCCCCACCGCAGCCGCAGGCGCGCACACCGCTTAATGACTTCCAATAAATTTATGGCCGAAGGGTCGCACCAACAAATATTTCATTGTATTCCAGCGATTCCAACGCATTCGAAATAAATGAGCACTTTACAGTGCCGCCAAGGGATGGTGGCTGGTTAGCGGTGGGCGGTGGATGGTGTTGGTCGGTGCATTTGCCCGTTTTCCATCATTAGCGGGAAAATTGCAAAACGAACAATGGAATGAAGCGAACGCACGAGCATCGTACGTGCGGTTCGGACGAGCGGGAATTCCACATATGCTACGTGCGCGAAAAATTGCAGCTGAAATGGCCGAATGTGTCGAGGTGTGTGACTATGTGTGCGTGTGTGTGCAGTGGTGTTGGCATGTTGGCGGCTCACGTAGCAGTGCCATATGTTAGCGCCGATGACACATTTTATTATGAATTACATATTTTTGTTGAAGGATGCCCCATTAGTAGTGAACAGGAGAGCGCCGCCAGGGTTTGCCGCTGCGTACAAAAGCACAATTTGCGGTGATCTGTTAAAGTGGAAATGGAGTGGTTGGATGAAGTGGTTGATTCGCTCTCTTTGGTTTGGTTTGCTATTACGACATTAGGAGTATTTCTTCAAATTTTGATTCATTATTCATGGCGCCGAGTTGAGTTGTGATGTTTTATATGGTTGATGATTGAGGTTGAATTTAAATGATGAAATCACGGATTAAATGAATATGGCTTGAAGGAAAAGGAGTAATGGTCAGGAACTAAGTTTCTAGATCTAGATATATGTAAACAATTTTTAAGATAAGATTATTAATTTTAGATAAATTTAAAGATGAATATGATGATCGAAGAATAATAAAGAGGTATCGGTGATTGAAGACTGATGACTTCTGATTAACTGGTTGATGATTTTAAGTTAATGATAACTGATAAATAATTAATAGTTATTGATTACTGATAGCTGATTATCGATTATTGATAATTGATTATTGTAAACTTATGATACTTTGATACTTGAAGGCAGCTCTGACTGATGACTTTCTATTAGTAGATTTTGTTTCACAATGTTTTCATGAAAAGTTTTGATGGGTAGTGATTATTAATTGATGTCGGAAAATTTATATTTGATGATTCATTTTCTGTAAAATGGCGATTGATGATTTACTACTCGTGAAGAGTGATTGGTTATTTACGATGAATGATTGGTGTTTGATGATTATTAGTTAAAGATGACAAGTTCATAATAAATAAATATGTAAATCATAACAAGTACATAATTAATGGTTATTGATTAGTGATTACTGATAATTCATTACTGTCAACTTAGGATTGATTTTTGCTGATTCCTGGCTGTCGATTGGTAGAGATGGTTTCTCAGTGAATGTTTAAAAAGTTTTAATGGGTAATGATTCATAATTGATAACTGACAATTTACTATATGTATAACGACTCATGATTGTTGAATGGCGATTAATGATTGGCGTTTGATGACTATTAATTGAAAATAACAAGTTGATAAATAATTGTACATAATTAATGGTTATTGATTATTGATAGATGATTACCAACTATTGATTACTGATTATAGGCAATTCCTGAATGTGATTCGATGGCTCATGATTGATGACTGTCCATTCGTAGCGATGGTTTCTCAATGACTGATTGCAAAGTTTTAATAAGTAATGATTCTTAATTGATAACTGACAATTTATATTTAACGACTTATGTTATCATTGTTGAGTGGCGATTGGTGATTAACAATGCATGATTGTTGTTTGATGATGAATAGTTGAAGATAACAAGTTCATAAGTAATGGCAGATAGTTATTGATTATTGCTTAGTGATTGTGAATATTGAATGTGATTTGATGGCTGATGATTGATGAATGTCGATTGGTAGCGATAATTTCTCAATGGCTGATTGAAAAGTTTTAATTAGTTTTTAATTAATAGTTTATCAATAAATTGAGGTACTTGATGATAGTAAATTGATTAATGACTATTGATCCGTGATGATTGTTAATTGATTACTGCCAATTTTTAATTGATTTTAAATGGCAAATGATTGATGACTTGCGATTGGTAGTGATCAATGTCTTATTAAGAATTGGTTAAGGATGGTTGGATGATGTTAAATGGTTGACTATGAATGATTAATGATTTACGCAAAGCGACTGACGACTAATGACTGATAATGAACTTAATTATGATTGATATTAAATGATTGACGATTGATGACTAACAATTGAAGCCCAACCGTTAACGACTGGTGACTAATAATCTATTTTAATTTTTGATTAGTGTTAAATGGTTGACTATGAATGACTAATGATTTACGCAAAGCGACTGAAGATTAATGACTGATAATGAACTTTACTTATGATTTATATTAAATGATTGACGATTGATGACGAACAATTCATGCCCAACGGTGACGACTGGTGACTAAAAATCTATTTTTATTTTTGACTACTGTTAAATGGTTGACTATGAATGACTAATGATTTACGCAAAGCGACTGAAGACTAATGACTGATAATGAACTTTACTTATGATTTATATTAAATGATTGACGATTGATGACGAACAATTCATGCCCAACGGTGACGACTGGTGACTAAAAATCTATTTTTATTTTTGATTACTGTTAAATGGTTGACTATGAATGACTAATGATTTACGCAAAGCCACTGACGACTAATGACTGATAATGAACTTTACTTATGGTTAATATTAAATGATTGACGATTGATGACTAACAATTGAAGCCCAACCGTTAACGACTGGTGACTAATAATCTATTTTAATTTTTGATTAGTGTTAAATGGTTGACTATGAATGACTAATGATTTACGCAAAGCGACTGAAGACTAATGACTGATAATGAACTTTACTTATGATTTATATTAAATGATTGACGATTGATGACGAACAATTCATGCCCAACGGATAATGAACTTTACTTATGATTAGTATTAAATGATTGACGAACAATTGGTGCCCAACCGTTAACGACTGGTGACTAATAATCTATTTTAATTTTTGATTAGTGTTAAATAGTTGACTATGAATGACTAATGATTTACGCAAGGGGACTGACGACTAATGACTTATAATAACTTTTATTTTTGATTGGTATTAAATGATTGATGATTGTTGACGCAAAATTTGTGCCCAACGGTGACGATTGGGGACTAAAAATCCCTCTTTATTTATGATTGGTGTTAAATGGTTGACAACTGACAACTGAAGTGCATGTGAATTGACGATTACTGTGTATGATTAATGTCAATTTCTAGATGATTCTAGAAAATTACAAATGTGACTTCCAAGTCGAATCGCATACCTATAGAATTTAACATTTTGAGTCAAATCACACTTAAAGCCACTTCTTATTCGAATCCTTATTATTTCCATCACCAATATTAGTTTTGACATCGCCAGCATTTTCAATGCACCGCAGCGAAAGGCAAGCAATGAAACTAAATGAAATTGCTTTGCTCCCGAGATTTAATAGTCAACATAAATTTAATTAAAAACCGCATTTAATCAAATTTATTCGCATTTCTGTCTTCTGTTTGTCCAACTCCCACTAAACCGCCCATACAAACGCCAGCACACTCACACACACACACACACATTCAAAAAAAAAAAAAACATACATCGTTAGCGCACAGCACATGTAACCCAAACACAAATGCTACGAAACACGCCTCGCTTCCGCCTCGACGCGCGACCACCGAAATCAGAACAGATAAAACGTTTTAAGCAAATTACACATTTCTGCCGCACTGTCAACTTGCCGCACAATGGGAAAATGAGACGCGTCGGTCGCTGCTCGTTGCGCGTTGAACCCTCTCGACTGTAGCGACGTCGAGCGCTTAAAGTTCAGCAGCGCTTTTAGTAGCCGGCCAGCAAAATAAATCATTTCTTGTTTATTGCATGCCCGGCAGTTGTTTGTGTAGTTGGCATTTAATTTTTCACAGAACGAACCCTTTTCAGTATTAAATGGAATTTTCCTTAAAGCAAATACGGCCGTTTAAGATATGTTTGTCATTTCCTGACTGTGAAAGGCGAAAAAGGGTTTCAAAGCCGAAAGAATATGTGCGAAAAGGTGCGACAATGTAGGACAGCAGTGGACAGCAGTGAGCGGCTTTCAGGCTTTCGACCGATCGGTTGCAGCTGGACGATGCGCTATTGTTGGAACAACGTGTCCACAGCTTTTAAGAGATTTAAGACATTGTCTATTTTAGGTAAAGTTATTCCCACCCACTTAAACTGAACTGCTTTGGCCATGTTGAGCTGTGGATTTTGGCATTTCGCCCAAGTGGAAGCAACAATTTTTTCGCTTTGAAATGAAGCCAACGCTTTCGTGTATGTGGCTTCGCATAGTTGGGTAGGAAAATTCAATTTAAGAATAAATTGTAAATATTCATTACTTAGAGAGTGCACCAATGCAATCATGTTACGTATACGCCACCATGGCCAACTCAATTATTTATATCAATATAACTAAATCCATTTTTACTTGCATTACCAAACCGCATTCAAGTCGCATAGTAAAATTGAAACACTGATTGATGCGTTGTTGCTTATTTAAAAAAAATAAAAACACCAAACTATACAAAACTGTCTAAATTTAAGCATTCAACATGCAAGGACGAACGCGTCAATGCCAGCGCGAGCAACTTCACTCAGCTGAACTGAACCATGCCGCACTTGACTCAATAGTTGCACCCATCAGCAACCAAAATGAAATAAATTCCATTTCTCGCCCATTGCTTGCAGCGACAGCGGAAATCATGTTGACATAAAATGGCGGAAAACTACTAAACGCCTTGGCTGCTGCAGTGGCAAGAGTGGGGCCACGACTGCGTCTGTGCGTGGCTGTGTATGTGTTTGTGTGCCATATACGATGCCGGGCGATAGCGCAACGAGTTTCCTACTCAGTGAGCATAAATTGAAATAGAACTGATAGTGAAGCGCTCGGAATGGGGCAACGCGCTGCGGTAACAACACTTGAACTAATCTTGAGCACAGCGCACAACAGACGAACGCCAAGCTGCCGCTGCAGCCACATTCAATCGCTGGCTGTTGTGTCTAGTTGTTGGTTATTTTGTTTTTGTTATTATTACTGCCATGCATGAGAATGTGTGTGTGTGTGTGTGTTTGTGTGGGGGCGCCGGCTTTTGGTCCATTGAACGCACACAACAACTTTCAGTGCGCTATTGGAAGCACCAAACAAGCGATGGATGCGGTGCGGCTTAGGGCATTCAGACTAAAAGCATCTTATCGAATATGTCTGTATGTGTGTATATGTGTGTGTGTGTGAGAGTGTGTGAGTGAAGTGAAACGCGCACGATTGTGGCGCGGCGAATGCATCAAGGAATGCGCAATTGCGCGTCAAAGGACGCCAGCAGCGCTTTGAATTTGTGAATTTGACTGATAAAAATATTTATTTTATGCGCACAAGTGGAAAAAGTTTTTGGATTTTAATAGACAAACAAATAGTGAAAGAGTTGCGGGCTTCGAATGCAAACGATTGTTGGTATAGAAAGAAAAACTGAAGATTTAGTTAGAATTTAGTTGGAACTAAAAGGAATGTTAATCTTAGTTTTAAAGCATGATTCCATTGGACAAGAGTCAGGGGTCGAATCTACTTACTTCTGACTCGCTGTCCAATGCATTTCAATGGTTAGTGAGTTGGTTAGGCTGATTAGATGAAGAAGAAGATGGTTTGATGAAGAAAAAATAACAAGTAGAGCAAGTCAGAGAGTCAGAGTCATCAACCAGAGTCAACTATTCTTCATCTATTTGATACAAAAAGTGCTCACAATTCATTGTTGTTATACGAGGAAAGTCTGAAAAAGTTGTACGTCCACAATGGCTGAAATTTTGGTGTACTTTTCAAAAGAGGTGCAAATAGATTCCTTAGCTTTTGTTGATGAGTCCTGCCAGATGGCATAAAGTTTTATGTAGTGGTTGACATTTTTTTTTAGCCATTCTTTCGCTACAGGTTTTTACTGTGGAAGGTTAAAATGTTATATTTTTCAACAACATTCTAAAATAATTGTTTTTATTTGTATTACTGGACCCTATTTTTTGGACCCTTCGTTGTGGCAGTAGCTGCGGTTTTAATTACTTAAACGTACATTTTTTGACGCATAACTAAAAATCGAATATTTCTTCATTTAATTAGTTACTTCAGCTAAAATGATTAAAAAATTATTTAAAAAAGGCAACTTTAATTTTTTCTTAATTTTTTCTGCCTCTTCTTTCTTTACTGTGTAGATATATAATATTGAATAAATTTGTATATTTCTCTTTTAAACTTAAACATTCAATTGATTAATTTTTTATTATTCCTAAAGCTTCAAACTATTCTAAAGATCAAAAAACTTATTCTTGAAACCATAGAGAGTTCAGAAGTCCATAAAGTAGAATGTTGCCAAATGGCAATAAAATAGCGAAAGGGTTAAACTTATTAATTCAAAAACTACTCCAGAATACTAAATCATATAAATTTTTCAACATAAATTTGTGTATTTCAACTAATCACATAAACCAGACGTAATCTCCATCCATTTATTTTTTTCATGGTGTGTAAGAATATTGTCAAAGTAAAACTCAACGAACTGGAATACCATCTCCTCTCCCTCGAATTCCATATCCATGCAGTTGAAGGGCAAAAACCAATGTCTTAGATGTTTAAATTCGAAAATGAAATTACATAAATTCCCTTTGCTTGCAGGCAAACTGTGAGATCACTCAAATTTCTGCCGAGTTTTTTTTATTAATTTGTTATTTTGCTTTAATTCATCTCCAGCGGCAAAGTGTCATTTGCAATGCGGCAAAAAATGCGAATTATTTGGCCGCAAAAAACAACAACTGGCAAAATAAACGAAACACACAAAACAAATGCTTAAACAATTTTGCAGAGCAATGCAAGAAACCAAACGACAAAAAAAATTAATGAGGAAAATTACAGAGGAAGAAGCAGAAAATAAACAAAATTTCAGTGCACAACGTAAGAACTCACAAATCATTTGGTGCATTGCATGCCGCTGTCACAATCCATCAAGTTGTTGCAACAAAAACGATCAACAACTACAACAGCAACAACAACAACACAAGTGGCTTGAAATTAGCAACGCCAAAAGTTGGCGAATAACTTTGAAAAGTAGCAAAAATTTCCAATGGAATTTAATAAATTCCACTCAACATTGAACACAGCCACACCCACTCACGCGACTGCCACTTAACGGCAGCAGCCAACTAGCAGCAACGATTCGTCGCTCCAGAAAACGAATGTCGTATGTTCTATTGAATTTCATAGCACATACAACAATCGTTTTCTCAGGCGACGAATTGTTGCCAATGTAGTCGTTAACGTTGCCGTTACCGTTACTGTGGTCGTTGTCCCTCTCCCCACTAAATGTTTGATTTTCTTTCATTATCCTTTGGCTCTTTCATTTCCTTGGCTTGCGTGTTTCAGATTTAAGCTGTCGTAGTTGTTGTTGTTGTTGCAGTTGTTTCTGTATTGTGCTCGGCCAAATGCACATAAAAAGGATGCCAAAAACAACAAAACACAACATAACACAAGCTGGCGCTTTAATTAAAAATTGTTTTCGAATTTCCACCTGCAAGCGTTGCGAATTTTCGGAATTCTGCTGAAAGCGATTATCCGCAGCATAAACAAATGTTCGCAACCGAACCGAACCGAAGCGAAGCGGTATTTTAATTTTTCTTTTCGGACAAATGCTAAACGCCGCCCATCGCTGCAGGTCGATTAGTGTGGCCGACACACAAACTGACAATGCCGTAAATGCACCAACAAAGAACAACAACAAGCAGCAACAGCGGCAATTGAAAGAGTTCGAGTGTAAGGCGGCGCCTAGTTAAAGCAACGGAAGGAAGCGAGCAAAATTGTAGAGAAGCAAAAAAAATGATTGCAAACTAGTTGCAAAGATATAAACACTGAGCACTGCAAGTGAAATGGCTAAAAGTTTCGAAATTTCAGTACACAATTCTTTACAGAGAGGGAGGGATGTAGAGAGAGATGGTAAAAAATTGTGGTTTGTGGTCTTTGTACAAAGGAATTGAAAAGAGAAAATAGTTAACGTGAAATGTGGGAATTTGTGTGGAAAGATAGAAACTTTGGATAATTGGTTGTCATAAAGCTTTCTGTATAGTAACTAGAAATCTAACTGTTACAATGGTCTCAGTACTGTCGATTTTTGTTGGCAATATTTCGTATTGTGTGTTCAATTTTATGATTCATTTTGAAGGCTCAACGTTTTAACGCATTTCAACCAGCGATTTGCAAGTTTGAAGTGGAGCCCTGAACTTTTGTTTGAGTAATGGATTAGTAATGTAAAAGGAGTATTGAAATTTCCAGAGGACAGGGCGGCAAAATTTACAGTATTTAGTGGTTAAGATGGCTTAGTTTTGATGGCTTGAAAAGGTCAAAGGTCCAAATTGGAGGAGATTGTAAAACTTGTCTAAAATTTTTGGGTTATAAATATTAGGAACATCTTCATTAGTTAAGATGGCTTAGTTTTGATAGCTAGGCGTTGTTTTTTGAGGTCAAAGATACGAGATTTTTAAACTTATTTAACTCACATTGCAGGTTAATAAAGCTTAGAAGGTAGGCATGCTTAGGCGTACAAGGCCCGTTGGGTTCTCAGATGAAAAGAGACTCGACTTAGTTTCCCTCTCTAACCAAAACAGTTGTTGATGAATCTAAATGGGCTGTGAATCCATAAAGTCCCATAAAGCCTCTCTGGGCATCGAAGAAGTTTTTGAAAGTAGAAGTTGGTGACATAATGTGTGGACCGATTGGTAATATTTCTCTGTTCATAACCGAACACAGAGTAAAGATTGCACCAATCAGAGAGAATCAGAAGACAATCTAGAAGATTTTGATATTTAAATACCAAACCATATATACCATGATTCCGGCTAAGAGTGGTAGAGCGTAAAAAATAGTAAAAAATAAAAAAAAAAAATATAATTAAGGAAAAAATAATGTGTGGATCTTTTGCAATCATTATCCTTTCAGTATCCTCAGTGAGATTTAGAAGACAATCTTAAAATGTTAATATTCAAATACCAAACCTATATAAAGTGGTTCCAGCTAGGGCTGCCAGGGCGTCAAAGAAGTTGTTAAAAATAAAAAAATTTAATTGAGGAAAAAATAATGTGTGGATCTTTTGCATTCATTAACCTCCGAGAGATTTAGAATACAATCAGATTTTGACAGATTTTGATATTTAAATACTCAACCATATACACCGTGGTTCCGGCTAGGGCTGCCAGGGCGTCAAAAAGGTTGTAAAACAATGAACAGAATTGAATTGTGGAAAAAATAATGTGTTGATCTTTGGCATTCATTATCTTTTTCGGTATCCTCAGAGCGATTTAGAAGGAAATCTTAAAATTTTGATATTCAAATACCAAACCTATAACTATAACGTGTTCTTGGCTAGCCGCCAATGCGTCAAGGACATTTAAAAAAAAAAAAAATTTAATTGAGGAAAAAAGTGAAAAAATTTAATTGAAAAAAAAAATGAAAAGAATTGAAATGAGGAAAAACTAATGTTGTTGATGTTTTGCATTCATTATCCTTTCAGTGTTTCTGGTTAGCCAGCCAGGGCGTCAAAGAAATTGTTAAAAATAAAAAAAAATCATTTGAGGAAGAAATGAAAAAAAAATTAATTGAGGAAAAAAATTAAAAGAATAGAATTGAGGAAAAAATAATGTGTTGATGTTTTGCATTCATTATCCTTTCAGTGTTTCTGGTTAGCCAGCCAGGACGTCAAAGAAATTGTTAAAAATAAAAAAAAATTATTTGAGAAAAAAATGAAAACAATTTAATTGAGGAAAAAAATGAAAAGAATTTAATTGAGGAAAAAACAATGTGTTGATGTTTTGCATTCATTATCCTTTCAGTGTTTCTGGTTAGTCAGCCAGGGCGTCAAAGAAATTGTTAAAAATAAAAAAAAATTATTTGAGGAAAAAATTAAAGAAAATGTAATTGAGGAAAAAAATTAAAAGAATTGAATTGAGGAAAAAATAATGTTGTTTCTGTGTTTCTGGCTAGCCAGCCAGGGCGTCAAAGAAATTGTTAAAAAAAAAAAAAATTTACTTGAGGAAAAAAGTGGAGATCTTTTGCAATCATTATCCTCAGAGCGATCAGCCAGGGCGTAAAAAAAATAGTAAACAATTAAAAAATTTGAAAAAAGAAAAAATAAAATGTGTTTAGATTGCGCCAATCAGAGAGATTGAGAAGACTTTTTTTCGAAAGCGAGTTTATATGCATTAAAAAATGATTTAGTATAAAAACCAAGTTTCCAAAACTTGTTTTGCAGCCTCATAGTCATTCCTTTGCTCGTCTGAATCGATTTAATGTGACACATTTGTCCATCCTTATACACGTATTCGATTGTTGAGTGCGAAGTTGAGAGAGCTTCCAAATCAAGAAAAGAAAAAATTATTCCAAAATATATCGAACTAGGTTTTTTCTCATTGCTCACGGCGCATACTTTGCGACAATTGCCAACAAATCAATTGCCAAACACCAACACATACAAAAGAGCTGATAACGTTGCGGCTTCAGTGCACCGCTAATTGCTGCAAGGCGAGTGCAAACTGCGTCAAAGTGTTCATCGTCGCACTGTTTTTCTGACCCAAATCTGCTACGCATCGAACAGCAGTGCGCTGACGGATATCCATGGATGCGAATCAGAAGTGAAGCGAGCGATGAAAAGACAACAAATGACCGGCTGCAGTCGGTTGCCACTTGAAGTTGCTGCCAATAAATGCGTGTAACGTGTCGAAATGGCTGGCACACTGCCAACGTCACTGTGCGTCTGTCTGTCTCTACGCGCTGCGTGCCGCCTGTTGCCGCTGAATGCTATAAATAAATTATAGCGTCAGCACCTTCAAAGCCCTTCAATGTGCGAAGGCCGGCCAGTTGCAAGTGCGCCGCGCGAACGCAAGTGGTGGCACAAATGAAGAGCGCTGCTCGAGCGTCACTCGGCGTCTGTCGAGAAGCAGCTTTCGCTTTATTTATTTATGCACTCGAGTCGATTCGTTGCCATTGTCAGCAAAGTATGAGGGCAGTCGCTACTCGCTGCTGCTCTTATTTTTGTTGTTGTTGTTGTGGCAGATGTTTTTATTGCCGCGCGTGGAATTAGTGTGCTTTGTTTTCATTCTGCGCTTTTGCGCTTAATTCACATTTTTATTTGCGCTTTCAGTGTGTTTGTATTGTCCGACTGATGCTTTTGATGATTCGTTTCGCCCCCTGAAGGCGTCAAGCGGCCGCAACTGTGTGGCCATTGCACTTTAATTTACAAAAAAAACAACAAGTTTAATAAAGCAAACAACTTGCCATGACTATTTGCAAGGCTGTTCATTGTTTGCTGGCGCTTTGCTGATGACGGCCAAGGATGAATTAAATGGAACGAAACAACAAAACACTCCTTTGCGAGCGTCCGATCCAGACGGACGTTGTGTGTGTGTGAGTGTCTATGTGTGTGAGTGCGAGTCGAGTGTCGGCTTCCACTTTGACAAAAAGGAAAAAGTTTGGCTCTTATCTGTTTTTGACATAGTAAGTATTTGCGAAAGGAAAAGTAAAAACTTTGCTGTGTTGATTTATTAAATTAATTGTAATTGGTCTCAATAGTGCGTCGGCTGCTATTGTCCACATTGCTGCTGATTCATCAAGTCAAGTGGTCGCTGCTCTGGCGCTGTAGTACTGAAAAGTTTTCGAACGAAACTTGATAAAGTGGCTTTATCACTGTGCCTGCCCACCTAAAAAAGTTCCTTCACTCACACGTTCGTAGACATTTATATTGTTACGAAAATAAGTTTTGCTGACCAATGTAGGCGTAGTTCAGAACAAACTACACCATTGTCATATAGAGAATTTTTCATGAGTGAATCTGTACGGAAATATTTTAGTGTTGGGGAAATGAAAACATGACATAATAAATACTTGTTTCACAAAATAAATTTTGTGTTTAAATTCTTGAAAATATTGATACTGAGTACTCAAATGGGCTCAGTATGGAAAACTACTGACTAACGAGTCGTTACTTATATCCAGCATCAAAAATCAATCAGTGTCGTGAAGAATTCAGTATAGAAACTTGTGCTAAGGACCAACTTAGATTGAAATTGACTTTATATCGAGAAGAACTTAGCATCAGAAAGCGCTCTATTTCGATATTTGTATTGAATATTTAGAGACCGAGATCGTATCGGTCGGCATTAGTGCTCAATATCGATACTTGTAGTAAGCACTCGTTACGGATACTCATACTAAGTACTAAGTCATGCTACGTAATATCGAAAACTACTTAGAATCGCTACTTGTAGACAATTTCGAAAAGTACTCAGGAAAGTACTTGTACCCAATGTCGATATTTGAAGTCAATATGGAAAAGTAATCGGTAAATATACTTGTACCAAGTATTGAAAAGTGCCTTGTATCGATATTTTGACTGAATACTGAAAAGTACTTAATATCAATACTTGTATGTAGTATTAGAAAGTACTCAGACAAGTAGATACTTGTAGTCAATAAACTCAAAAAATTAATACTTCTACTCAGTAACGATATCTAACGATATCAATAAATGTAGTCAATATAAATTTCAATATGGAAAAGTACTCGGTATCGATACTTATACCCAGTACAGAAAAATTCTTATTATCGATATTTGTACTCAATGCTAAAAAGTACTAAAAAAAACTTGAAAATTACTTATTATTGATGCTCAAAAAAATATTCAGTATCAATACTTGTACTCAATATCGACTAATGCTTTGTATCGATATTTGTACTCAATGTTAAAAAGTATTCTACTTATAATTGAAAAGTACTTAGTATCGATACTAGAAGTAGTACTAGAAAGTATTCAGAATAATATTTGTATTCAATATAGAAAAGTACTCAATATCAATAAGTGTACTAAATATCGTTTCGATAGTTATATGAAGTACTAAAAAATACTCAGAATAATATGTTAACACAATATAGGAAAGTACTCAATATCAATAAATGTACTCAATAGCAATTTTAATATGGAAAAGTTTTCGGTATCGCCACTTATACCCAGTACAGAAAAATGCTCAGTATCGATATTTGTACTCAAAGCCAAAAAGTACTCAAAGTCGAAAGTACTTATTACTGATGCTTGTGTGCAATTTTGAAAAGTACTGGAAACATAACTTGTACTAAAAATATTATTCAGTACCAATATTTGTACTCAGTATTGAAATTTGTACTACTATTCAGTATCAAAACTTGTACTCAGTATTGAAATCTGTACTAAATATGGAAAAGTACTCAGTATCGACTAATGCTTAGTATCGATATTTGTACTCAATGCAGAAGAGTACTTAGAGTCTAAAAGTACTTAGTATCGATACTTGTGTACAGTTTTGAAAAGTACTGGAAACATAAGTTGTACTCAAAAAAAATATTCAGTACCAATACTTGTGCTCAGTATCAAAATTTGTAGTAAAGATGGAAAAGTACTCAGTATCGACTAATGCTTAATATCGATATTTGTACTCAATGCAGAAAAGTACTTAGTATCGATACTTGTATGTAGCATCAAAAAGTACTCGGAAAAGTACTTGCACTCAATGCAGGTAAGCACTCAGTATCAAAACTTCAACTAAACGTCCATATTTGTAGTCAATATGGAAAAGTACTCGGAATTGATACTTGTAACCAGTATTGAAAAGTAGTCGTTATCAATACTTGTACCCAGGTTACACAAGTACTCGGTATCGATAATTGCATGTTACTCAGGTTAGACAAGTATGTGGTATTAATATTTGTACTCAATGTTAAAAAGTAATCAGTAGGTATCAATATCTGTTCTGTGGTGAAAAGTACTTAGTGTCGAAAAGTACCTAATATTGATTCATGCCTGTAGTCTCGAAAAGAGCTTAGAATGCATTGCATTTGTGCTCAGTATGAAACAAACGCAACAACAATACTCGTAAATTTACTGAGAATATTTATTATTTAATAATGAGTACTGAGAACTGCGTATCGAAAAATAGTCAGATTCAAATGTCTCAATTCGTTTGAAAATTATCAGTTACTTGAAAGTATCGATTGTACTACTTGATTCCTAGGTTGGTTGGTTGGTTGATTCCTAGGAGTATCGATATTTTCTCATCACAGATACAGTTATTATATGCCCACATTAGTGGCGGATTCAGGGGGGTTTTGGGGGTTGAAACCCCTCGAAATATTAAGCTCGACTTTAAAACTACATACAAATGAAAAGGCATTTTTTGGCATTTTATGAATATTAAAGAATTACTTCTTGAAACCTTCCCAAAATATTTTTCTAAATCCGCCCCTGGTCTACATACTTTTATAAATTTTTTTTATATATTCATTAAATAAAACGTCATAGCGAGTAACTCCATTGTGTCCATTAGTATGTGTCAGTTATGGAAAACATCCATTTACTATAATTAGTTGAATCACGAAGTTGAACAAATTACTTACACCAGCTCCACTTGTCTCTGACCGCCAGTGACGACATTCACTGTGGTCCTCAACATGAAAACTTTTCTCCCTCACACACTGATCACACTGTCAGTGTGATAAATATACAATTACATTTTTGGTCTCGTTTTCTGTGCGCATTCAATCCGAAAATGAATGGGTCAAGCATAATTACTGAGCTCACTGGTCTCCTGTTTCCTCTTCAGCCGCATTGGCTCGGCTGCCTACAGTGTTGGCTTACTCAATTTGGAATTTTGTAACTTTCTTGTTGAGAGCTGTTGCTGGTTGACATGCGAAATAAATTTGTTGCCGTCAGAATGAGTGGTTTCTAAAGTGAAATATATTTTCAGAAATTAATGTCCTTTCGACATGAATATGTAGGACGAAAACAAAACACATTATATTTATTGTAATGTTTTATGATTAATAAATTGTCACCCAGTTGCATTGTGCTTTGAAGTGCAATATAAATTGAACATTTTTATGTCACCGATATCGAAGAAATTTATTATTAAGATCTTCATAAACAACTAGCAGGGCCCCGCGGCTTTGCACGCAAGTTTGAAGTCAATAAATCAAGACCTAACCCTTTGTTGACCCCGTTAAATTTTTATGAAAAAGAATTCGAAGTATTTCTCATTTATCCGTTTGCGAACCAGTGAAATTTTTCTGCTTCGACGAGATTAATCACGAAAATGTTACACATTCAATTATACTACATTTTTTTCTTTTTTAATTTTTTACACAGTAACGGGAAAACGATTGGCGAACGTCATTCGTTCGAATGTTGTTTGCAAATTGCTTGTAATTTCAAAATTTACGCTACAGTGTTTTTAAAGTTAGATCGCACAATTGTGTATGCTGGGTCGGAAAGGGTTAAAGTGCTTCATATTGGCCTATCAAATCATGTTCCCCATATAAACTCTTAACCCATCATTGACCTCGTCACATTTTGATTTCCAAAAAATTGAATCGAACCGAATTATTTCACATTTGAAGTACTTTCACCAAGTTTGAAGTCAAGAGACGTACAAAATCATGGTTTTTCATACAAATTTTAATCTTTGGTTCAACGCGTTAGATATCGATTTTTAAAAAAAAGGAGAAACATGTGTCTAATTATTTCTGATTTCAAGTGTTCACACCAACTTTGAAGTCAAAGGCCCATCGGTTCATGTTTTTTTCAAAGTCTTTCAGTATATTAAATTTAACCCTTGGTTTACCCTGTTAAATTTTGATTTTCGAAAATTTAAAAAATACGTGTCAAATTATTTTTTATTTATGTATACGAACCTTAACCCTTGGCTGACTCCATTAAGTTTTGATTTTTTCAAAAATCAAAAAAAAAAAAATAAAAAATTCGTGTCAGATTATTTTTGATTTGGAGTATTTTCACCAAGTTTGAAGTTAAGGGGCCCAATAAATCAAGTTTCTTCATACAACACCTGAGCCTTTGCCCTTTTAAACCCCTAATTTCCAAAAATCCCGTCTAAGTAGAGGTTCATTCTCTAAAATTTAGGTTAAAATTCATGTTTCTAGCTTCAGCGGTTTGGGCTGAGCGTTGATGAATCAATCAGTCAGGACAAACAATTATATGTATATAGATATATCTATACGTTAGATTGAAAAATCTTGCCAATATATTTGTATATTTTCACAGCATAACCTGAGAAAAAAAACTTTCATACTAGTCAGACAAACATATCTACTTGGAGTACAAGATTTTTCCTCAAAGCTTGAACTTCATGAGTCCCTGTAGATGTCAAAATTAGTTAGGGAACTGGCCGACGGCTAAAGTCAATCGAAAACTATTTGGAAAAATTATTTCTCGCTCACACAAGTCTCCGCATGATACTTGAGACCGTTCGACTATGAGATCCCAACAATCCATCATTTATGCTCTCGTGAGCTTTTCTACTCCTTAAACATAGCCTCACCTATATAAAAGTTACCACATTCGTACGCCAGCTGTTGAATTTTTTTCACAATTTTCATTTTGCTTTACCACAACAAAAGCAGACTGACTGCACTCATACGTACATCTCCACACGTACATACGGACACAAAAAACGCTTCTCTCGATAATAATGATGAAAGTAATCATGTCGATGCTGATGTTGAAGATGCCGTTGATGTTGCCAGTGTGTGCCGTTGGTAATTATCGATTCATGAAAATCCGCCAAAAAGAAACTCCCGTAGTGCTCATAAAAAGATTCTTGTTGGCATGTACGAACCTGCAGCCTGAAAAACGCCACGCCCCACTTCAATTGTGCTACAACGAATTGTGGTTTTTACATATGCGCGCATTCGCATTCGTATGTGTGTGTGTGTGTGTTTGTTGATGTGGCGACGTGTCTGGATATGTGTTTGGCAATTTGTACTGTACTGGAATTTCCATTTAATTCAACAAACGCACAAACATTCATTGCTGGTTTTCTTCACATTGTCGATTTGTTGTTGCCGCAGCATTTGCGTTTATTGTAATTTTTTTGATTTTGTTGGTATTTTTGTTGGCATTTATTGTTACTACTACCTGTGCGCTGCTGCGGCGCGATTTGCGCTGCGCTCAGTAATCGAGTGTCGCATGTGCTGGGCTCAACCGAGCGCCGACTGGCAACATTGTGTCGCGCCTCGTTTCGCACATTTTATTGGCATAAGTATTCCCGTTTGCAGCGATTTGAACATTCTTTGCGAATCAGACAAGTGCAAAATTTCTTGCCTTAAAAGTATTCGCCGCCGCCTTTTGCAAATGTTTGCTTGTCTGTCTGAGTGAGCACGCGTGCCTATCTGTCTGTCTGCCGCTCTGTCTGTCTGACTGGCTGACTGTGTGTTGCTGGTCGCTTTGCGTACGTGTGTTTATTTATTAAATTGCGCGCAAAGAGTGCGTTATGCTTCTGTGAGGCTTCGCTTTCTTGCCAAGTCGATGCCAATGTTCACACACACACACACATACACTCGCCTGTGCGCACATTTGTGTGGGCGTGTGAGTGTAAGTACTGAAAGGAAAATATTCAGTGCGCTCCATTTCGTTTCGACTGCGATTTTAATTTAAATTCGTGATTTCTTTACGCGGCGCATGAAGCACTTCCGTTGGTGCGTGAATTAGCGTAAGTGTCTGCATTAGCGTTCTGCGGTCGTATGTGTGTGGGTGTGTGTGTGCGAGTGTGTGTCGCGATTGAAATCTTTAAGTAATTTTAATTTGCTTCATCGAGTCAGAGAATAAACGTTTGTAATAACTTTCACTGCAATTTGAGTGCGAGGCAATTTTCGAAATGATTCGTTATTGTGATTACAAATAAATGCAATAAAAAAAACACATTTATAATAACGGAAAAGCAATTTTGCAGCTTCAGTGCTTTGGTATATATCGTTGGTTTCGATTTGTGGTAAAGTAAATGAAAATAAATTCTAATATATGAGAACACATTTTGAGGCATTGACAGAGTTATTTTCGATTTACCCATTTGAAAAGAAATTAACTAAACAATTTTTTTTAGAAACCTTATCATTAGTGGAATTAATTATATGAGATGACTGCGCTAACCAAAAAGCAATTAGCCACATTGTAAAATCAGATCCTAAACGATGTTTTTAATGCTGTTTTCCAATTGCTGGGAAAAAATTAGCCAAGTTTTGTTTGTTTCGAATTGATTCTTGCAATGCTGAATGCACTCAACACCTACCCAAGATTTCAAATAAAGAGCAGAGCAAAATGTAGTGTTCAGAGAAAATCTCTTCTAACCCTCAAATGCATAAAATTTTTTCTTGTTTATTCAATAAACATATTTTTTTATTTTCAAAACAAGTCTCTAGTAGAAATATACTTTGAAGAAAGTTAGGTTATAGATATAATATTTTGAACAAAATATTGTTACGAAAATTAGCTCTCTAAGTTCGTTTTTGGATTGTGCTTGAAAACTAAAACTACTTCAATTGTCCAGCGCAAAACGTAGTCAGAAACCAACAATCACTTTATTTACAGATTTACACTTTGCTTATATTTACACTTGTTACAACTTTGCTCTTTCAAAGAAGACTGCCCCTCTGCGCTGCACCCGGCTGCCTTTTATACTTGTCTGGTTATCGCGCCGATTGTTCTTGGACATTCCAGTTGGACTATCTCTCGGTCGTTCTCGCACATTCAATTAGCCTATCGATCGTTCCCGCACATCCCATTACCATCGCGAGCCATCCTTGCCATATCGAAATTATAGCAAACTGGCCGTACTCTAAAGTGCGTGCCTAAAAGTATGCCCGTAAAAGCATTCATGCATAGCACAGCGACAGAGTGCCTCATCGTTACAATATCATTAAATACTAGCAAATAGACTGCATTGGATTGTCGTTTCAAGAAATCATATCGGGGTT
Organism: Melieria crassipennis; assembly: GCA_963668005.1. Taxonomy (NCBI): domain Eukaryota; kingdom Metazoa; phylum Arthropoda; class Insecta; order Diptera; family Ulidiidae; genus Melieria; species Melieria crassipennis. The sequence goes on along the minus strand of OY764961.1, from coordinate 148,238,086 downwards.
AAATTTAAGGATACGTTCATATATGGGACCACCAGAGACTTAACTATTACAAGTTTTTCAAGAAAATAATTGCAATGTAACTATTAAAATTTAACATAAATATTTTTTGTTGATTATAATTATTATTTGTGATAGTTAAATTTTATGTTGCATAATAACTGTTTTAAGAAACAAGTATATTTTTCGTTGTCGATAATTATTATTTTTGGATTTTTTTTAAGAAATATTTTTTACGTTGTTTAATAACTTTAATTTATTATTTTTTAATTTAAGTTGCCGATAACTATTATTTTAAAAAAAATTTGTTTACATTGCTTCATAAATTTTATGAAAGAAAACAAATTTTTTACGTTGCCTTACCACATTTGGAGTATGAATTGATTTTTAATTGTTTAGTTGTTGGTGGAAATTGGTTTCCTGCAGTTAACTTGCGTTTGTCAATTTAAAACAATTTGAAAATCAATTCATATCCAAAAATGTGGTAATTCAATGTAACAATTTTTTTTTAAATAATAGTTATCGGTAACGCAATTAAAAAATGTCATAAATAAAAAATATGAAGCAGTGTAAACAAAAATTCCAAAATAAGAATTATCGATAACGAAAAAAATATTTGTGCTTTTAACAGTTAATAGTAACTCCAAAATAATTTTTACATGATAATAGTTATAGGCTACGTAAATAATTTCTTAAGGGAATAATTACACTGTGCGTGAAATTTGCCCCCAAAAATTTAGACATGGGAGGGACCTACTGGGTGAGTTTCCTATAGGTATACTGAGTTGAGATCCACCAGCCGTTTGGTAAGATTGGCTCTAGTTTAAGAGAAATCCGACTTTGAAGTTTAGTAATTTCCGTCAAGTTTGTCGCTTAAGTCTTCGAACGTTAAAATGCTAATATGTCCTAAATTGTTCCGAATATCGCTTTACTGTCTTCGGCAAGTTTTAGATATTTTAACGACCAACACATTTGCTTAAGACACCAATCCAAAAAAAAACACATTCAAACTGTGTAATTGCGATATGTGCATTTTTTTGCGCAGCGTTACATGGCGTATGAGTGTCATACGCCACGTTGAGTGTTATAATTAAATGACATGGTAATGGTAACAAAACAATCTTGAAATTACAACAACAGCAATAAGAAAATGTCTCATGATCAGCTGGAACTAAGGAACCTTAGAATTTATTTTTATCCGAAGAGTAAATAGTTGAAAGAAGCGCTATGTATCTCCAGATGTTTTATTTTGACTGAAAATTCATCCATTTCAATTAAATTTGTAAATTTAGTAGTGAATACTTAGCATACTTTCAGGGAACAATGCTTTCCATAGTAAAGTCCAAGCTGCACTGCCGACAGAAGTTGATGTTTTGCATATTTTTTAAGCTGCAAAACTGTCATTAGTAAAATCCTAGCATACTTTTAAGCTGCCCTAGCAATAGTGAATGTTTAGCATACTTTCAAGCTGAACTGTATTTAGTAGTAAATTCTTAGCATACTTTCAAAACAAAAATCACTAGCAGCGAATTCCTCATATACTTTCAATCTACACTGCTCTCAGCTGTACACTCTTCGAGCTGCAATGCTGTGAGTAGAAAATAATTAGCATACTTTCTTGCTAAAATATTGTGAAAACTATATTCTTGACATATTTTGAAGCTGTAAACTTTTCGTAGAAAACTCGTTTTTCAAGCTTTAACACCGTCAGTAGAGAATTGTTAGTATGCTTTCCTGCTGAAATGCTGTAAAAACTGAATTCTTAGCATACTTTTAAGCTGCAATACTGTCAGTAGTGAATTGTTAGCATACTTTCATGCTTAAATACTTTTAAAGTTGAACTTTTGGCATAATTTTAACCGGCAAAAGTATCTGTGTTAAATATTTAGCATTGCTTTCCTGTTAAAATACTTAAAAAAATTAGTTCTTAACAAATTTGTAAGCATTTGTTAGCACACTTTCTAGCTGCAATGCTGTGAGTAGAGAATTTTTAGCATACTTTTCTGCTGAAACACAATAAAAACTGAATTCTTGAACTGAATTCTCGGCATACTTTTAAGCTGTAAAGCAATCAGTAGAGAATTCTTAGCACCGTTTTAAATAATGACAACACTTCATCTTTCAGTAGTGAATTCGTAGTATACTTTTAAGCACTTAAATCTATACCAGAAAGCAATGGCAGCAAAAACTTGCTAAAAGCATAGATTGACAGTAAATTTAAAGCTTTCTTCGAGCTAATTTATTGCAACGCTTATTTTTGCTGTCGACAATATAAAGTCGATAAATTTGTTTCCAACAGAATATTTCAAACGCCACGTATTGTAGATCCACATGCTTTTAAAAGTTTTAACTTAATAAATGGTTTTATGGCCTTTAGATGAGTATTTTACTAATGTCATGAGGAAACTTTTTTCCTATGTTTTTTTATCTTGTATACTGTTTTTAAAAGTAAGTATATCACCCGATTAAGAAAGTTCCAGCTCAACGCTTTTCCTGAATTTTACAATCTACAACTCACAGCCACCCACAGCTTCAAAAGGCGACAGCATTATCCTTGGCATTCTATACGCTGCCAACATACACACACACACACACACACACACACACACATTTTCGCTCTTGCAATTTCAATAAAGCAAACACACGCAGGCAGTCACGCAGTGTCACACGCCAGCCCTCATTCGCCAGCTGACATTTGGCAGTTAATTGAAAGTGAACGCGCGCGTACCGATTTGACAGCCGTATCGATTTGCGTGCGTAGGTGTGCGACTGCGGCCGGCGGTGTGGGGGGTCGGCACATGCGCGCTCGCGGTGCCGAAATTGGCGTTCGCGTCAAGTGACAAATCGTTTGCGTTATCAATCTGCGTGGCGTTTATTATTATTGTTCGCGCCTCAAAGGCAGTTCCGGAATGCCCCGAAACAACAACAACAACAACAGCGCAACTGTAGCGAATCTAAACAAAACACAACGAATCCGTGTTTATTGTTTTACGGATTTTTATTTGTTTCCCGTTTCGCCAATAAATCGTTTGAGTAGATTAGACGTCGGCAGGTGTGTGGGCGATGTGGGGAAATTTCATAACTTGTGTTTTGAATTTATTTGCATGAATTATTTTGTTGTTGTTTACAAAATATTACGCGAGTTCAATGTGTTGAAGTAATGTGAGAATTTGTAGCTGTCAGATTGGGGTCGGTTACACATGAATTGACTTAAAATTAGACTTAGACTTAGACTTAGACTTAGACTTAGACTTAGACTTAGACTTAGACTTAGACTTAGACTTAGACTTAGACTTAGACTTAGACTTAGACTTAGACTTAGACTTAGACTTAGACTTAGACTTAGACTTAGACTTAGACTTAGACTTAGACTTAGACTTAGACTTAGACTTAGACTTAGACTTAGACTTAGACTTAGACTTAGACTTAGACTTAGACTTAGACTTAGACTTAGACTTAGACTTAGACTTAGACTTAGACTTAGACTTAGACTTAGACTTAGACTTAGACTTAGACTTAGACTTAGACTTAGACTTAGACTTAGACTTAGACTTAGACTTAGACTTAGACTTAGACTTAGACTTAGACTTAGACTTAGACTTAGACTTAGACTTAGACTTAGACTTAGACTTAGACTTAGACTTAGACTTAGACTTAGACTTAGACTTAGACTTAGACTTAGACTTAGACTTAGACTTAGACTTAGACTTAGACTTAGACTTAGACTTAGACTTAGACTTAGACTTAGACTTAGACTTAGACTTAGACTTAGACTTAGACTTAGACTTAGACTTAGACTTAGACTTAGACTTAGACTTAGACTTAGACTTAGACTTAGACTTAGACTTAGACTTAGACTTAGACTTAGACTTAGACTTAGACTTAGACTTAGACTTAGACTTAGACTTAGACTTAGACTTAGACTTAGACTTAGACTTAGACTTAGACTTAGACTTAGACTTAGACTTAGACTTAGACTTAGACTTAGACTTAGACTTAGACTTAGACTTAGACTTAGACTTAGACTTAGACTTAGACTTAGACTTAGACTTAGACTTAGACTTAGACTTAGACTTAGACTTAGACTTAGACTTAGACTTAGACTTAGACTTAGACTTAGACTTAGACTTAGACTTAGACTTAGACTTAGACTTAGACTTAGACTTAGACTTAGACTTAGACTTAGATTTAGACTTAGACTTAGACTTAGACTTAGACTTAGACTTAGACTTAGACTTAGACTTAGACTTAGACTTAGACTTAGACTTAGACTTAGACTTAGACTTAGACTTAGACTTAGACTTAGACTTAGACTTAGACTTAGACTTAGACTTAGACTTAGACTTAGACTTAGACTTAGACTTAGACTTAGACTTAGACTTAGACTTAGACTTAGACTTAGACTTAGACTTAGACTTAGACTTAGACTTAGACTTAGACTTAGACTTAGACTTAGACTTAGACTTAGACTTAGACTTAGACTTAGACTTAGACTTAGACTTAGACTTAGACTTAGACTTAGACTTAGACTTAGACTTAGACTTAGACTTAGACTTAGACTTAGACTTAGACTTAGACTTAGACTTAGACTTAGACTTAGACTTAGACTTAGACTTAGACTTAGACTTAGACTTAGACTTAGACTTAGACTTAGACTTAGACTTAGACTTAGACTTAGACTTAGACTTAGACTTAGACTTAGACTTAGACTTAGACTTAGACTTAGACTTAGACTTAGACTTAGACTTAGACTTAGACTTAGACTTAGACTTAGACTTAGACTTAGACTTAGACTTAGACTTAGACTTAGACTTAGACTTAGACTTAGACTTAGACTTAGACTTAGACTTAGACTTAGACTTAGACTTAGACTTAGACTTAGACTTAGACTTAGACTTAGACTTAGACTTAGACTTAGACTTAGACTTAGACTTAGACTTAGACTTAGATTTAGACTTAGACTTAGACTTAGACTTAGACTTAGACTTAGACTTAGACTTAGACTTAGACTTAGACTTAGACTTAGACTTAGACTTAGACTTAGACTTAGACTTAGACTTAGACTTAGACTTAGACTTAGACTTAGACTTAGACTTAGACTTAGACTTAGACTTAGACTTAGACTTAGACTTAGACTTAGACTTAGACTTAGACTTAGACTTAGACTTAGACTTAGACTTAGACTTAGACTTAGACTTAGACTTAGACTTAGACTTAGACTTAGACTTAGACTTAGACTTAGACTTAGACTTAGACTTAGACTTAGACTTAGACTTAGACTTAGACTTAGACTTAGACTTAGACTTAGACTTAGACATAGACTTAGACTTAGACTTAGACTTAGACTTAGACTTAGACTTAGATTTAGACTTAGACTTAGACTTAGACTTAGACTTTTTTCATCTTCCTAAACACGACTTTCTAGAATTTACTTGCTTAACTTCAAGTTGATGTGAAAATATTTAATAATTTTCTTTGGTTTTCTAGTTTTTCCAACTTTTAACCATCATTAAAATTGCCAGCCGCACTACGTCAATGTGACAGTGCTCAAAAATGAGCTGACCCAAAAATTCAATTTATAAAATCAAAAACTGTCGTCGAGTAGCTGAAGTGCCGAGCGCTGCTCCACTGTTGCCGCCAGCTTTCATAATTGAAAAATAAACTTTGCAATACCCTTCAAGTATCGTTAAATATAAGCGACCTTTTAAATGTTCACGTGCAGAAAAAGTAAAACAGCAAACAAAAAGAAAAAATTTCATTCGGTTTGTCAGGGTTGAGGCGAAAAACTTCTTTCTAGCAGAAATGCCTCAACTGTGAAGAGGAGAGCAAAAAGTTCGGCGGCGTCTGGTTACAAGTCGAAGGGTCGCACAAATTAGGCAGAACTATGTGCGAAGAGGCCACCATGTGCACTCAACATTTCATCAGTTAAGTGGCAATTTTCTGCTTTTGTGTTTTGCTTTTAATGTAATTCGAGTTAAATGCCGATGCGTTAGTTTTAAAGATAATGAAGAAAAATCAAGTATTTAATTAAGTTAGAGCGAAATTTTGAAGATATGGAATTAGAGACACGGGGGCGTTTGAGTAATGTTAGATACGCCAGTAAAGGAGTTCGCCAGCGATATGGTTTTGCGACAAGTCAGGCAGCTGAGAAGCTTTGCGTTAGGTGAGAACAGAGACTAAGAGGGGGGAAATATTTCGATCTTCAAAGACGTTTTTTAATTAATACCAAATTTTTTGGATACTGTTTTAGATCTCCCGAAAAATTCAAACTTTACCTAAAAATACTGAAGCAGCTCTTTAGGCTGTAAGTTTCTAGATTTAAGTAATAAATAAATAAAAATTAAAAATTCATAAATAAATTGAAATAAATTAAAATTGAAAAATAATCTAAAATCTTTTAAAATTCATTCAATTCAATTCAATTGATATAAATTTAAAAAATTATATAATAAATAATATATCTATCAAACAATATAAACTATTTAGGCAAACTAATGCCGTATTTGACTTTTTTCGATGAAAGATACAACTTAATTAAAAGTGGCGCTCATTCCAACACTTGTACTAAATGCTGCACTGATACACACATACATACATACATACATCTATAGCCACGATAAAGCAAACAAACAACTGGCAGCAGTTTGTGTTGTCGGTTATCGTGGCTGCGTTGCACTTTTATGGCGCTGAATGCGGCATTCGTAGCCACTTTGGCTTAATTCAATTTAGAAAGCCATTTATCTGCTGGCTACACAAACACACGCAAACATACAACCGCGTACAATAACAATGTCGCTGCAGCGCTGTTGACTGCCTGCATGTGGCGACCCCAAACACTGCACACTTTGTTGTTTGTGTTTGTTTATATTTTATTGCTCGCTCATATATGTAGCTGTGCATTTGTATGTATGTGTGTGTGTGTGTGCACATTGGCCGCTCAAGAAATACTTGAGCACACACACCTTTACATGTTTGATATTTGTTTTTTTATGTATATATTTTTTCAATTTATTTTTGTTTTGTTTTGTAAAAGTTAAGCGTCCGACTTCCGCTTGGCTTGCTTCGTAGATTTACATTCATATTTCAATAGTTGCGTGTTTGTTGGCAACATAAACAACATTAGCAGCATCAGCAGTACCAACACCAACAACAATTTTACTTGCTTCCCTCTCCATCCACCACAAACTATCACAACTACAAAATGTTCTCCGTGCGTGTGTCTGTGCAGCGCAATTATTCGTTGTTGCTGTTGTTGTTGTTGTGCCAGCGCCGGCACCAACATGGCAGTTAGTTTGTACTTCCGTTTCCGTTTAAAATAATCTACTATTTTTATTTAATTTCCTTTTCATTTCCTTAATGCGCGCTCGTGGCGTTTATGCGCCCAACCAACGATCGCCATTGCTGTCGCAGTGCTGGGGTTAAAACTTGCTTTGGTCATTTGGCGTTTTTATTGCTGTGCGCAGATTTGTACGCTGGCCACTATATTCCACGCTCCCGTCCACTGTTTTACTCATTTGTTCCAGCATCTAACGCTACTTGCTGTATTTATGGCTGGTCGGCTGATTTGCACGCAGGAAGCTGACTTTCATGCTTCCGCTTTGGTTAATGTACCGCATTAAATTTTTGACGCATGCTGTCAGCATGAAATTCTTCCACTGGCATTTGTTCACTTTGAAGAAGCAACTTAATTGCTATAGCTATACAACGCAACAACAACAACCACTTCGAGCATTGCGTATGGTTGAGGAGAGGTCGTTGAGGAGATGCGTGAGTGACAACAAATGATGCCGCATTTCGATAATATCTCAAGGTTATTGGGCCATTAAAGCCAAGTGTCCACTTTGGACATTACAAGTTAATGGCTGTGTCGTTTTATGTCGCTGCTCACCGTCTGGCAAGTGAGCTTTGCATGGCATTATGCCATCGCACACAATGACAATAAAACACTAAACCTATGGATTTGCTTACAACCACAGCAATTTTTGGTTGGAATTTTAAGGCATTTTTGTGTTGGAAGTTGACCTTTTATGTGCAGCACTGAGGTCTGTAATGCCAACAAGGAAGGGCGGTGAGTAGTCTCAATGAAAAGTTGTAATTTTTTAACTCGCGCACTGACTAACTAACTAATCAAGAAAAAAATTAATTACCTAACTAACTAGGTAACTAACCAACTAACTAACTAATCAAGTAATTAACTAACGAATTAACTTGTAAAAAATTATACAACTTACTAACCAAGTAACTAACTAACTAACTAACTAACTACTTATCAACTAACTCAATAACTAACTTATCAAGTAAATAACTAACAAACTAACTGACTAACTAGTAACTAACCTCATGTAGCTTAACTAACTAAATAACAAACTAATCAGTAATTGACTAACTAACTACATAACTTATAAACAGACTAACTAATTAACTAACTACCTAACTAGGCAGCTACATAAATTATTAACTAAATAACTAAACAACTAATCAAGTAATTAACTAACTAGCTAACTACATGCATTATTAACGAACAAACAAACTAACTAACTAACTAACTAATGAAGTACTGATTTAACTAGCTAACTAACAAAATTATTACCTATCTAACTAACTAAAAAGCTAACTACCTAACTAAAAAAACAATTAACTAACTAATAACAAACTTACTAACTGATCAAGTAATTAACTAACTAACTAATAACTTACTAAATAACTAACTAATCAAGTAACTAGCTAACTAATAACTAACTAAATAACTAACTACCAGCTAACTACATAAATTATAAAATAACTAGCTAACTACATAAATTATAAACTAAGTAACTAATCAAGTAATTGATTAACTAGCTAACTACATAAAATACTCACTAACTAACTAACTAACTAAACTACCTGATTAACTAAATAACTTACTAACTAAGTAACTAATATCTAACTAAAAAACTAAAACTAATCAAGTAAATTATTAACTAGATAACTAAAAAAATTACCAACTAACTAAGTAACTAAATAGCTAACTAACTAACTAACCGAGTAATTAACTAACTAACGAAATAACTAATAACTATCTAATCAAGTAATTAACTAACTAACTAATAACTAACTTAATAACTAACTAATCAAGTAACTAGCTAACTAACTAACTACATAAATTTTAAACTAACTAACTAACTAAGCAAGTAATTGATTAACTAGTAAACTGCATAAATTATTCACTAACTAACTAACTAAACTACCTGATTAACTAGTTAACTAACTAACTAATCAAGTTTTAACTAACTAACTAACTAATTAATAACTAAATAACTACCTAATCAAGTAATTAACTAACTAACTAACTAATAATCAACTAAATAACTAACTAAGTAATAACTAACTTACTAACTTAATAACTAACTAATCAAGTAACTAACTAGCTAGCTACATAAGTTATAAACTAACAAACTAACTAATCAAGTAATTGATTAACTAGCTGAGTACATAACATATTCACTAACTAACTAACTAAACTACCTGATTAACTAATTATCTAACTAACTAACTACAGAATTAACTAAATAACTAACTAATCAAGTTTTAACTAACTAACTAACTAATAGCTAACTAATAACTAAATAACTACCTAATCAAGTAATTAACTAACTAACAAACTAATAACTAACCTTATCACTAACTAATCCAGTTTTAACAAACTTACTAATAACTAACTAACTAGCTAATCAAGTATTTAACTAACTAACTAATAACTAAATCACTAACTAATAAAGTAAATAACTATCTAACTAATAACTAACTAAATAACTAACTAATCAAGTAACTAACTAACTAGCTAACTACATAAATTATTAACTAATTAACTAATCAAGTCATTAACTAACCAAATAACACAATAAGTAGTAACTAACTAAATAACTTAGTAATCAATAAATTAACGAAATAACTAACTAACATCTGCCTGAATTTACTTTTATGAATTCACCTACAGACAGTCAAGATTTACTGCAAATGTCAACATGGCTGAAATAAACTAAAAATACTTCCATAAAAATCATTTAATTGCCATCGAGTGCACGCAAACGTTGTTTTCATGAATATTCAATTCAAAGATTGATTTTCAATTTAAATTAAGTGATAAAATCCAATCGATTTAATCGGTGTTCTCAGAAAACCCATTAAAAATTTTTATCGTACATTATGCAAATACATAAAACACTGATTGATTCGTTGCACAACACAAGTTTTTCTTGTAAATGAATTTATATTGAAACTGGAATTAAATTGTTACTAAAATAGCAAAAAACCATAGTGAAAGAATTATTCTCGGTATTCAAATTTCGTGATTGGGTGAAATTTTTGCTGACTAACTTCAGACTCAGCAACTGTTATGCAACTGCAGTCAGTAAAGCTGCAGGGACATTTACAAAAAAAAAACACTTACAACAACAGTGAGTGTGGGTTGTAGTCCGAGTAGATATGAAGCTGGACACGTGCAAGCTGCAACATTTCGTGGCAAATGTCACTTTATGTATAATATTTCAAAATAATTGTCAGTAATTTTTTTTTGCTCAAATATTGTACAAAGCGAAAACTTTTGCTGCATAAAGTTGTTTTTGCATTCGACTTGATTTTTTTGTTTGTTTTTGCATAAAACGCCACTCAATTTATCAGCTACAGTAGCTCGCAAATTGTGTTTACGCTGCACTCTTGGCCACGTACAAATCGTGAACGTTTTGCTTAAACACACACACAAACACACCAACACACACACACAATAGTTCAGACAATTCAAATGCAGTTTCGTACGTGCCAGCACGCGACTGCATACAAACACAAAACACACACAGAAAGATACCCACAGTGCAAGCAAAATTCGTCCGCTAAAAAATCGCTTAAAAACTGATTCAAGTCATCCTCCGTTTGGCACGGCGCGCCATCGTGTCACACACCATTCGCCATGAATGCTGTCAATTTGTTACGGTCATGAATCTTATGAAAGTGCGCGCCCCCGTCGCCCAATTGTTGGGTGTCAGCCAGTCAGTAGTCGGTGTGCTCATGTTTGTGTTTTTGTTTACTTAGTCGCGTGTTTGTGTGTGTGTGGGCTACATTTACTTGAAAGAAACCACAGCATCACAAACGCATAAACATCATTCACGTGCATTTGCATTGCGCGCCGCGGACAACAGCCGAAAGCCGCGAATGCGACTTGCTGGCAAGGTGTCACACACACACACATCCATACACGCATACAGTGAATGCGCTCTGGCGTGAAAGGTGTCATGAAAACTGTTAACCCTGAAGTGCACATTGTATTTTTGAAGATACAGTTTCAATTGGAATGAAATCGTTAGTCAAATTTGGAGAAATGTGAAATTTGCCATCAAAAAATCATGCAAAACTGGTTTTCTATAGGTACTATACTATTTCAAAAATATATTCATACTTTTTTATTTACAGAAGTATAAATTTGTTTCTTATACTACAAATAAGAATACAAAAAAGCATTAGCCTTAATTATTCACTCCTGCATAATTTTACCTATATTTCTAATTCAAATTTTTAAATATAACTATTCTGTACAAAGTAAATTCTTCCTAACATAGTGGTGGGGATGGTCAGAAAAGGGTTAAGGTGAAAATTGTAAGGCGCAGCAAAAGTTGAAACTTTGAAATACGTAGAATGAAATTCTAAAATAGGAATACGAAGAAGAATATTTCGTTATATATTATATAGAGTCGAGATTCAAGCCCTCAACTAAACATTGAGCCATGATTCATCTTTCCAATTGTCGGAAAATAGACTTAAGCTTACCAACCTCGAGATTCAAACCCATAACCCTATGCTCCAACCACCGAGCCATGATTCATCTTTCCGATTGTCTGAAAATAGACTCAAGCTTACCAACCTCGAGATTTAAACCCATAACGCAATGCTTCGATCAGTGAACAATGGTTGATCTCTCCAATTATCCAAAAATAAGCTCAAGGATACCAACCTCGAGATTCTAACCCATAAGCCTATGCTCCAACCACCGAGCCATGATTCATCTTTCCAATTGCCGGAAAATAGACTGAAGGTTATACCAACCTCGAGATTCAAACCTATAACTCTAAGCTCCAACCACCGAGCATAATTCATCTTTCCAATTGTCTGAAAAAAGACTCAAGCTTACCAACCTCGAGATTCAAACCCATAACCCTATGCTCCAACCACCGAGCCATGGTTGATCTTTCCAATTGTTGGAAAATAGACTCAAGCTTACCAACCTCGAGATTCAGACCCATAACCCTATGCTCCAACCAATCTTTCCAATTGTCGGAAAATATACTCAAGTTTACCAACCTCGACATTCAAACCCATAACCCTATACTCCAACCACCGAGCCATGATTCATTTTTCCATTTGTCGGAAGAAGTCGGAAGACTCAAGTTTACCAACCTCGAGATTGAAACCCATAACCCTATGCTCCAACACCCGAGCCATAATTCATCTTTCCAATTGTCGGAAAATAGACTGAAGCTTACCAACCTCGAGATTCAAACCCATAATCCTATGCTCCAACCAATCTTTCCAATTGTCGGAAAATATACTCAAGTTTACCAACATCGAGATTCAAACCCATAACCCTATGCTCCAACCACCGAGCCATGATTCATCTTTCCAACTGTCGGAAAATAGACTCAAGTTTACCAACCTCGAGATTCAAACCCATAACGCAATGCTTCGATCAGTGAACAATGGTTCATCTCTCCAATTATCCAAAAATAAGCTCAAGGATACCAACCTCGAGATTCAAACCCATAACCCTATGCTCCAACCACCGAGCCATGATTCATCTTTCCAATTATCGGAAAATAAACTCAAGTTTACTAACCTCGAGATTCAAACCCATAACTCAATGGTCCAATGCTCCAATCACTAAGCCATGGTTGATCTTTCCAATTGTCTGAAAATAGACTCAAGTTTACCAACCTCGAGATTCAAACCCATAATCCTATGCTCCAACCTCTTAGCTATGGTTTATTTTTTTAATTATCCGAAAATTGATTCTAGGTCACCAAAAGCCTATGGAAATAGAGTTACCGACCTAAAATATATTAGTCCGATCTTATAATATTTTCACTTTCAATTTTGTATCTCCAGTTCACTAAAAGTGAGCTCAGTGAGTCTCCGATATCCCACGCAAAGCACAATTAAGGGGGTCCTCTACTCTCGCGGTTTCGAAAAATCTATTTTTTTTTTGCATAATTTCAATCTATATGTAACTGAGAATACGCCACAGAAAGGATTCCGTGAAAATCACATTTCTTTGCATGTTGCTGGGAACCGAAAGGTACCCGTCCCCTGCCGTTTTCAATCAAGTTATACAACGTAATTTATCTTTAAACGCGTTTTCCCGAAAGTAGTGTTTTTTTTGGCTGCCGAGTAAGACTTTTCATAAAAGTATTAGTCCGATTTCGATATTTTTTTTTAAATTGTTCAGAAAACATACCGCTATGTTTTCCCGAGTACGATTTTCAAAATTTTATTTTGTTCCGTTTTTATAGCGCCTATTAGGCCAAAAAAAGAGGTGAAAATTGGAATTTTTACAAATTGTTGCATAACTTTTACACAGTGCAAAATAAAAAAATTCTGTCTCGGGAAAACATAGTCAACGTTACTATGATTGTAACGAATATCAATTTTCTGATTTCAGATCACCCCATTGGCCACAACTTTGCTTAAGCGGGACCATTGCAGTTTTAAAATCCATGTCATCAATGACATTTCAAGGTCGCGGGAGTTTTTTTTCCTCTTCAAAAATGAAAATTTAAAGTCAAAACATGTATTTCTAAAAATAAAAAAGAAAAATGTTTAATTGTATGCAGTAGATCTTTCGTAATTAATTCCCCAAATAACAGCTCAATTTCTTGCCTGAAGAGTAGAGGACCCCCTTAAGTCGATATTTTTATGGCTGCCCCATACTGTAGAACAATTCATAGTGAATCGTTCATGTTTTGATTGCTGTTTGGCTATTCATACAAAAATTAGTTACAGATAAACTTTGATGTCTATAACTCTTCTGTAACGATGATAAATTCGCCTTATACCTAAACTTCCACTGCATGATGTCCAATTTTAGGTCTCTGCTGTCATTCCTTCTGAATATTTGAGTTGTTCATAAGAGACCTTCAATCTCTTATATCATAGTTACATCCTTTCAATTTTCAATAGATGCCTCTCTCTTTTTCACAAAAATCATAAACCGAATCATGTAATCGACATTGGCGGTGATGTCTTAAGCTTCTCACATGTGTCCAAAAGTGTTCAGGTGTGAACTGACGCGTGACCTTTGATGTAACAGCAAACTTTGCCTCTAGGCACATGTCAAAAAGAACCCAATTGGGTTACAGTCACATTATATAATTTTTTACAAAAACATGCAACATTTTTATTTTTAACACCCTTGAAACCTTTGAAAACAGTTTCATTGTGGTTGAATTTTCTTTATGACAGAAAATCACTAATTGGTCTCGGACACACTCAAATCATGACTGCAATAGCAGAAGCAAAACCTTTCCCAAAAACCTATCATGAAACCTGAAAAATAACAATGACCGAATTTTGCAATTCCTATTTTGCCAGCGCAACAAATCAGACTACACTGTAAGGCTTTGTGATACTTCATGGCCTCCGCCCGAAAAGGTGTTAATATGACGCTCGAATACTCTGCACATACACTATACATGTATGTATGTATGTATATATGTATATATGTATGTGTATATGTATGCATGTGTGTGGTACATAATTCGTGTATCTGCTGCTCCACTTACACAGCCAAGGCACATAGCGGTCGATTCCCTCATTTTCTCATATTTTGTACATACATATTTATTTCGCAAATCTTTGTGCGGGGAAAATGCTGGAAAATCCTTTTCAATATCCACAGTTGAGTGAATTTTTTGCCAATTATTGTGGCTGTCGCTTTTGTATTTTTATCGTAAAATACACAGGCACAGCGGAGACACACACAACACACACACAGACACACACACATACAATCGCATGCAATTGTACAAAGAAATTGAATTCAATACAATGTGCGCCATATAAATGGCACTTCTCACCACTCTTTACCACTTTTTACTACTTTTAACAAGCAACGGTGCTTGTGTGCTGAGCAAAAAACTCTCGCACACATATACAATTACAATGGCATATCCATACCGCAGCGAGCAGCGAACAGACGGAAGCGGAAAGGCGGCCGGTTATCTCTCGAGATTTGCTTTCGGGGCGAATTTGTGCTGCAACATGTTGGGGCTGTTCAATGGGGTTGTCGAATGACACAAACTTAATGATTCGCGTTGATGCATAGATTGATGATGGTTTGATTTGCTGGCATAAGGGAGCCAAATCGATTGGCGTCAAATTTCGAAATTGTTTAGCTTTCAATGTCACATAAATTCATGAGGGTTGGATTGAGTCTGAAGAAGTAGGGTCACCGTTAGTACTTAAAAATTACATGAAATACATAAAACTGATGAAGCGAAATGTTGAGGTAAAAAAAAGCTATGAGTTGTACAAATTCTTCGGCAGAATTGGTCAGTCATCATTGTGCTAACGGATCTGCATTGGTCAGACTTTGTGTGTTGGACACTAAAAAAGATATTGCTTTGGGCTTTAGATTCAAACTGCTAAGCTCGTGAGAACTGGGAGAAAAGTTGTTTTTGAATAAAGTTTTAATCAAAGGAAACAACTTTTAAAACTTACTTGTACCCCAATTACAAAAATAAAAAAAAATGTTCAGACCGAAAAAAATCCATATGGGCGTGAAACTAGAGACCAAACATAGTAATACTGCGTACTCAGTTTTTCATTTCTACATCCTTTGTCCTTTTAAAAAAACTTCAAATTTTTGAAGGAGATTTAAAAAAGAGAAGATTTAAAAAAAAAAAAAATATAAAAAATACTTAACCTTGTTAGAATATGGCGATATGTATATCAAATGAAAGAGGAAAGGCTCAAGAATTGAAAAAAATTAAGTTTTTATCTATTTGTAAAAAAAAAGGATATGAAAAAGATCCTTTAAAAATTTTAATCCTTTATATCCTTGAAAATTTAAATCGAATTTTCTTGAAAAGTAAGTATGTTAACCCTTTCAGTCACAATGTCCAATATATTGGACTACACTATGTTCATGTCGGAAAGGGTTCAATCCCCAAATCTCCTTGATCACGTGTCAAAATTTCATTCTCGCTTCATTGATTTTGTATCTTTTTATTATTAAAAATACCGATACTCAAATAAATTAGAATTTTTGACACTTCATTAGAATTGCAGCTTCGGCCTTTATTTTAATAACTTTCGAACCAATAAAGTTAGAGTAATGAAATTTTGACACGTGATCAAGAAGATTTTGGGTTTCAACATACTTACTTTTCAAGAAAGTTCTATATAAATTTTCAAGGATATAAAGGTTTAAAATTTTCAAAGGACCTTTTTCATATTCTCTTTTTACAAATAGATAAAAAATTAATTTGATTTAAATTCTTGAGCCTTTCCTCTTTTATTTGATATACATATCGCCATATTCTAACAAGGTTAAGTATTTTTTATATTTTTTTCATTTTTATCCCCTTCACAATGTTGAAGTTCTTTTAAAAGGACAAAGGATGTAGAAATGAAAAACTGAGTACGCAGTATTACTATGTTTGCTCTCTAGTTTCACGCACATATGAATTTTTCGCGGCGTGAAAAATGCTGTCGCACGGTGTAATACATAGGAATGACATATCTTACTCTGTTCTGTTCGAGCTACAACCCAAATGAGCGGACTTTATTATAGAAGAGCTCCACGAGTATTTTTCTAATAAATTATTTAGATGTCCTTTTCTGGATTACCTAGAAGAATAGGCTCTCGACTTTGCTAAGTAATTGAAGCGCTGAGACTCACTTCAATTATTTTAGTTATTTTCAAGCGATCGACAGTTCTTTGGCCGCTCTTTGTTGAAAAGCAATATGAGGAAGATTCTCATTAGAATGCAACTGATTTGCTTTCACTACACAGAAAGTAAAGTAATATCTTCTAATGGTTGATGGTTGAGACTAAGTTTGATACCGGGACGCTTTGTTTCATTTCAAATAAAAAAGTTGGCGGCCCATAATTGCATACTCCATATACTTCAATGAAGATTATTAAACAAAGAAACGAGCAGTCGACCATTTGATTGATGTTCTCACAGACTAACTAAACTCAATCAACTGTGATCATCTTCTAAAGCAGATTTTTGTGGATTCTCATCTCATCTCTCTCATCTCTCTCATCAAAATCTCATGTTTAAAGACATTTGCAATCACTCAGCGGCTTAGCTTACTTTGATTTTGCTGCAGGAAGCAGTGCAGTGCGCGAAATATACTGCAGCCATTGCTTTCTGCTGCTGTTTTCAAGTGCGCCGTCAGGCATTTCTGCAATGTTGAATGATGCGCACTGCAAGAAATTCTACAACAAATACAATTTGCAGTCAACCTGTCCAGCACAACCAACGTTGGATGCACACTGGAATTTTTGCTAAGCGCGACGGTAACACTGACGATGAAGCGAAAATTGGCGCAGCAAACTTTGCAACTACCGCAAATTACTTCGCTTTAGTAGCGAAAGTATTTTATGCATTTTATGGTTTCACTTTGTTAGCGACACTGTTGGCCCTTTCAACCGGTTTCAACTATGCGCCGCAGTGTGGCCAAAAATGAAAAAAAAATACTCATAGAAAAATAGAGAGATGAGAGAACAAAATTGAGACATTTTCGCTGTGCAATATGACACAGGCAGCGATAAGTTACGTATACGTACCGGTGTGCAGCAAATAATGTAGACTGAGTGTGTGTGTGTGTGTGTGTGTGTTTGGGTTTTGTGTGAGCGAGCGCATTTTGGGGCAACTAAGTGGCATACGTTGCATCCCTTCTGTCATTGGCATTTTCCGTTGCAACTACGACTTGGCCTCACATTGATGTTGCAACGAAGGCGATTGTTGCTGTGCTGTTGGCTTAGTGTGGCATTTGCAGCAGCAGCAGCAGCTTGATGTCAGTTTGTTAGACAAGCTTTACAGCTCTTTTTGGCGTTATTTGATTGCTTTAATTTTGCAATGGCTGCGAGTGGAGAACAGCACAACACAGCAACAGTGATGCCAGCAGCTCGAGCATTAATGAAGAATGTCGCTGTCAAGCAGCACTGCAATGTCAGGAATTTTTAATTTATTATAGTTTGCTGTGCGAACGCTTCGCTTCGTTAGCACACGTAAGTATTTGCAGCTGCAGCGGGCGTCAACTAAAATATGTTTCGGTCACTCACGGCATTTGGGCAGTGACAGCGTTGGCAAGAACTTTCGCCTCGGCGCTAATAACATTTGTGCAAAGGACGAGTGCAAACACTTCATAAGCTTTACTAAATTCCTTTTTTGCGGAAAATACTTCGTTAGTTACATTTAGAATGTGAGTTTTTTTTCGGAGAATATGCAATGTTTTCGTTTCAGGGCAGCAGGAAAACTCACACTCGAGTCAAGTGCCTTCAGGTAAACGAAATTGCAACGAGTACAACCAATTATATGATATTACACCGTGCGACAGCATTTTTCACACCGGGAAATATCAATATGTGCGTAAAACTAGAGACCAAATATATGTACTTTTGTCCTTTTAAAAGGACTTCAAAATTTTGAAGGGGATAAAAAATAAAAAAAATATAAAAAATACTTAACTTTGGCGATATGTATATCGAATGAAAGAGGAAAGTCTCAAAAATGTAAATAAAATTAATTTTTTATCTATTTGTAAAAAAATGATATGAAAAAAACCCTTTGAAAATTTTAATCCTGTATATCCCTGGAAATTGGTATAGAATTTTCCTGAGAAGTAAGTATGTTAAAACCCAAAATCTTCTTGATCACGTGTCAAAATTTTATTACTCTAACTGTATTGGTTCGAAAGTTATTAAAAACAAGGCGGAAGCTGCAATTCTAATGAAGTACAAAAATTCTAATTTATTTGGGTATCAGTATTTTAAATAATAAAAAGACACACAATGAATGAAGCGAGAATAATGAAATTTTAACACGTGATTAAGGAGATTTTGTGTTTTAACATAGTTACTTTTCAAGAAAGTTCTATATCAATTTTCAAGGATATTAAGGATTAAAATTTTCAAAGTACCTTTTTTATATCCTTTTTTTACAAATAGATAAAAAAATAAATAAATAAATTCTTGAGCCTTTTCTCTTTTATTTGATATACATATCGCCATATTCTAAAAAGGTACAAGTCTTTTTTATATTTTTTTCATTTTGTATTCCCTTCACAATTTTGAAGTTCTTTTAAAAGGACAAAGGATGTAGAAATGAAAAACTGAGTACGCAGTATTACTATATTTGGTCTCTAGTTCCACGCCCATATAGATTTTTTCCGGTGTGAAATTGTTTTAAAATTTTTGTCGCACGGTGTTATGTAGTAGTTGTAATTGTACGAATAACACAAACCAAATTATGCTTCGTTCGAAGTGGTTCGCAGCGCAAATCAAATCGCTTAATTGCTTAATGGATTCCATATTAGTAAATTTTTCTCGTTGCTCTAATGAACTTCTCGTGGAAAATTGCATGTATTATGGCACGAAATGTTTGCAATAATTTGACTAAAACTCTTTTTGGTTTTCAAAAACCAGCTTCACTTCATCATAATCGCCAACCTTAACCAAGTCGCATCGTAATCAGTCAATTAGTTCGCAACTTGTCGCTTGTTCGATTGCTAAAATTTATCACTTCCCATCCAATAAATGTTTTCTAATAAATATGTGGGCGTCTATATCACGACTATTGTTGTTGTTGTTGTTGTTATTGTCTGTGCCATCAGTGCCTTCAAGCAACTACTTAATTCACTCGCCCACTCGAAGTGCTGCGCTTTCTTTGTGTTGTCGAATGCCTCGAAACAGTAATTTAGATGCCCAAACACCGCGAATGTTAATGACTTCGATCAAATGAAGCCGTAATTGCGCGCCCATTAAATAAATGCCCAGCGATTTCCGCGCCAACCGACAGCATACAACGCGAACCGGAAATGGCTGCTCATTATCGCCGTTGATGCGAATCAGAAGCGCACAAAGCGTGCAGCGCAGCCCGAAAGTTGCATGTGACGATAATAAATTTCATAGTCATCAACAACAGCATCATCAGCAATGGTCGCGAAATGCGGGCCGTGACACTCGTTGCGGCTGATTGAAGGCACGAAAGGAGACCGGCGCCTGATTGCAATGCGGCCCGCATCAACTTCAACGAGCCAACAAACGCCAAATGCACAGACAATTGTGGCTTCCTTTCAAGACAGACAAAGTGTGTGTTTGTGTGTGTGCATATGTGCAAGTCAGTGACAGCAAACGACAACAGACATGTCACCAGCAACGATCATGGTTGACAATCAAAATCCATTAGACAACGCAACCGACAGCAGAGTGAGGGAACTCCGACTGCGACTGCGACAGCCCGCAGCCCGCAGCGTTCGCATTGCAGTTGATGTTGCGTTGGCGGCAACTGCGGTCGAACTGAAGAGGTTTCGGGCACAACAAAGACCTGTTCCAGTTGTCGAGCGCACACAGCTGCCGCTGGAATCCGTCCGAAACCGAAAGCCTCGTGAGTGACGCTGCGCCGAAGGGGTGTCTGCGTGTTCGTGTGCGGGCAGCTTGAAATTAACTTGAAATTGCTGGCATTTGTGTTGGGCCACAATGGACAACCGCAGTCGCTGGGCTGGACATTTCAACACACACACAAATGTACACAACAACTCGGCAACTTCGACTCGTACGCACATAATGTCATTGGCACTTTGGCTTTCCTTGGCCCTATGCGGCTCAAACAGTAAATATGTTTGTGTATGTGTGTGCGGTTATTGTGCGCATTTCTTTCTATTACCGCAAGCCTCCGATGATTTTCTTTTAAGCCGCAATTTAGTTGGCAGCGCATTTCCCCCCAAGTCCTTTTTTATTGTTTATTGTTGTGTGTGTCTCTGTGTTTATGTTT
Organism: Melieria crassipennis; assembly: GCA_963668005.1. Lineage (NCBI taxonomy): Eukaryota > Metazoa > Arthropoda > Insecta > Diptera > Ulidiidae > Melieria > Melieria crassipennis. The sequence goes on along the minus strand of OY764961.1, from coordinate 148,217,060 downwards.
CTGTTTGCATTTGCGTTTGTTTGTGCGTGTTTGGCTGTGCTTTCATCCATCTCGTTGCCTCGCTTTTTGTTTCCCTTCCACATTCAGTGCCTCTGTTGCCATTGTTGTTGCGTTTAGTTGGCGCTGTGCAGTTTTTCCGCTGCCGGTCCAGCACTTGCCTCTTAACTCGTGTGACCTGATTTTGTTAAAACGTGATTTGTTTGCATTCTCGTTTCTCTTTGGGGGGTTTAACGTTTCCTTTTTGGGGTTTTCCTTTCATTTTTGTGGCATACGTTGCTTTTGAATTTTCTTTTATGCTTTTTGACGTTTGGTTGTTGCTTGCTCGCTGTTTTGGATTTCATTTGTTTTGTTTCCCTCTACGCATAAATTTCTGCTAGTTGCTGTGTTTTATTAAATTGCTCAACTGTTGACAATGACGTACGATTATGCTTTATGCCTTTCATAACTCATAAAATGTGGCATTGTGAACGGTGGTTGGCGCCGATTCCAATGTTTTTGCTTGTATGGCATTGTGCAGTATTTTTCGTTTCAAGTGCAATTTCCTGCCTGCAGAGAAGCGCCATTTTTTCATATGCCATAACGCATACATATATACACAAATACATATGTACACATACATATAAAATATTCACCAACACTGTGAACATACTCAATCAATGCGTAAAATTGATTTACAACTCAATAAAGTTTATTATTTTTTGGATATTTTAATTTGGCAAAGAGATTTGGCTGAAAAGTGCATTGAGTTTTTACACAATTTGAATTGAATACATTCAATATTTTGAGCAGGGACCGGATATAACAGTTATTTATGAAAGTTATAATTGAAAATTTTACTATGAAGGAAAAATCATGCAAATAAATGAAATATACCAATACATTTCTTTTCGCACGGAGAATCAAACTTGGCAATACACTTTTTTTGTAATTTTTACGGAAAAATTAAAAAATAAGAATTATTTTTTATTTATATTTTAAAAATCCTTTAATAACAATTTTTTTGATTTTTTCATATTAGGCCACAAATAACAGTTTTATTTCGATTTTTATTTTAGTTGTCCTATGATAACAATTATTGGTGACTTTTATTTTTTTAGTCATCAATAAAAATCATTCAGTGACTTTTATTTATAAAAGTCATCAATAAAAATCATTCAATGACTTTTATTTTTTAAGTCATCCATAAAAATCATTCAATGACTTTTATTTTTTAAGTCATCAATAAAAATCATTCAGTGACTTTTATTTTTTAAGTCATCAATAAAAATCATTCCGTGACTTTTATTTATAAAAGTCATCAATAAAAATCATTCAGTGACTTTTATTTATAAAAGTCATCAATAAAACTCAGTCAGTGACTTTTATTTTTTAAGTCATCAATAAAAATCATTCAATGACTTTTATTTTTTAAGTCAGCAATAAAAATCATCCGGTGACTTTTATTTATAAAAGTCATCAATAAAAATCATTCAGTGACTTTTATTTATAAAAGTCATCAATAAAAATCAGTCAGTGACTTTTATATTTTAAGTCACAATATAAAAGTAATTTTCATTAATGCATGCAAAAGTTATCATTCTTCCAGAAAATATAATTGTCAAGACAGGTCTTGTTAAGCCGATCAAGAATATATATACATTTCGATAAAGAATCCAGTAGTGCAATTAATGCAAATGACTTTTATATTGCGACTTAAAAAATAAAAGTCGCTGACTGATTTTTATTGATGACTTAAAAAATAAAACTCATTGTATGATTCTTATTGATGACTTTTATAAATAAAAGTCACTGAATGATTTTTATTGATGACTTAAAAAATAAAAGTCATTGAATGAGTTTTATTGATGACTTAAAAAATAAAAGTGATTGATGAATTGTTATTTATGACTTTTATAAACAAAACTCACTGAACGTTTTTTATTTACGACTCAAAAAATATAAGTCACTGACTGATTTTTATTGATGACTTAAAAAATAAAAGTCACTGAATGATTTTTATTGATTACTTTTATAACTAAATGTCACTGAATGATTTTTATTGATGGCTTAAAAAATAAAAGTCATGGGTTGATCTTTATTGATGACTTAAAAAATAAAAGTCATTGAATAATGATTTTTATTGATGACTTTTTTAAATAGAAGTCACGAATAATTGTTATCATAGGACAGCTAAACTAAAAATCGAAAACAACTATTATTTGTGGACTAATAAGAAAAAAATCAAAAAGAAAGGTTATTATAGGATTTTTAAAATATAAATAACAAATAACTTTTATTTCTTGAGTCATTAAATAAAAGTAAAAAAAATAACTCTTAAACATTGATTCTTATAATAAAACTTATAACTGTTACGGTCCCTGATTTTGAGTTGTTTGTAATGTCTATTTATATAATTTTTTAATAACGAAACACCTAGAAAATATTTTAAGTATTCACAATCATTTTCAGAAAGTGCAGTAGGAATTAATTTAGTCAGCAATAGACGAATAATTTCAATAAATTTATCTGCATATACCGCAAGGGGGGAGTGAGTTTCATTTATCATCGCTTTAACCGACGACTTCAAGATGTATGACGGTCTCCACTCGGACCAATTATGGACCCAAAGATCATTTAGACTGCCGCACCTCTTCTCTGAGAACTCGAACAGACTCCGACGCTTCTATGACGATGCCAACTGACAATGTTGAAAAATACGCTTCGAGCTAACTGCTCAATCTGCCTCCCGGCTAAATATTTGATTAGAGAGAGATGTTTTTAATGGGTCTTTTAAAGTCTCACACTGACGGGGACAAGGCTTTCGATGCTTTTCATCTCGATTAAAAAAACCCCCTTCAGTTCTTCAACCTTCAACCTCTTCAACCTTTGTTGAACTAATCCGTGACTGTCGATTACCACCAACACATCTCTCAATTTTCGTGGATAATCAGTCAGCTCTTGAATTCAGCGCTGAATTCAGCTGAATGCTTGTTCAGGCCAGTTTTTCATATCCCAGAATATGGATAGTAATAATTTTAGGTCTCGGAGCTGTAGAGGAATCAAAGCTGCCATCACTTCACTTCAGTGGCACACACAGACGCGGACGGGGATTCACAGGCCCCTAAACACAAAAATTGCTAGTGCAAAATATGGTTTCAAATAGAATTGAGCTCAAGATTTGTAAGCAAAACCAGCCCAAAATGAAATCCTGTGTGCACCACTGCTTCACTTCAAAGCATTTGGCACCATCGGGTCATTCTCTGCTAGCTTTCGGGCCGCTCGGAAGTAGCACAAAAAGAAGTAGCAGAAGAAGAATTAACTGGTTTGCCCCGAATTGAAACTGTTGCCGCACCACCATTTTCTACATAACCTAACTTAATCTAACTTAAATTAACTACAAGCTACTTAAAAGGGCAAGCACTCAACTTTCGAACAATTGTACAGACTTAAAGGGACAACAATGTTTCAAATCTGAGACAAGGATGTTAAAAATATGCTAAGTTAGACTCATGATTTAATGTTGACTAGACTAACTAAACATAGTGCAATGGTTCCAAAGACAAAGTGCTACAAAAGGCCTTTGGTTACTGGGTCTGAAGACTCAGTATTCTCGGTATGAAGACTCCTCAAACATTGTAATCAGAGGCTAAGAATATTCGAAAGAAATGTTTGGGAAATTAAATAATTGGGTTTGGCCATACATTCGATTTCTTCAGCAGCAACTTCTGGAGGTATAAGTAAGTAGTTGTGCAGCTATTCAGAGCTTTTTGTTACAGTTATAGTGAGCTCTTTAAGGTAGCCTGAAGAAGAGTTGGTATTCAAGCAGTCGGAAATGTCGTAAGTAGTGTCCGACCGAAACCACTTTTTTGGGCCGAAACCGAATTTCGGTTTTTTTTAATATTCGGCCGAAATCGAAACTTTCTAGTTCAAATAAAATTCACCACATCAAGCATCAAAATCAAAATTGTTATACAAAAAAATGTTACTTTATATAAATAAAGAACAAACAAACAAACATAACATAAATAAATAAATACTTATAAATAAAAACAATTATTTCTTTTTTCAAACATAAACATAAAAAATCACCTTTTCGTATCATACTCGCTTATATTAAAAAAGAAATAATTTAGTATTATATTCTAAAAAAGAAGTTTATTTACATTGGTGGCATGTAAATTCTCTTTTAAATGTAAAAAATATTGTAAAGGGTTTCGGTTTTGGCCGTTCGGGCATTTTTTGGCCGAAACCGAAACAGAAACACTTAATTGGACCGAAACCGAAACCGAATATTCAGTCGGACACTAGTCGTAAGAAAATGTAAAAGCTTGCATAATGAGAAGAAATGCTCATTAAATCATCTTATTAACCATTTAAGCCAATGAAACAAAGAAATCGTTTGTAAAGGAAATAATATGAAAATATTGACGGCTGTCATTCAATTTAATTTTCAAACATTTATTTCGATTATCGATTCATGCTCCATTTAAGCTAATTAATGTGAAACAATACACAATTGAAGTAACAATTGTGTTAAGTGGTGAATGTTGAATGCTTCTTCTTCTTCTTCTTCCAATTAATAGCATTCGTTGGGGTTTGGGTTGTTTAGCATAATTTTCGAATGATATAAAATTTCAATTTAAATTTTCTTGCAACATGCGCCACATTCCACTTGTACAACAACAATGCGAGCAATAATCCAAAAACAAATCCATTTTTAATAAAAATTTCATTTCGTTTTCACATTATTTGTGCATCAGCAAATGTTTCTCGCTTCTATTGTTTCATGGAGCGAGTTGCTTAATAACAATATTGTTGTTGTTGTTGTTGTTTTTGTTTTTGTTGTATGTACTTTACGCATTATCCTCATTACTGTCAGCGTCGAAACGGGCGCGGAAAGCAGCAATTCATGAATTCTTTCAACTTGATTAAATTTGCAACACTTTCACCGACTGCCAAAAGTATACAAGAAATGAACAAAAAAATTGTATAAAATAAAACTAAAAGGAAACAACAATAAGAACAAAAACATTTTGATTTATTTCATTTATTTACGCATTGAACATTCACACCCGACCGCGCAGCCAGTCAATCAGCCAGTCAGTCAATCAGTCTTTCAGTCGGTTGCTGCTGCTGCCTTATTCGACCTTTGTGCCATGACTGGCAGTGCTTCATCAATTCCCAACACACTCTCCACTCTCCATTGCTCCATACAAATCGCTTTAATCCACTGACGCAACAACACACACACACACACACACACACATACTTACAAACGCCGCATTCCAGTGCGCCAGTTGCCTTT